>OZ021692.1:15828528-16360528 GCA_963978525.1 Ornithomya fringillina | reverse complement strand
CAGGGGAAACGAAAACGGTTTATATTGAATCTTGGTTATTCACCATATCCTCATACACAAGAAATAACTTATTTATTCCGTTCACATAAACCAGAAGCAGGCATCGTGTTTTTGATCAGCATCAAAATCTGAGTTGATTAAGTAATGTCCGCGTGTCTATATGCTTTTGAAACGTTCGCGGTCGTAAATTTGATATTATGGTGAAATTTTGTACAAATATTTCGAGTTTCTGGACGCCACGCCCATCCATGAAAATCAAATAATCAGCCACAAAAATTGAACTATGAAGTTGGAAAGTGGTAAACATAATCATAATCAATGTCAACAACAACCACACAGGACTTACAGACAGACATGTATAGATCGACTCAATATTGGATGCTTATTCAGTCCTTTTGGGTGCTTCAACCTTTTGACAATATGATATTTACCTTATACTATAAAGTTCCATTAAAGTTCGATTTTATTGTCATTGATGAGGTCTAATTTTTATAAAACATTTGCACGACAAAATATTTATTTTTATACCCTCCACATAGAATGAGAGATATTCTAATTGTCATTCTAATTGGTTAACTTAGAAGGAGGCTTAAGGGAGTGCACCAAGGATACATATTCTTGATCAGCATCAAAAACTTTATTGATCTGGATCTCTATTGTGTGTCCGTGTGACCGTCTGTTGTTGGTAATATAACGATAAATGAAAAAAAGTTTTTTTTTACAGTTATTTCTAGTTTCTGCACGCAGATTGTTATTAAAAATAGGCAAAATCGGTCAAGAGACACGCCCACAATTGATAAAAATCTATATATCCGCCCCAAAAGTTGAACAATGAAGTTGAATATATATTTATAATCACCATATGCATCGATGTACCAAAAATGGGCATGGTCGGATAACAGCCGCGCTCACAATTTACAAAAAACCATACTCAGACTGAAATTCGTCTTGCAAGAGGAGGGCGTAATTATGTACCTGCCACACCCACTATTTGTATATATATGTAGATGGTAGTCAAGATTTGGCTAAAGCCAAATTTAGTTTTATTTCTTGCTTTTACTTGTTTTAATCTTACAGTATAAGCGCGTATTTCATCTAACGCACATTGTTATAAATGATCAATTAGTGGCGACGGCATCGTCATCGTTATAATAACTGTTTCTACGCGGTCTTGATTGATTTTATTGATATCAATGTGCTCCTAAATATTGCATATGCTTAGATTACACACATACTTATAATCTATATGATATATATATATGTATGTATGGGCATAATTATAATTTATAAAATTCATATTGCAGCAAGTCTCTGAGATAGCGGGAAATTTCTTTTACAAATTTATAATCTGCTTTGCTGCACAGTAATTAAGAGAATAAAGATATCAAAGCGCCTCCATTTAGGTCTATACATATGTGTATATGTGCTTATGTCCTTTATTTATGCATATTTTACACTTAGCATCAGGGGTATATAGAAAAACATATTTAAAAAAAAACATGTAAAAATGTTATAGTTGGCCAAGTCTGAATATTTAATACCCTGCACTAGTTAGCTCAATTAGTTTAGTTATATCATTATATGGAAAGGAGTTCTAAAAATGGTCGGATCCAAATTAGGCACAGCCAAATATTAAATCAATTAACTATTCTTTACCATATATTCTCCAAAAATATCATGAATTGCAATTTTTTATATAAAGTCGGTCCGATTTATTCCATTTTCAATAGGGTTTGGGCCAATACATGTCCATGTATTTCATCGGAATATTTCAAAAAATTTTACATAGACAGACGGACGGACATGATTAAATCGATTCCGATTTTGATTCTAAATCGATCGATATAATTGAAGGTGGGTGTGGCATTTACGTTTTAGAAGTTACAAACATCTCCACACACTTAATATACTCCTTGCCACAAGTGGTGCAGGGTATATTTATTTAGGTCTCTACCATAAAGTGAGAGTAATTGAAGCATAAGCAAGGCTTCCAATTAACCAAAGAAAGGTAGAAATCGATAAAATAATAGACGTATGTACGTAATTATACAGTGTGTCCATGATTTTCATGCACGAATTAATTCATTTGACTTCATATGTTAACAGAGTGATTATTATACCAAAAGATGAGATGCTTTAACTACAATTAAAGCAGAAGCTGATCAAGTTCAAAGTTGCTTCGCACAAATAGTACAAATTGTGGAACCAAGTTGTATAGGGTATCATACGATCAGGTATAACGGACTAATATATATTCGATTATAAAGAATTTCGTACCTTAACCTAAAATCTAAAGATATTAATAAATTGTTGAATAAAGGCCTTCTAGGTAATTTATTTTACATGCAGGCATGTTTAGGTTTCTTATTAAATGAAAAACTAAAGAAAATTAGAATATCTTATTTGTGCATTTTACATGTGAAGTCCTTGTCAAGATTAGAATGTCAAAAGCATTTGCGATGATGAACAAAAAATTAAACACAAACTTTCTTCTTAACCACACCAACATACACATACTAATATAAAGTTAGACAGAAAGTGAACATATAAATAAATTTGTATGTGTTTCGACACGGAATGATTTTTTTGCATAAATTGTGCAAACACAATACGTATGGGACGTAATAAGAAAATTCATCAAAGGAGAAAACTTTTGTTTAATGTAACAGACAGTGTGCTGTTTCAATAATAATATCTGCATCTTAGTGTCACAATGGGGTTGTGGTTGTAATTTCAATAATTTTTAATATAAATGTGAAATTCTTTTGTTTTATTGTATGTAGTTCAAAGAAAAAAAACCATTAGGAAAATCATGTTCTACTCGTCGAGGGTTAAATGTGGTAAAAACGAATATTGTTGCACTCAGCCTCCATTATGCATGGTTTTCTATTATCTTAAGTCTATGTTCACAAACTGTACATTCTTTCTGGGGACTTTACAAGCACACATTTGCGCCAAACACGCACTTATTACAGATAGAAACGTTAAGATGAAAGTGTGAACGATAAAAGAAAATGAGAAACACAAAAAATACTGTTACGCAGATTAACACGTAACCAGCATCATTTGAAAAGAGGAGCAAAGTATGGTAATTGGATCGGTAGTCTGAGGCTGTGCTAATAGGATGCATATATAGTGGAGGTATACAAAGTTGGTCATTTCGTTTGCATCGTATAAGATATGATGTGTATATACATATATTCTTGTATCGAGAATATATGTCAAAATCGATTTAAACAAGCCCGAATTGTACACGTTTGCATCTCTAGTTTCTGCACCTAGTTCATATATAACTTGGTCAAAATCAGTTGTGCGCCACGCCCACAAATCTCTTTATCAGTCAGAAAATTTTAATTTTGAAATTATAATTTGGTACACACTATCATCAATGTGTTAAAAGGGAGCACAGTCCAATAACCGATAACCGACCCGTCCACAATTTACAAAAAAGCTTATTTAGCATAGAATGCGACATTTATGTTGATCAGGTATCTGCCAATAGATCGATTTATGAAAAAATTTGTTAAGAGTTTAAAAAGGGTTCTACCAAAAGTCCACTCGGCTTTATACATGCTAATTAATTATTTTTCATCGATTTTGGTTGAAAAATTTAGCTACTATTTAATATTTTTGCAGCTTTGTTTACGAACAAAATACATGCAATCAAGTATAAGAGAGAATCCAATTATCTTTACAAAATATCGACTCCATCTACGGTATATGTAATATTTATATTCATATGTATGTAGGTGTACTTATTTACGTACAATTGTATGCATGACGATGTCCATGCTGGCGGCATAAAAGATTGACAAAAAGTTGAAGAAGATGGAGAATAGTACGCAAGGAATACCAAAATATTTTTCCATATCATTTCTTTCAATGTTTATTTATAGTGTTCGCGTGTGTGAAGATTCGAATATAAGTTTGTTTACGTATTGTTTACACGCTATAAATGTCATTACCCAGGCAAATGATTGTTTCAGAAGTTCATGGTCTCAATGTCCGGAGACAGTAGGAGTTATCAAGTAGAAGCAAACATTAAGAACCTTATATGTTTAATACCAGGATGCATAAACATATGTAGGTGGGGTGCATATGCAAATACCGAAGAGGAGAACGTTATGTACTTAACAAAGTACTGAGTTTTATAAATAAATTATTGTTTTCAATTAATTTTCTTCAACAACTTTTGTAACACTTCCGTCCTGACTTTCCTTCTCATCTTTTCTTTCTCTAAGTATTTCTTTATTTAAACAGAACCTTGATTTTCATTATACTGCGATTATTATACATGTGCTATAGATCTACTTTTCCAATACATTCACTTATCTATTCTAATGGTCACCCGTCTATGTTGTGTTATAGATAAGCCCCCTACACCACTACACTATTTATTTTAATTATACTGTTTATTTTGCCATCTTGTCTACCTACACCATGTACATTGTCCGTCTTATATGTCTTATCTATCATATGTGTCCTATCTAATCCATCTTATATAGATTTTTTAATTATATATATCTGCCTGATGTGGGTAGAGGGATTTATTTATTTTATCTACCTTATCTATATTGTCTATCTTGAAATCTTATATATCCCATCTATTTTATTTACGTTATCTACATATATCTCATCTATTTATATAGTCTCTCGTAACTGTATTATATTTCTCATTTATCTTGTCTCTATCTATAATATCTACCTCATCTATCTTATCTATCTATCTGCTGTCTAATTATTGAACTATGTCTGTCTGTCTTTTGAAAAATAAGGATTCAACGGTGAACACACACACTTACAACGGTAAGTGCACACTTCATGACTCTACGAAAATTCATTTTCGTACTGTCCTTAACATCTATTCAAGAATTGAACAACCTCTATCTACCAAATCTATCCCCCTCCCAAAGATTCATTTTTCAAATCACTTTTTTGTTTTTGTCACTTGTTACTTCAATCCTCTTCTCTACTTCTTAGTTTTATACTTATGCCTGCTTTTGTTTTAAACACACTGACCTGAGGGGGGTTTAACCTCATTAAGGGAATAGCAACAAAATCATGTTAAGCAAGAAATATTAAAAAACTTTAACAACTGAAAGCCTCTTTTGCTTTAACAAAATATTTCTTTATATATATATGTATGTATGTATGTATGTATGTATATAAATTTCAACAACAACATTTTCAGTTTATGGTTAAAGAGAGATTTTTTGCTTCTCTAAATATTTCTTTTGCTTCCGTTTTATGGTTGTCTAAAGTATCTTTCTTAAGCATTAACCAAAAAAAAAGGAAGAAAATTACTTCAGGTGTAACAAATTCTATAAGTGTGTATGTAGGTTGTAACAGTAGCGGCAACGGTAGTGTAACGTCGTAATAAACTAAATAAATAGCGAATAAACTTCAGTAAATAAATCATAAGAACTCGTGAAGGCCAGACCCCTTGATGATATACTTAAATGTACGCTTTTGGGTATTAACACAAAAGAAACTTAATTTCGTAAGTTTACATAGGTTGCATTATTGTTATTATTGTAAAAGGTGGGTAAATACTTTTTAAATAAAAATATTTTTTCGTCTTCCAACCAACTTTAAACTTTGATGGAAATAAATACATTTTCATTTAACTTCCGTTTGCAGATTCCTTCCATTATTGATCAGAAGCAATTATGGCGAAAAGAAAGCAAAGAAATATTATTTATTAAATCTCTTCAACTGTGTGCCAACACAACAAAATGGAATTGAAAATAACTTTAATGAGAAAAGAAAAATTATTAATAAGTCGTTCTTATAGAATCAGCGATGGCTGGCACTAAAATGGAATGCGAAGAATTTAATAATAAATAAATAAATATAAACACACTTATACATATATACATGAATATAATATAAAATATAGAAAAATACGAATAATAAACGGGAAATGGCCGTAAATTGAGTTTCATGTCAATGAAATGTTGTTCCTAGAAAATGTTCACGATTGGGAAGAACGCAAGTGAGTGTAAACGAAGGAAGCAATCTCACGGTTATTTGCTATGCAGCAACTATGTCAGCGGAAATCTGGCGAATAATACTCAAACAAATACTACTGGTAGGCAACCCACCATCTCCACCCCTAATACTGCTCCTAATGCAACTTTTTACCGCAATATTAGAGAAAACACTATAACATTGTTCATCTTTATGTTGCAACATCCATTTATATTTAATATATGTTCAGGCATTATAACGGCGGCCACAGCGTTTCCATTATCCATTAATACCAGTCCTACCTCACGTTCTAAACAAAATTCTATAAATGTACACATTGGTGACATAGTCACTACTATATTAACAACAACTACAACAACAGCAACAATAAATGAATCACCAATAGCAACAACGTCAAGAAATAAAACATTCCCGCACGATGAATCGAATGTTGCGGGTGTGATTGGTAATGCAAGTACTGCAACGAATGGAACAATTCATATCGTAAAGTAAGAACCATTGTCATTGTACATAAATAAACTCGTCTCTGTACCCTCCACATAAGATATCATTTGTAACACCCAGAACAAGAAGTCAAAGATCCTACAAAGTATACACATTCTTGATCAGCATCAATCAGCAATCAATTTAACTGTCCGTGTGTACGTTTGTTGTTGGCAATTTTAAGATATTGAGCTAAAATTTCGTTCAGACAATTCTAGTTACTGCACCCAGATCAGTATTTCAATTGAGCAAAATTGCTTAAGAGCCACGCTCACAATCGGCGAAAATCTATACATCTGCTATACTATTAAGTTGGAATTTTATACATATATTTTTAAGTACGGCATTTAACGATGTGGCATCAGCGTGATTCGATAACGGATACGCCCACACTGTTTATAAAGTGCTTAGCCGCGCCATTGAATTTAACTTTGTAGCTTAATTGTTATGGTTGATAGATATATTTTTATCGATTGTAGGCGTAATTTTTCACCAAATTTCTACAGTTTAAATAGAAATCTGCGTGAGAAATGTCTGTACGTGAGAGTTCCAATAACGGACACACAAATAGACATAGGCATTGTAGATGGTGATCGGGGGTCTTTGATGTCTCCTTCTAGGTGTTGAATTCGGAATGACAAACTTTCTATTTTTGTTGTCATTTTTCATTTCTTCTAGCCCAACAAATATTATCCTTTACAATGACATATACGATGTATCGTATATAGCGAAAGTGAATCCATTTTGGTTACAATTTGATCCACCCAGTGATACAACATTTTACATAATGGGCACCATTTATTGTATTATATCGAGTGTAGGCGTGATTGGTAATGCTCTCGTGATATTTATGTTTATTAGGTGAGTACTCAAGTGCATTTTGTAAAATAATATTCATTTCTCTTTCTTTTCCATACACTGTAGGTGCAAATCTTTACGCACCCCTGCCAACAAATTGGTGATAAATTTGGCCTTCAGTGATTTAATAATGTTACTGAAATGTCCCATAGCAGTCTATAATAATTTTAAAAGGGGTCCAGCTGCAGGGGAGGTAGGTAAGTATCTGTTTAGAAAGTATGTATATTTTTATACCCACCATCGTACATACACTTGACGAAACGTTTGCATTACCCAATATTTTGAATAATTATTCCGTGTTACTTATAAAGTACGAAAGATATATTGACATACATACTTCTTCGTGCATCCAAAGTGGGTATTCAAGATTTGTCTCAACCATATATAGTTTTTTACTTGTTAATGGTATTTTGTTACAAATTAAATCTTGTTAAAGAGAGATTTAGTCTTTAGAATACCGTTAGATTCAACATTTATTTATGTCCATATGTCTGTGTGTTTATGTAACTATTATTTCACATCTTAAACCAACTTCAACTGTTGGTGGGTTACTAGTGCAAAGCGGCAAATTCCAATTCAAATTCCAGCTGAAGAAACGATCTTACTTTGCTCCTCAGCTGCATTTCAAATAGCAGAGGGATTTATTACCTAATTGCTTAAAAAGTGAACCCGCCAGAACTATTTAGGGAAACTCTTCTATCTAAGTAACCAAAAACATAAATAGTTTAACTTAGGATCGGATGCGACCACTTTTAGACTCTCTCTCTCTCTATAGTTATTATTCACGAACTGATTTTTATAATAACTTATAAAAGCACTACTGAGACAAAAGTTCCACACATCCTATACTTAGTCTAAAAAAAGTTTTTCAATTATTGTTTCTCTTTTTAATTTCTCGTTAATAGCCTGCCGCGTTTATGGCTTCCTGGGAGGTCTCAGTGGGACCACATCTATAGGCACCTTAACTGCCATTGCTTTAGATCGCTACAACGTGGTAGTACATCCGTTGCGTTATACTTCAAAATTAAGGGCACATGGCTGCATTGTTATAATTTGGTGTTACAGTTGCTTCTTTGCCATTATACCCGCTCTTGATGTTGGCCTTTCCATATATGTGCCCGAAGGATTTCTCACCACCTGCAGTTTTGATTACCTGAATCAAGAATGGCCCGCTCGAATTTTTATGTTCTCATTTTTTGTGGCCGCTTGGTGCATACCTTTGCTGATTATTTGTTCATCATATTTCTATATATTGAGAGTGGTTTTTGCCGCGACCCATATACAATCGAATCGCGACAAAAATAGGACTGAACAAAAATTGGCCATTATCGTATTTATGATAATTGGTTTATGGTTTCTCGCTTGGACACCCTACAGCATAGTAGCAATGCTGGGTGTTTTTGGTCAAGAACAGTATTTAACACCATTGGGCTCGATGATCCCGGCGTTATGTTGTAAAATGTCCGCTTGTATAGATCCATATGTATATGCCGCAACTCATCCACGTTTTCGCATGGAATTTCGACGTTTAAGAACCGGCAAACAACTAAAAAGATCATTATCCAGATCATCATTTGTGACAAGATCTTCAACTATACGACGGCGTCGTTCTGATATTACGGAAAATGATCGTCGCAAACGTTCAATAGAATTGATGGATAATTTGGGGAAAAATATAAATCTTTCCGTGGTGCCAGAATTAAATGAAGACACTGAGGAATATATCAGTGTGACAGTATATACTAAGGAGATCCAGCCAATTAAGGATATTACAAAGCAAAGCCGATTTTAAAATATTCTATAGCAACGACAACAACAACAGCCACAACTACTTGGTGACCTGACTATTATTTAGGGTGTAGATGTAAAAAAACAAAAAAAGTTTATTTATAAATACTGTGTGTGTGTGTACGTTTACGTAGATTAAAATAAGTTGATGAGAAAAGCATTTTAGTGTAAATAGATTGAAATGAAGTTTATAAAATTATTCAATTTTATTTGTTACCTACTGTTATATATTGTTATGAGAGAAATTTCTAATATTTTTGTAAACAATTTTATAGGATTAGAAGTAATCTCCACATATCTACCCACCCACCCAATGCAAAAATATTTTAATATTGAACAACAGATTTCTCAAACCTTTGTCTTCATTTCCTTAAGATCAATATTTAAAAACAAACTTTCGCAATTAATTAAGCTTGAAATCATCTGCTCTTTGAAATAGAAAAAATCGAATCTGACCCGTTTTCACATTTTTCTTCCACATGTGATTTCTGATCAAATTTAATATACCTCGTAGCACAACTGCTAGGGTATATAAATTCAATCATTAACATTGAATCCATTGAATGTTGAATGAAAATTTTTAACAAAAATAAAAAACAACTGTAAGTTTAAATATTGTTTTCTTTCTTCACACACACAAATCAAGTAAGTATTGTTGTTATTGTTGGTTACACAAGCAGTACAGAAAATATAACCCTCAACATCACAAAATGAAGAATCGCGAGAGAAGGACACTCGAATCGACTCCGATTTTGATACTGATCAAAAATATATAACCAACCGAACCGACATAATTATTGCATAAAAATTAAATATGCATAATTTTTTACTCTATATCTCGCATACATTACAAGTTGCGGAAATGTGTTAAACAGCAACAGAGTAAAATACAGGTGGAAAGACTTTATGTTTAGTGGTGAACGAACTTGGCGCGTGGTTTATTATGTATTGGGCTTAATCGACATTGCCTGCATATATACATACATACCTTTACAAGCACTTTTTCAAGGTTCGTTCTCTCAGTATGCATTGAATTGAATAATAGAAAGAACCAAAAACCAATGCAGCAGAATCCCCATTATAAGAAGGCTATTATGCCAAATTATCAAAGGATATCAATTATAGAATTATCAAATGCCAGTTGCATTAATTCTGAATCGATTTAATCACGTCCGCCTATTTCATCATGTATTACTTTTAATGAACCTGCAGGTGGAAATTTTTGATATTTCTTAATGAAATTTAAAAAATGGTTTTGATAAGTTCATATTTAGGACCTTTCCCATGTTATGTCATCATTTATAAATGATTTTTATGTGACAAAAATCGCAATTCTTAATATTTATACCCTGTACATGCAAAGGGTGTTTGTAACACCTAAACGGCAAATGTCATACTCACCTTCAATTCATCGATCGATTCAGAATCATAATCAACATAATCATCAAAAATTCAATCAATATCTGAATCGATTTAACCATATCCGTCTGACCGTCTGTCTGGCCATTTAAATTTGTGTGCAAGCTATTGACCGCATTTTTTGAGATATTTCGATGAAATTTGGCCCTAGGACATGAATTAGCCTAAAGAGAAACCCTATATAAAATGAACTGAATCAAAACATTTTTATAACCCCTTCCCATGTAAGATCCTATTATAATGGATGTCTTTATATGAGAAAAACCGCAATTCTTAATATTTTTCAGTAAAATTTCAGCCAGCACGACATTTTATCTTTTCATACTAGTTTTTCATACAGAAGCTACTGACAAATATCTGCTTTCATGAATATAAATGAATAATTGTTAACAGATGATGATTTGACAGCTTTGCAGAGCAAGCAACCACTAACAAATTTATAGAACTCATGTCATGTGCCGGCTGCAACATTCATTCGTTTGTTTACAAAATATGCCGGCAATCACTAAAATGACGAAAACAACAACAACAGTTCTAGGGACAGTAGCAGAGAGAATATTGAAAGGTTTCCACATATTATGAGCAACAATTTTGGTGTCGAAGAGAATTTCATAAAGTTTTTTTGTACAACAGACGATGGATATAAAACAAAATAACAAGAAAAGAGGAGCCCAACATCAAGTGCATCGTTTACAAGCTTCAGTCGGATATTTTCTGTAGCGCCATTGAGTGTTCTCTCTCCCTAAATACAAACAATAAAAAAATATTAATATTTCATCAGTTTTTTTTTTTAAATAATTATTTAAATAAAATCACATATATTACCTACAATAATAAAAACAACATTTAATAAAAATTGTAGAGAAAAGTGAAAAAAGTGAATTTCGGTGCTCCCCAGAGAAATTAGATGTCACAACTACGTAGTGATAGATGTATTTAGCAAACCAAAGTGTGTTGTGCGATTGTGCTATGCCTGCTGCATCTGTTGTATTACATTTCATTTCATTTCATTTCTTGTTATCTTGTTGTGTGTATCACATAAATTTGCCAAAAATTTTAACGCTTTGATTACAAGTACATAAATAGGAAAAAAACAAAAATTGTTTTCTGTTTTTTGTTCTTGTTTTGGTTTTTATTATAACTGTATTGTGAAATGTGGCTGCATTATAAAAATAAAGAATCAATATTTTAAATGCTTACAAGGCATAGATGTGCAAAAATTAAAATACCTATATGCAGACTCTCTCTCTCTTTACCTCATTTTTCAATATATAAAAAGCACAATTCCTCTCTTTCGCTCCCTCTCAGCATCTTACTTTTAGGGAAAATGAATTTTTGTAATAAAATAAAATTATATTTTTCATAATATTTTATAGTAAACAATGCTTTCGTAACGGTAACCAATGTTTATAGAAAAAATTAAAAATTCAAATTTCTTACACGCATACAAATGGGGAATTTCTCATTCGTCTTTGTTTCTCTTCAATATTTTGTCAATTGGAATATTTATTGAACAAACTTTTCCGTGTGCATTGGGTGAGTATATACAAATGTATGTAACAATAGAATACAATCAATGGAAAATGTTGTGTTTGTGTATTTTAATGAAAGTATTGTACGTTAAATCGAATCAGTGCATTGTAACAAATAAGCGTGCTTATTACACCCTATCCGAAACAAATCGAGGGCGTTAATTATATATGACTTTACAATGTATATATATTCTTAATTAGCATTAACATCTAAATCGATCTGGCAGTGTCCGTCTGTATGTTTTTGATTTCGTTGTCGCAATATGAAATTTTGTTATTTTTAAGGCGATTTTACTTTCTGTAAGAAGGTTCATTCCGCTAAATTGGTTGAAAACCACACCCACAGTCGAGAAAAATTTACTTATTACGCATAAAAAATTACCTGTGACTATGAAATATGTTACAAATTTTTATATTGAATCCATTTGCCGATGTGCTAAAAGGAGGGAAATCGTATAGCAGACACACCCACAATTGGAAACCAACTTTATTTTTTGCAGACTCCTTCCTTCCTGTAAATTAGTACATGAGGAGTGTTTCTCTTTTACCATCGCCTTCCAATATATCATACAGTCTTAAAAATTTACTTATGAAGTTAAAATTTGATATATGTACGTACATATGCGTCTATGGTCTAATGAAAAACGGATAACAGACACGCCCACATATTACAAAAAATATTTTTTATGCTGAGTTCGACTTGTTAGTTGATAAACAATAATTTAACAATATAGGACCTAACCTGGCACGCCCACCGTCTGTATACTTAGGTGTAATTTAGTTTAACGTTTTAGATTTGGACTAAGCCAATGTATTCTTATAAAAATACATATCGCAGACCCACAATAAACTCTATGGAGTCGAATATTGAGTTGAGTTGAGTCGCATCGTTTATGATTCTATATGTCTCTGATCAGACAAATTGGAATGTTAATTCCAAATTGACAGAAGCGTCTTCTGTTTGATAATCAAGTAAATATATAGCATTTCCTCTGTACCTGGTTGGTTTTGAAATTAAGCAATATTGTTCAAACAATACCTTTATAGTGAAACATCCCGTATTAAAATTTTTATATTAATTTTAAGTACTAAATTTTTGTACTCAAATCAATTTGAATTTATTTATTTCGTAAGATGTTCATGTTTTTCTTATTTTCATTTACAAACGTGCTTCGCGCAAAGTTTTCTTTTTTTTTTATACCCTCCACATTAGATGGGTTTTTTTTTTCGCGATAGGTGGAAAGCTTCGAAAGCCTGAGGTGCGAGATTTTAACCCGCTAAAACCACCTCTGCGTCAATTCCCGGGTCGCTGTGGCACCACCGTTAGGTATTCCTTCACAGGGGGGAAAGGCCGTTAACTGGGCTACGTCTTTTATGACAACACCTATGACAACACCTATGTCAACAACCTATCTGGTCAAACAAACCTCTACCCAACGATGCCGGAGAGATCTGCGTTTGCTCGACTCCTTTCCAGGACTCGGAGCCTTTACATTATCGCTGCCGCCAGTTCTTGCACGGCTTGCCATCTGCTACTGGAAATGAGCATGTGCCAAAGCGAGGGCAGTAGAAAAACACGTGACCTACGTTCTCTTCTACTCCACAAATGGTGCAGCAAGGGTTGTCGTCATGCATAAAACGATGCAAGTATGATCTAAAGTACCCATGACCCGATAGTAATTGCGTTAGGTAGATTTCGACCTCGCCATGCCCGCGCAATAACCAATCACTAATATTAGGTATTAAGCGATATGTCCACCTGCCTTTTTCGGAAGAACTCCATCTACACTGCCACTCCTCCAGTATACTACTACGATCGAGTCGTTTGCCGACGCCTTGGGATAAGAGGTATCTCTCCTTGGCCAAGAGGTCAATGGGTATCAATCTGCTAATCACCAGAACGGCATCCTCCGAGATTGTGCGGAAGGCAGTGCAAATCCTTATCGCGCACAGGCGATAAGTTGATTTGATACCCCTAGCGTATGATTTGACCTCCATGGCGTGGTATTATATTTGGCTTCCATAAAGCATTACTTTACTTGACTTTACCACCTCGACTATGAGGCGTCTGCGATTTTCTCTAGGACCTCGTGTGTTTGCCATCAGTCTACTGAGGGCCTTGCTGATGGGGGCGGCTTTTGTACATACCTGCTCGAGGTGGGCTTTGAAAAATAGCCTCGTGTCGATCATGAAACCCAGGTATTTGACTGCTTCTTTGATAGTGATGTTGCAATGGCCTACCTTGATGGTCGCGCTTTCTCTTTTTTTGCGACTGCTTATGAGTACCGCCTCTGTTTTTTCTTCTGCCAGAGCAAGGCCCTTGGATGGTAGCCATTCGCGAATAATGGTTATGGTATACTCCGCAATGTCAACAGTGTCGCGCAGTTGTTTGACAACGACCACGACAGCTATGTCGTCCGCGAAACCAATGATTTTGGCTTTATTGGAAGTTCGCAGGCGCAAAACGTCATCGTACATGCAGTTCCAAAGTATTGGTGCCAAAACCAAACCTTGTAGAACGCCCCCGCTGATGTTTCGAGCTTTTTCACCATCATCGGTCGTGTAAGAGAGGGTTCTGTCTTTAAAGTAGTCCGCTATTATATTTTTAAGTTTAGTTAAGTTTAAGTTAGTTGCAGACCCTGCGTTGGTCAAGGCACTCCATGATGTGTTCCCATCTGGCTGAGTTGAAGGCATTTCGAACGTCTAGTGTTATTATTAAGCAGTATTTTTTGGAACCACCCTTCCACCGCGTGCCCTCTATTGCATCAGTCGCAATGGATACCACTTCACATATCGCGTTTATTGTAGAACGTTTTTTGCGGAAGCCCAATTGCATGTCTGATATTCCATTCTGTACCTCCAAGGTCTCGGACAAGCGGTTGCATATAATGCGCTCTAGAATGTTACCAGTTGTGTCCAATAAACGGATGGGTCTGTACGAAGTGGGTTCTCCCGGTGGCTTGTTCGGTTTTTGTATCAGGACGAGTTTTTGATGTTTCCATAGCTTAGGAAAAGAACCTTCGAGCAGGCATTGGTAGCTTTCAATAGCGGCTGTGATGGCGCAATTAGGGATTCCATCAGGCCCTGGTGCTGTCTTCTTCTGTATGGTCCTAGCGGCCGCCATGGCCTCGTCTTCGGTGACTAATTTTACGCTCGAGTATGGAACTTCGTTGCGAGTATAGTGAAAAGGAGGATGGTCAGGAAAGAGTGTATCCGCAATTGTGTTAACAAGGTTTGTGCAGGTGGGTTGCGATGAGCTTCTAAGCTTTTTGGTCACGATTTGGAAGGCTGAACCCCACGGGTTATTTTCCAGGTCATTAACGAGATTGTTGAAGCTTCTGGTTTTGCTCTTAATGATGACCTTTTGTTTTTGTACAGTTGCTGGCGTTCTAAATATCTAGGAGTGTTTCTCGACCTCTGGTACAGCCTACGTGCTCGGTTGCATTCTGAGCGCAGCAGTGCTATAACATTACTCCACCAGTACACTGGCTTGTGTGCCGTTTCATTTCATTTCATTTCATTTTTCATTTATTTATTTCATTATAAGAGGCAGTATAATTACATACATACATTGATGCCTCCCCGCTCTCCAGCTCGGAGCTTATATGAGTAGGGAGAGTGCACCAGATAGAAAGTAAAAAGAAAAACTATTTAACACAGCAATGAAAACAAGAGTTTAACAATTTAGAACAAATAGAAAAACAATCAACAAAAATAAAAACAATGTTACAAACTATCGATCGCTTGCATAACTTTGTGCAAGGTGCAGCATAATCTCTCTCTTAAAACGACTAGCATTTTGTATGGTCTGTAGCCGGACAGGGAGAGCGTTCCACAAACGGATTGCAAAAACAAAAAAGTTACGTTCAGACATGAGGGAATTATGTCGGATGGGTTTAATGTTGTGATTACGGTTTGACATTGAGAATTCTAGTCTGTTAAATAAATAACCGGGGTCCTGCTGGGTCACAATTTTATGCAGTAAACAAAGTGATCTGCATTTAAGCAGGTCCTCCAAAGTGCCCGATAACAAAGATATCGTATAACTAGAGACGTGGTCGTACCTCCTCAACCCAAAAACGTACCGTATTATAGAATTGCTAGCCTTTTGTAATTTCTGCTTGGAAACGGAATCACAGCCGGCGAATAGCTCACACCCATGTAAGAGTTTAGGATACAAGTAAGCTTTGGCGAGTAATTTCCTAATATTTAACGGCGTGAGCCACTGCAGGTGCCAGAGTGATCTTAACATTCCGTATACTTGTCCAATGTTCCTGTTAATATGGTTCTCCCATGTAAGCGTTCTACTAAATGTCATTCCAAGGTTTTTTGCGGTATCAACTATCTCTACGTCCGTCCCTAATAAGCGGATTTTAACATTCCTCAAGTCTGCCCTTTTGTAAAACGCAAGACACTTGGTTTTAACAGGGTTCAAAGACAGACCATTGGAGGAGGCCCAGTTAGCTATATTAGACAGATCTTCATTGATTTTGGTGGCCGTATCAATGATGTGATCTGGGGGTCCACTAGTCCAGATCTGTACATCATCCGCGTACATATGTACTTGACACCACTTAAGACAGTTAGGCAGATCGTTAACATATAATGAAAAGAGTAGTGGACCCAGAACAGATCCCTGAGGAACCCCACGCCTAATTAGGAGTGAGTCGGAGAGAGTGTTATTTGCAAATACTCTTTGATACCTGTTGGTGAGAAATGTTTCCACCAGCTGAGCGGATGTGGAGTCGAAGTTAAATAACTTCTTAAGCTTAGTGGTTAGTAAAGCATGGTCAACTGTATCAAACGCTTTGGAATGGTCAAGCAACACAAGGAATGACATGTCATTATTGTCCAATTCGCCCCTAATGCTTTCGGTCACATCAATTAATGTGGTGGTGCACGATCTATTTTTCCGAAAACCAGACTGAAAATCAACCAATAAAGAGTTGATGCGGACATAGTTACAAATTTGTGTTTTTATGATTTTTTCAAACACTTTAGACAGAAACGGAAGAATTGCTATTGGTCTAAGATCTCCATTGGATTTCGGGATAGGTATAATTTTTGCTAATTTCCAGCAGTTCGGAAAAGTCGAACGCATGATTATGTCATTAAAAATCGATGTAATACACTTTAAAACAGTGGGGAGAACCAATTTGATGAATCTAGGATCAATATCATCTAGACCAATAGCATTCGACTTAGAGTCTATAATGCACTCAAGCACCTCAGCCTCACTCACGCAATCAAATTTAAGAGAGCTAAAACCAAATTCAGATTCCATCCCCAAATACAGAGAAACATCTGGGATACTCCCTGGTATGCTTACAAATTTTTCATTAATTGCGTTAACGTCCAAGTTAACGGGAGTTGAGGCAGTGTTCCTGTTGATACCAATTTCCCTAATCATGGACCATTTCTGCGCTGTGCTAGCAGCAGAAGCAAACTTAGATCCATAATACGCAATTTTCGCACGCCTGATAGCATAAGAAACCTTTCTGCGTAGGTGCTTGAATGAATCATTATGTTCAGGTGCACGCGTACGCTTCCATGCGCTATAGGCCTCATCCCTGGCTAGCATTAGTCGCTGAATGTAGTTGCTGAACCAAGGACGTTTACGCGAATTTGCGGTGGAAATTTTTAGAGGGACGTAGGTATCGTACAGTGACCGGATATTGTGATTGAACCAAAGTATTTTTGATTCGCTGTCCGGTAAGCACATGACCTCACACCAATCAACCTGGTTTGCTGCACATTCAAGTTCGTTAATAACCACACCCTTAAAATCTCTATAGGCATGGTTAATGTGAGCATTTTGCAGTTGAAAATTATACGTCATGAGGATCAGGTCGTGATTAGAAAAATTTGCAGCGTTTAGCTGATCATACAGGAGGACCTTATTTATATTGTTGACAAGAAATAGGTCAAGGACGGTAGAAGTATGAGCAGTGTAATGAGTCGGATTAGACGTATTAACGGAGAGAAGACCAAGCATATTCATTTCGTCAATAAAGCTGTTATCTAGCAGAAGGTTGCTGTTAAAATCTCCGCTAATGATTACATCGGGATAACCGATACTAATATCCCCGATTGTCATCACAAGCTCAGTAAAATCGGTACTACGGTGAGGTCGGTATACACAACCCACCAAAAGCTTGTTGTGTCCCCTACTAATGTTAATAAAAATGTACTCAATAGGACTGTCAGGACTAGACTTGCATACCAAGGAGGTTTGTGTGATAGATCGCCTAATCATGGAAGCGTCACAGGCCTGCTCAATGTGGTGAATCAGTTTATGGGCCATTTCGTTAGCGGAACCAGAAAGCTCTAAATCTGGCATCATAGTATTAAATATTTCTTTGTCGAAAGTATTGCCTTTCCATCGTGGGCCCCTTAAAGGTTGGACTGTGTTGGAAAGACGAGCGTCGAGGTTTATCTCGCAGATTATAGCGCGGTGGTCGCTATTAGTGTATAAGTCGCTTAGGTGCCATGAGGTTTTTGGGAACAGATGATTGTGAATAAACGCGATGTCAATAATAGAGCCGTAGCCAGCTTTGGCGAAGGTGTATTCAGAGCCTGTGTTAAGGAGAACCAAGTCTAAAGCCGCAAAACTCTCAAGTACTGTTTTTCCTTTGGGACTTGTTATAGGGCAGCCCCACACCACACGGAATGCCCACGCATTAAAAGCTCCGGCAAGAAATTTCGGAATCTTGTCGCATGCTTCGCTGCTAAGCTCCAGGATTACTCCATCAAAATCGGTTGTGCTCGTGCTAGGAGGAACGTAGCAGCTGTAAATGTGCAGACCGTTTAATACACAAGCGACGAAGCCGTTTTTGACAGCAGTAGCCAGCAGCTGCTTTTGTGGGTGGCCACAATACCAAATAGCGGCCTTACCTGAAGCATCCTTAATCCAATTATAACCTTGCGGGACCTTGTATGGTTCGCTTAATATTGCTAAGTCGATATTCTGTTCACGTACCGTTTGCGTTAGGAGTTCTTGCGCCGCTCTGCAGTGATTAAGGTTTAGTTGGAGTATTCTCATTCTGATTTGGCACTTGGACACCTTCTTCTGTCTAAGGGATGGTCATAAGGTTTTGTGAGTATTTTGCATATGGAACAGGATGGCTGCTTTTTACAATCTTTGGCAAAGTGGCCTTCCTCGCTACAGTTTAAGCAACATTTGCTTCTATCGCTTTTGTTTTTACATTGCCTCGATATGTGACCTAGTTCCAGACATCTATAACATTTTACGATCTCTTTCTTTTCTCTAATGCGACAGACAACCCAGCCGATTTTCACTTTATTCTTTTCCAGAAGTGTTTTGGCATCATCGGATGGGACCGAGAGCACGGCTGTTTGCGTGAAGGCATATGCTTTCCTGAGAGACTTGATGTTTTCTTTGTTTAGGCTCGAACCTACTTGCGAGTTTCTGCTTTCTGCGCGGCCTCAAGTTCGAACGAAGTCTTTTTATAGAGGACGAGAAGTTCGTGAATGATGTCACGCGCCGGCCGCCACCCAGAAAACCAACCAGATCTCCTATTTTTTTTCCTAGTAAAGCAAAGGAATTGGAATCACTTACCGGATGCTCCTCGTTTACATTTAGAACCGAGGGAGGAGACGAATGCGACCTCCGTTGGCCTTGTTCGGGGGACCTTGCCATCAGCCTTCTTTTACTGAACGCTGCCAATTCTTTATTAATATTCGGTGGATCGTCCTTGTATATTTCACTTCGCGGCGCGTTATTCACCGCTACCGACGCGTCTTTGTTTTCGGCTTGTTTGAAGATTTTAGCAGCCGTCTACGGAGTGTTATTGGAACTCACAATCGCGAGAAACCCCAAAACACACCGTGGAAAAGGTGTATTTTATTTATTATATATAAGAAAACGCAAACAAATAATATACATTTATGCTTTGCTAAGCCTTTGAACAAAGTTAAGCTTAAGCTGCGTGAGTGAGGCACGCAGTGTGTTTTGCCCTTTGCGTATGCAATGAGATGTAAACAGAGTTAGAAAACTGCAAATCTGTTACTATTTCTCCTTAGAAGATGGAGAGTAAGGAGAAAATATAAAAGTATGTATACACAACTAGAAGCGCGCGTACACACACGTATGTCAATGCACCAGCCAAATTGGGCAATAACAATAGGATTTTTGCTTTTTATTTTATTATTCCACTTGTCACTAATTATGATTTCGCAACGACTTAATTAGAAAGTGAATGTTATCACGTTTATGAACAAAAGAAGATGGAATAGCGCGCAAAATTGGGATAAAATTTTTATTTAAACTTTTGTTAAAACTTTAGCCCGTCTGAACTCTATCGCTGTTCAACTCTCTTTTCCCATATAAGATGGGTGGTATAGTAAGAGTGTCATTCCGTTTCCAACATCCAGAAAAAGCCAACAGATACCCTACAATGTATATATATATTCTTGATCAGCGTCTAAAACTGAGTGAATCTAGAAATGTCTGTCTGTTGTTGGCATTCTCAAGGTCGTACATTTCGAGATAATGAGCTTTTGTATAGACACTTTTAGTTTTTTCGTAAATCGCTCTTTAAAATGGGCAAAATCTGTCAACAGCCACGCCCATAATCAACATAAATTAATATATCTGCCACAAAAATTGATCTATGAACTTGAAATTTTGTGCACATATTTATATTTATTTCATCCATCGATGTGCCAAAAATGGGCGTTGGTTGGATAACAAACAAACAATTGCAAAAAACCATACTCTATGTAAAACTCGACTTTCCATCTGATACGTAATTTATATACTATTTAAGGGCGTAAACTTGTAGCAGCCACGCCCATTGTTGTAGATGTGTTTTTTCTTACTTGTTAATTCTATTTTTTCCTGGTTTATTTTCTTTACTTTGTTTATTTTTATTTTTGAAAAAAATTCACACTGGATAAGGTGACGTATGAGTAACATAAAAATCATTCAAATTATTGACTATAATATGTAACTGTGTAGAATTGTTTGTAGAGAATGTCTGTAATGATGTTGTTATATAAAATAGAGCTATTTATACACTCAAAATAAGTAGCTAAGTATTAATTTTTTTTTTTAATTGTAGTACTACGCAGTCTTCCAAATGCTGATTGATTTTTAGCTTGAATTACTCGTACAACAGAATTAGGTAAATTTTCATATTTATGTCAATATTCTACTTAGCAGGATATTATTCATTAAATAACTTATAAATATTTATTAGGGTCGCGAGTCGTGGAATTGCATTATGTCATTACCAACACCACCATTAATGTGGTATGCAAACGATGGTGCGAAGTTGAAATGTTCCATAATAGGTCGTTACCATTATTTATGTATTGAGTGTTGACATATGTTGTATGTGTTGCTCGTTTAATTAATCACATTAATTAGAGGAATGTAGAAGCAAAGTACTTTAATAAGTAGCACACAAGTGTTTTTGCTAATTTTCAAGTTTTTCATTTCTAAGAAACATTTTTACGTAGGCAATATTTAGATGAACAAGCATTATTGTTCAAACAAATATCACACAATGTACGGATATTATATTCTGTTTAATTCATGTTTCATGAAAACAAATGTTTGTTCACGTATGTTCTTAATTCAATTCAATTTCGATTATTTTATTTAAAACTCAGATTCAAAAGAATTTATTTTATTATATAAATAATTTCTAAACAGTTAAACCTAATAATAGATTTATGTTATGGGTGCAACAAAATTGTGTGCGTTTAAGTCATGCATGCAATATTTTGCGGGCAATCACATAAGTTGGGCAAAATCCAAAAAAACTAAAGCAAAACAGGTAAAAATATAGTATAGTCAGTCAAGCCCGACCATGTAATACCCTGCACCACTCAGCTTTACAAATTATGCTACAATTAGCTCAGTTGTGTTATTAAACGCGAAGTATTGCCATATAAGTCTCCTCGTGAAATATCATTTAATGGGAAGGGGTTAAGAGTGTATTTATTATGATTAACTAAGAAGACGTTCAGATAAATTTTTTTGTAAATTGTGGACTTTTGTTAATCTACGCCACCCCCACTCACTGTAGGTACATCGTTGGAAGGATGTCTTATATATATACACGTCGCTTCCAATCAATTTTGCTGAATTTAAATTATAACCTGTGCACAAAGTCTAGAAATTCTTGTACAACATTTCAGTTGTATACCTTAATGACTGCGAGATTATTTAACAGTAGACAGACATACGAACGAACATGTTGAGATTTATCACATTTGATATACTTTGTCGAGCCTCTGACTAGTTTACTTCTAATTATTGCAAACTGTATGACAAGCTAAATACACCAATCCATCCAATGTGAAGGGTATAATGATGGCTTCAGTCATCCAAGTCGTTAATTTGACTAATTCTGCAGTACATTTAGAAATAATGCACCAAACTTTGGCAAAAAAAAAGTTGAGTCTTCCTTAACACCACAGCTGAATATAAGCTGTATACATATATACTTTGTATCACTTACAATCATGTACGCAATTACTTGTGCGGAAATTTCAGCCCATTATAAAAGATTCTACAATATATTTTAGAGGAAGTTGCACACATTCAACAAAAGATGCTGCTTAACCAATAAGGAAGGTATACCAGAGACGGCTAGAGAAAAATATTCGTAGAGAATTAAAAAGTGTGCACCTATAGTATAATTAAACTTCTCACGAAAGGTGGAAGAAGCGTTAATAAAGTGAAATTTTTTTTATGCTGGAATAATTAATTAAATAATTAGAATCAGAGAAACCATCAATTACCATCATCATCAATCAAACATAGAAGCGAACAAATGTCTGTAGTAACGGTAATATATATATATATATATATATAGGAAATAATAATAATAATAACAACAACAACAACAATAGCAATTATGATTAAATGGAAATGGATACCGATCGTTAGTGGTATAATCTTGCCCGCCATCATACCACCCTTTCACATGTTGGTGTTGTGGTATTTCTGGCACAATTATCATTTCAAAGTGGAAAAGGACTTTTGTACGTGCTCGTGTTGGGACACAGTGTTCAAGGGTCCGTACGAGTCGGGCGTTGGCATGTACAAACACATGTATTTCAATGCTACACCCAATACCCTTAAAATGTGGCAATTGGTCGTTTTCGGTATTATTGGTATTTACGAATGCGTTAAACATTTTATAACATTAATTATGCAGCAACGTATTCGCTACACGATGTGGATGCTGTTTATCTTTTCAATATTCTCCAATTATTATGCATGGTGGGCGTATATCAATTATTTGAATGATGATTTTTACGAGCAATGGAATCATCAGTTATTCTTTACGGTAAGTGTGTATGAAAAAGTATATATACTGCAGGTAAGAAACATATAACAAAAACACTATATTTGGATTAGGCTTTGCATACCCCCGGAGAAGGAGTGTAGCATTGTGATGTATTTAAATTCACGTGAAGGAAAGTCATAAACTGTTATTAAATATGAATTCAAGTTTTCGTTTAACATGCCATGTCATAGTTCGTGACTGCAATACTTATGAAAAGTTGTTCAAAAGTTCATATACGTATTTCGTTTATTTGATTTGTTCAACAGCAGTTAGTCAACAGTCAGTTCATATTAAACTATAGATAAGTAATTTGTGAAGAGTATTCGTTTATTTCTTTTATATTAATAAACTTTACAACTTTTCAATATCAACGTTCTCTTGCGCTCTTACAGTTCGTCGAAATTTGGAATTAGGAATTTTTGGTTTAAACCAGTCTTCAGGTACCCTACACCTACCTAAAGTTTTGGTGCGGCAATAATGCCCCCTTTTTACTATTTACCCTTTTTACTATAATTTTGCCTCAACGAACAAATTATTCCTTAAAGACATTTTTTGTACATTATAGGCTTGTCCATTTTCAAATATCGATCATTCTACCACTGCGTATACGAACTTTGTAGCTTTGTTTGCGAGGTCATGAGAGGTTTTTGTGAATTATAGGCGTGGCTTCTTCACCAAATTTAAATAAAAACAGATAAAAATGTTATAGTCGGTCAAGCCTGACACCACTCAACTCCTTAAATTATGCTACAATTATTTTTCTTGTATCTGTATACAATTCCGTACAAGTTTCTTCGTGAAATATAATTATATGGGAAGGGTTTTTAAATTTGATCCGTTCGGGTCCAAATTTGGTCCAACCAAATATGAAACTAATTAACTATTTTGTTGAGCATTTTTGTCAAAAAATATTAAGAATTGTGATTTTTTTTCATATAAAAACTTCTTTTAAAATAGGACCTTCTATGGGGTAGGGTTCTAAAAATTGTCCGACTCGGTCCATTTTAATTAGGATTCCTCATCGCAATGTTTAGAAAAATATTAAGACCTTATATGAAGAGGGGATCTCCCAAAGGTCCGATCCGGTCCATTTTCGATATGGTTCCCTTTTTCATCAATTTAGTTAAATCGATTCAGTTTCACATGTGAATCGATCGGTGTAATTGAAGGTGGGTGTGACATTAGCCGCTTAGAAGTTACAAACATCCCCACACACTTAACATACTCTGTGTAGGGTATAATTAACAATATTAATATTTTAAAATTTTTGCTACACATGGTTGGCATGTGGCTGACATTGGAACAGCGGGACTAGTCTTTCTTAAATTTCAGATATAAAAACCGTCAGATAAACAAATTTTGTATCTTTTTGATAAGATAAAATTTGTATCAAATGTGAAAAAAAATTTATTTATGATCAAATTTTTATGATGATTCTGATAAGATTCTGTGCACTTCTTGAAGTCCACAAAGCCTCCCTCTGGTATTACAAACGAAAACAATATTTTATTGCAGTATGTAGGGTATAATAATGTATAATTCTTAAGCTTTCTGTTATAAAGAATTTCTTTCACTCTCTCTCTCTCTCTCTCTCTTTAGATCACCGAACTAATCTCCACCACCATGGTTGTTCATCTAGCTGATTTGAATAATAAAATTACAGCAAAGAAAATATTTTGTATAGCTGGCATAGCTTTTTTACATATCATTTCTAGTGGCGTTGATCAATTCTTTGAGAATGTCATACGCGGCAAGGGTTACGCTCATCAAGTGGCACGTGATTTAGGTTTTATGGTCCCAGACGCCATGTTACTAATAACACCGTTGTGGCTGTTGAAGAGGGCGCGTGAAGAATCCTATCACACAACCCCCGTTTGTAAAGATCGCAACCTGCTTAAAGATGTTTTATTGATGTCATTCATCGTCTCGATATTATTTGTTATATGTATGATGTTGTGAGGATATGGGGGAAAGGACAGAATGATCAGCAATAACAATAGAATCGAAAGACAACAAAGCTATCATTTCACATAGCTATCAGCCTTAGTTAATATCACGCATTCTGGGCAAATTATTATACCACCATCCTGATAGATTCCTACCTGTCGTGCTGCTCACGTACGTATGATTCGTTTTTAATGGCAATCTTTTACTGACCACAACTTGTGGTCAATAATCGTACGCTGCTTGTTTCCTTTAGATCTTACACCCTACACCACTGAAATGGATTAAACGTAGGTGGTGTAAGGTGTTAAGTGCTGCGCTGTAGTCGATTATAATATTTTTATGTGTTTTCATAAAAGTTACCTTCAAATGTTTTCTATTCTATGATATTTTATATACTTATGTAATAATATTTAGTCGGGTTGTAGTCAATACGTAGAGAAAAATATTTATTAATTCAATTAATTGTATTAGAAATGTATTTTTTTTTTTTATTCAACTATTTATACAAAAGAGAGTGGTTTGAAATTCATTCCATTGAATATTTAGTCACAACAAATAGATGTTTTTTTTTTTAATTTCTGTCGGTACTGAAAGCTGAACCTATTCAATTTTAACTAAGTGCCAAAAACATTGACTTAAATCAATCCAACTTAAGATTGTATAGTTTCAGCACTTTATTTATTACGTGGATCATATATTACTTTACATAAATTACACCCGGAAGGACGCCGTGCAAGGCACTACGGTGATGTGACCAAGTATTTGATGCACTGCAAACACTTAGTGTACAGAACTGGAGGAGAAGTATGGCAGACCGAAACGCATGGCGTTCTTTTTTACTACATTTTGACATATAATCGTTTATAATAATATTAAAGGGATCCCGTGACTAAAGTTGAAACGTTTTATAAAATTTTTATTTTAAAAAATAACTATTTCAGCACTAAATATCTATGAAACAATAATATTATATTCAATTACTTTAGAACAAATAAGTAATGTTAAATGTTAAAGTCGGTCAAGCCCGACCTTTTAATGCCCCCCACCACTTAGCTTGGTTGCAACTGCCATGGAATTTTCTTCGTGAAATATAATTATATGGAAAAGGCTTCTAAAAATGGTCCGATCGGATCCAAATTTGGTCCAACCAAATATGAAGTTAATTAACTATTCTTAACCGAATATTGTCAAAAAATATTAAGAATTGCGATTATTTTCCATATAAAGACTTCTATTAAAATAGGACTCTTTATGGCGAAGGGTTCTAAAAATGATGCGACGGGGTCCATTTTCAAAAGGATTCCTTTCTGGGTCAAGTCATATTCTTGTACAAAATTTCATCACAATATCTCAAAAAATAATAGGCTGTCATATAGAGACAGGTTCTAAAAATTGTCTGATCCGGTCCTCTTTGCCACAAGTGATGCAGGGTATAAAAAGAAAAAAGAACAAAAGCGTTTTTTATGAGTTTTAATTTGTAGAAATAATTATAATAATATACAACATGTTACATATCTTCGTGACATATCTTTTTAAATTTTCATTATATCTATAATTATGATGAAATAATTAATTTTATAACAACATTAGAGAGGAAGACATTTTTCCACATTAAACATTGATCGACTTTAATTTATTTTCTCGTTTTGTCAATGCTATCTTATGAGTGTTACGAATTTCTGCACAAATCCAAGATATTCTTATACATACATATTAATGATGATGAGGTATAAATTCGTACCCATATGTTTTTATGGACATTGTTGTCTTTGACAAAATATAGATTTTATAATAGAAACGTATTAATGTGTTTACACAATATGTAGAATATTAGACTTAGAATGTTGTTACTAGGTGATCCATATATAGGATACAAGTGTAGTTCACAAAGTTTGAAAAAAGAAATTAATAAATATTTTATATAAAACTAAAAGGAAACGATTCTACTTTTATGTACTATAGAGTTGTAATGCTGGTAAGTTATGGTAACTCGTTCTTCATCAGAACTTTTTTAAAATAAATAATTTTTGAATAAATGTGCTGCTTCTTCTGACGGACATGACAGACTTATTTTATAGGGTCTATGACAGTTTGATCCTGATGATTAAGACTAAATCGGAATACTTTTAGAAACCATTTACTTTGCGGATGTTTTCTATCTAATTCAATGTAATCGGTTCAAAAAAGTCTACTACAATCTACAACAAGTGAATATATTAATACCCTACCCCACACATTATACTACAATTAGTTTAGTTGTGTCAGTAAACATGAGGTATTGCCTAAAACCTCTATGACTATATGGGAAGGGGTTCTAAAAGTAGTCACATCGGGATCAAATTTTACACAGCCAATTATGAAGCTAATTGACTATTCTTCACTAAATTTTGTCAAAAAATATTAAGAATTGCAATTTTTTGCCATATAAATTATACTAGAACCTTATATGGGGCGGGGTTCTAAAAATGGTTCAGTTCTATTCGGACCATTTTCAATCGGGTTTCCGCTAAGCCAAAACAAGTCCCTTGTACTGAATTTCATCAATATATATCTGAATTAAACATGGACAGACGAAGATGTTTAAATTCGATTTAGATTTTTTTTCTGAAATGTTATATATTTTGGCAATAGGAATGCAGGGTATAAAAAAATAGGAATATTTCAGCTAACATACTATTAAATGAAATGAATACATAACGTGGGTATTGATCAAATTTTTATTGTTCATGTAAATTATTCTTAATAATATATTTGTGTTCAATCATTCACACGTATGCAATTTATAGAAAAACTTTATGAATTTGTTTTTATAAACTATTTTATTGTAATATATTTTTTTTTTTTTGAAAATTGCATCCACAAATATTCTTGATATCCTAAAACGTGGTCTTGTTTTTGTTAAATTTTCTTTAACAACTAATGCTTATTATAATTTAGGTTATACATGTTTTGTTTTCTTGTTGGAATGTTGTTCTTTACATAAGATTCTTCATTTCACTCGAATTGACAAGTAAATGACAATTCAACGCTGATGTTATTACTAATTTATGTTTTGTTGTTTTATGAAAGAAGTATTTGCTGCTTCAAGCGATTCGCCTTATACAATACTATGTACTTAAATATCGTATATATACATGTGTAATGGTAGGTAATAAAAGAATGTCATGATTGAAATGTAATGAAATGAAACCATAAAATATTAAAAACAATGGACGGTTTAAAAAGTAATAAAAAAAAGGCTAAAAAAGAAATTACAATTGGTTGTTGTGATACAATGTATTATTAAGAAAATTTTAATTTCTTTTTCTACAAATTTAACGGCAGTGAATTTAAGTATAAACTGTCGTAAAATATGTGAGTGTGAGCAGCATGTTGATCGACAAACCAATTTCTTAATATTTCTACATATTGATTTTTCGCTACATCAATGTATTAATGCATTCGTGTATTTCTTAAATTATCAATCACTCATGTAACAATCTTTTTTCTGCGGGCACGTGCTGCTGCTACTCGGCGCACTTAACCATCGTTTTTTATATAATCATTGCTTGTAATGGTTTTTTGTTTTTGTTTTTGTTTTTTTTTTATATTGGAGCAATAAGGCCAAATATTTTACGAGGACTTTTACCTTTTAAGTAAATGTTTTTCTTAAGTGTGTGTGTGTGTGTATGTTAAGTAACTGCTTCGGTGTTTTAACTGTTTTTACTTTCTAAACAATTATGCCTAAATTCATGATACGCCCTCATTATTCACACAACTCGTTAACCTTCCCAGATGAGTGCTTCGGACATATCGAACTATATAAACCATTCCTTCCGTTTGGTAACCTGATGACCAGTGGTTGAATGCATTACAGCTTCATCGGGATCTTCAGCACCATCCGCACCCTGATCTTCATGTGTGAGATAATCACCTTTGTGGCGATGCATATAGCGCCCAATTAAAAACACCATTAAGCACAGTAACAAGAATAAAACAATTAAAAGACCTAAAAGGAAAAGAAAATCATCGGAATTATAAAAATATTCAAAATATGTGATTAATCACAGGCTACAGGTAGCTGGAAAACTTTTCAGCCTCATTGCGTGCAATTTTTTGCTCCAACCAATAATACAAAAATATTCGGAGGCTTGAAATTTTTCGCGTAACCTTTTTAATGTAAAGCTTACATCCCAACAAAACTGAATCCACTTCATTATAAGCTTTACGTAACTTTTCCTCATCAATCAAAGGTGGCGGCCGTGTTTCCATTTCTATGGGTGGATGGGTAACCGGTTCTACGCCACAGAAGTCTTCCGTTAGTGGAGCTGGAAACAGATGGAGACAATTTTTACAATTCCCTTTAAACTCACCCTCCACTTGACAATACTTACTTCCCAATGATTTAACATTTGACGGTGGATTCTCTTGGAACAACAACTTCAAAGGATATATATCATCGAATTGCACCCGTGACACACAGCCCACAAAGCCATCTGTCATCGTCTCATTTTTACCAATGTACATGTATTGAACATTATTGAATTGAGCGTCCGCCGAAGCTTTAATATCGAAGTGATATTCAACCGGCTCATAGTTATCGACCTGTAACACCACCGTAGAGCCACCATTTTTACGCAAAAAACGAACATCATGATATTGACCCAAACCGAAATGCTTTTTAGGAAAAATGATCTCTTGACGTTCAAAACCGAAATCAAAAACACAACGCAAATGACCTTAAATGATTAGGAAGTTGTTCACTTGAAAGGGAAAAAGTAATAGTTAACTGTAGCACTCTACCTGAGTTGGATATTTGTATGGTTAAATATTCGCCTGTTAAGTTGGATGTCAGGCCCAATAAGAAACCCTTTGGTATGGTGGTGGTAAAACCAACACGTATATTTTCGGCTATAGTGGACCGGAAGGAGCCCTCAAAATCGTACCGTATAATTGAACTACTGCGCATGTTCACACCAATTTCTGTAAACATGAAACACTTGTTCATAATAACCAATATTTCCAAGATTTATCAATTATTTACCATCTGCACAAATGGGTCCCTTGAAAGCACTCCAACGGCAATCACACGAATACCGATCGTAACGTTCAGTGCAGGTGCCGTTATTAAGGCATGGATTCGATTCGCAACGACCCACACAGCCCGATGAAATGCCATACAAACCATGTTCAGCATGTTGTTTCAAGTCCACCATTTTACCGTTAAGTAACATGGCACGTATACAGCCCACATAGCCATCACGATACTCGGTGGTGGCGCCCACAACCAAATCAGAAGTTAAATGTAATGCACGCACTGGTCCCGGAGGCTCTCTCACTTCCGCCTTTATAGAACCATCCACCACCAGGCGGGCTTCCTTCCTATATTATTACCCACATTTATCACATTTTCAACATCCACTACATTTCACTTCTATCCCATCATAATAAACAAATTCGTACAAACCTGTTTCTCTCCACGCTGACAGTGTGCCATTCATTGTCATTCAAACGGTAACTGGTGCCCACATTAACACCCAACGGACCGCTGCCAGCTTGATATTGGAATTGTAATTTATTGCCACCATTTATACTTAATTTAATATGATCCGTTGGACCAGTGGCATGGAAGATTACCGCATTTTCAACAGTGGTTTTAAACTCCAAATATATGTCGCCCGAATGGCCCATATCGAATGGTGGTAAATTTATAGTGGCATCAGCTATACGGAATGTGACAACATTACTAAATAAATCATCACCTTCACACCGTAACGGTCCCAAAGTATAGCGACCTTGCTTCTCATCGAGGGGAGTCCCCGTATCGCCAAACTTAACCGCTCTAACTGGTAAGTATTCTTTTTCGCGGATATCACCGCCATCTTCAGTCCATTCCAAACTATTCGAATCGCAGTTGCACCACTTGGAAGGATCTTGACATTTACCCAAAATACCGCATTCGCACTTACGAGATCCGGGCAGAGCGCCAGCCCAATAATCCATAGGTTGATTGTGACGTGACACCCACCAAGAGAATGGATGGAAGCTACCAATTTCAGCTAAGAATTGAAAACAACTCGGAATTAAAAAAAATCTTTCTCTTTCTTTAAAATCACTTACAGGGTGAGTTGAAGAGCCGCGAAGAACGACAAGAATAACTCAAGCGTTGCCAACAACTGTGTGAACGATTCAATAATGCCTCAATCTGTTCCAAATTGGCATCATATAAAATGTTTTGTTCAAAAGAGCCGGGATCTTGAAAGCCATCCACCGTGGTGGTATGCTCCTGGCTATGGCTTAATGTTGTAATAACGCGACCATCCGCTTCAAGATAAAACCAAATATATACAATAAGTACTGAAGCGTAAACCACATAGGATGCTTACAATAGAATTCACAGGTAACTGGGAAAGGCACCAACGGTCCACTACCATCCACATCAATGTTAAGGTTAACGCGCTGTTGAACATGTTGTACATTTTTATACGCTTGACACGACAAGGGGTTATTAGCTAAAATGAGAAAACAAGCCGGATGATCTCTTGGGCACTCTAAGGTAAGCAAAAATACTTACAGGTGTGGCATACAGCTCCTGCGTAGCCCGTGTTAGAGCAATCACAAAAGAACTCCATGGAATTCTGATGACAATACCCGTTATGTTGGCATGGATTCGGATTGCAACGATCGATCATTTGACAGGCATCCACTACCACCTCATCGCCACAACAAACCTCTTCACCTTGCACCCAATCTTTGGGTAATTTATAATTGCCATCAACCAAAATCAAACGCATACAGCCCACAAAACCACTGCTCCGATCAATCTTATCCATGCCACCTGCTATAAAATAGAAACGACCCGTCGAAATATCGATATTTTTAGTGGTAGTCATGGGGCGTTGATCGATATCCACCACCAAACGATTGCGTTGTATGGTCAGCATAAATGAATGCCACTTCCCATCATTGAACTGTTCATCATAGTTGTCCAATATAATGCGCGGCTTATCCATTAATTTCAGATCGACCTTAACTTTACCGTACTCTAAAAATACACGAACATAACCGTTGGAAGCAAAGTCATGATGCAGAATTACGCCTCGATCTTCGTAGGTGCGGAAGTAGAAGGAGACATTTAATGATTTTTGGGCTTCGTAACCTCTGAGTTTCACATAAGAGCTGCGTGTGGTAAACGTTACCGGATAAATGGGCGGAGACGGGCACGCATATACAGTATTGACTTTGGTATAACGGTACGTTTCACCATATGCGTAATTCTCTTTCATGTCTTTTATAAAGTTGGTGGAATTGAAGAATATGTTTTCTAGGCAGCCGGTAAAATTTTGCGTCACCAGTATACCCTCCTGAGTGTTGGGCACACCGCCCAAATACAGTTCACGATTAAGATTTAAGTGACTAAATTCGCCTTTAATGCGACCTCGTACTATAACACGATCCACCGAAAAGATAATATCTCGCTTATTACGGGATATAACAACATCATGCCACACATTGTCATCCAATAAACTGCCCACGGATAATGAGGTCATAACACCACCGCCCAAATCCAAATTCAATACCATTTTGTTGTCCATGAGCTGTAAGGCAAAGTAGTCTCCTTGAGTGCCGCGTGAGTACATCATAATGCCGTTGGCATTGGCTGTTTTGAAACGAAAACGTATCGATTCACGAGTGGAAACAATAGGTTCATGCAACAGATTGTAGCGTACCAAACCAGTGCCATTAAAGTATAAATTTTCAGCATCTGCACACCCACAAAATTAAGCAAAAATTAATTAAATAAATTGAAATTAAAAAAAGTCAAAATCTTAACGTACCATAATCGCATCCATACAGTTCTACACGCATAGATATTCGATCGTGCCACCGTGTGGGATTGATACGTACCCACTGAGCTATGATGGGCACTTCAAACACATTGTAATGTATAGAGTTGCCATCCGAGTTACCTTTAAACATCTATTTTATAGAAAGAGTTGGAATTGTTTTCAAATGTTTTGTAATATTTGCTTAGGTTTTGTTTGGAAAATCCGTAACCATGTGGATTAGTAATAATGTCCAAAAGGCACCAAAATGTATGAATTTTTCGATCGGTTCCTAACCTACCAACTCGCGTCAAAGGTTCCAAAATGTTATTTTTTAATACATTACCTGTGGCTCACTGGACGGATTTACATAGGAACGCCAATATTCACCATCATCCGAGTACTGAACAATATATTCTGTAACAAATTCATTTGTGTGTGGCCGTCCCATGGTTGCAATTTTGCGTGTGGTACGCTTATCGCCCAAATCAACGGTTAGAAAATGATTGTAAGTGTTTTCAACTGGTGTCCATGCCGCATTGCCTTTAGTTTTTATGTTTTTTTTTTTATTGTAAATCACAATTAGTTAAAGTTAATGGTTGTGTTAAAATGAAGCATTTGGATGAATGAATTTTTAAATGAGGATAAGTAGCAACAAAGTGTGCGACACATAAATATACATAACAAGCGGTTTCAATTATTAACGAAATCAAATAATATTCAAACTACATACATAGAATATAAAGAGATCTGTAAGTATTAGTAAAAAGAGTAGGAAGTGCAGTGGTCCAGCCCGTTATTTGCCAGTTAGTCACAAGATTACGTTTAGCTGGCAACCCCTTAAAAAGTTATCATCCATCCACCTTCCAATTATAAAACAATTTCTGGTTGCTGTTGTTGTTGTTGCCATTTTAGCTTACCTTTATATTACCACCGGGCTCTTTATAATCGGCAAACTCTAAGTCAGTTATACCATAACTAATCGAATATTCGGTCACAAACTCATCAGAATGCGGCCGCCCCTGCAGGGCTATGTGAGTAACATTCTTAACAATGCTCAAATCGATAATCAAACGTTGATCAAAGTCCGAATTTTTGGCTGACCATGAGGTGCCAGCTACCAGGTTGAAGTATTTTTTTGTTTTTTCAATGATAAGAAAATGTTAAATAAACAAAAAATAAATAATAAGACCAAAACAAACTAAAAAGAATTAATAAAAAATATTTATTTAACTTAAACTAACACCTAGGTACGAATTTCTGTAAGTAGATATGTCTAAAAGTTCTTGTCAAACAAGTAAGCTTTTGCGCCAGATAATGTTTTAAATTAAAATTGTACATTTTTCATATACGTTGCATCCATGTAAGGTGTGTGGTTCAGCTATTGATGTTTTTTCTAAAGTAGGCGTGGCTCTCAAACAATAGCACTTAATTAAAAATTTTGGTACACATATGATCTATAATTACCCCATTCATCGATGTGACAAAAGTAGACCACAATTTACAAAAAACCTTACCAATAATGATGCGTAATACATACACTATTAGAGGACGTAATCGGAGGACGTGGAAGGTAAACTAAATTTAGTCTTTTTACTTGTTGACAAATTATATGTGTCCTCCCGTCAATTCGTGTCAATTTATTTCTATCATCCCTAAAACTCAAATCTAATCACGTACCCATTTACTGAACTAAAACTAAAACACAATTAACGACCTTTTACAAACACCTTGTGCAACCCTATTCAATTACACAGTGACACCATTTTGCAACATGTATATTGCGTACGCGGGTACGATTATTATAAAATCTTCTCAAATAACACAACAGATCAATACAGTTTAAATGGACGCACCATTTAAATGATGAAAGTAGGGGGAGGAAACCTTTAATGAGACATTTTGCACTACAAAGTCACAGAAAACATTTGTATCGAATTAATGATTTACCACGATAACCGTTGTAAGAAATGTTATTCATGCCACATGGGGTCATCCCTACTGCCATGACTTCTACATTTAGATTATTAATATATGTTTTTGGTGGGAAAGTGTTTCCTCTACAAACTTTGCTAACCTTGTGTAGTATCAACAGTAAAAGAGTAGCTAATATAACTCAATCACATTGAATCAATCAAACACACTTCATATGGCTGCATATGCTGGAAAGGGTGTGAAATTGAAATGGTCACCAGCTGAGCAAACTGAAATTTAAGTGGGGACAAGCTGAACTTGAAGATGAAATTCATAATGAGTAGTGACGTGTATTATTGAAAAAAAACCCTCCATTTCACAAAATTTTTCTTTCATTTGTTGGTTGGTTTATACAAAATACAATTCAAAACATTTTATGTTATTGTAAAATGAGGGTAAAGGGATAAAAAAGAGCTCCTGTAAGCATCTCAAAATACCCAATTCCGCTTAATTGCATAAAGTTTTATGCGTTAGAACCTCTTAAGAGAAAACAAGTAAAACAGTTTTGTACTCTCGGAGTGTCCCGTTAACAAATCTGATTTTTAAGTATTTTTTTTTCTTACGTACAGAACACCTTTTTACGTATAATAAAAATGTATGAAAATGTATAAAATTACCTCAAGTGGGCGTGTCTGTTCGCGATTGCGAATTTTAAGAGTGAGAAATTGATTATTTTTCAAAGTGTTGGGCTAAGAATTATGTACTTGGAAAAAACAAAAATATTGCCACGCCCAAAAATTAATTAAATTCAAATACATTTGATGTACTTTTGCCTTGTTTGGAGAAATAATATAGTGGCGCTCTATTTTGCAAGTGGGTAATGATGATAGGTATCCCAGATTTGGCATACACCCCATATATCGATTTTTTACTTGTTGAGTTTTCGGTGCATTTTGTTGTATCGCTTGACCGATTCTGTCCAATTTCAGTACTAAACAATGTATGGAAAGTACCAGGGGAGTGATTACCACAGAATAAACGGACGGGCTGACATGACTATATAGACTCAGTAATCGATTCTGAAGAAGAATTCTGTTTTTACACGATAGATACTTTCCCAAAAATTCGTATAAAAAGAGATATTGGCTAAATGGAAGAGTAGTAGACTGATTCCAGACTTAAAAAGAAAAAAAATTGAAAATCGTGTTAAAACAAACAATTCGTATAAAAAGAGGATTAGGTGTATATACTTTTTGAGTATGCTGGCGCATCATATTGTTCGTTGCAAACGTTTTGGCTCCCAAGTACATGTGATAGTGGGTTTAACAACTATTACAAACAATTGAACTCAAATGAACTTTTCGCATAAACCAAGAATACAGTGAATTATTTTGTACTATTTTTTTAAATATATACTTTTAAATTATTGCTATCGGCACAGAAGCCATTATCATTAATTTATTTTTATTTTATAAAAATGTGTGTATGTGTGGTTTCAGCTTATTTGTCCTAAATAACAATATTGTTAAATTACTATAGAAACATATTTATTTTCTTTACATCAAAAAAACACTCTTAGGGGTTATTTACCCATAAAACAGAAACATTACTCAGGGTAAAATATTTAACTATTGCAATTAATAGTGTCTGGCTACAATAAAATTCCCCACTTAATTATTCTATATAATCAATGAAATGCTAAACCACACTTTTGCTAGATGTATGTACAGAGTGCTTCGCACGACATAATATCACGTGTCATACTAAGTAAACAGTTGTGTATTTCTTACTATTAAGTTTATGTACTTTAATTAAAAAATCTAAGTATAAATTTTATAAAAAGTTAAAAAAAAATTTATAAATTATTTTCTAGGCTTTTCTAAAACTTGTCGGCAATATTTTATAACTTCAATATCATCAATATCTACGGTAATATCAACCAAGTCGACGAATTGTAGAAATTGAAACTTTTCACTTTTCGTTTTACAGTTATGAAATGCTATGGCAGCACAATATTGCGGACTTAACATATGCTCTTCAAAATGCCAATCTGGCTTGAGCACATCATTAAACTTTAACGTTGTACCCGTTAGTGGCATTGTGTTTGGTTCTAATTCCGTAGTGGTGTCCACGAAAAAATTAATTTTCTCCAAATCAATAGTTATACCCACACCCAACTCTTTTACGAAGGCCTCTTTCAAACACCAATTACGCATAAAAGCTTTCAACTGCTGGTTATGGTTATACTGTGGTTGCACTATTTGGCTCCATTCAGTTGATGAGAATTTTCGTTGCATAATACGGAAAAATTCTTGTAAACTTTTCCCACCCGCATATTCCAACTTCATGACATCAACACCAACACCAAAATTTAAGCCTTCAGTGTTATTTTTTGTGTAAACACCGGCCAAAACAACATAACTACCGTGATGAGAAACATTGAAACTAAGTGGGACATTTGATGATGCCCCATTATCACCACCTGCTGTAAGCCAGTAAGGTTTCCCTCTTAGATCCCGTGCAAATGTAATGTCATTATATGACAAACCAGTGCACACACTTACAAATTTGCGCATTAGCAAACGCCCAATCAATGAGGATAAAAAATCATCCAAAAAGACAAATCTCATTAGTCTGGTGCGTTCTTCCTGTTGTACTACTGCCACAGCTTGTGTTAATTGGGTCAGAGTTGGTGTCCACGATGCAAAATCATATGCCCAACGGTAGCACATGAACTTTGTGGACATTTTTTCTATTGCAATTTTTTGCCTTTTTTTATTAATAAACAAAAAATTTTACGCATAGCATCTCACAGCTGATTCTACTCACTAATAAGAAATAATGAATGCAAGAGAGTTAGACTGAGAAAAGAGAACAGTTACAGTAAATGAACATTTATGTGCCACTATGTGAATACAGCAATGCAGTCAACGGATAAAATGAAACATGTGGATTATGAACATTATCATCTTGAAGTAAAAGTGCTTTCAACCAATGTTGTTAGATTGCTAATGGTATGGAAACAACTCAATGTTTGATTAAGTAATCATTTGACTCAGATAAGACAGGTACAATTATTTGCATTTGGTTTGAACTTACGTGTAAGTTTAATTTAGCTGATATTTATAACATTCGTCTATGTGAACAAAGGAGTTTATATTAGAATTTTAGCTCTTTTTTTTAATTTCATATTTATCGTTGCATTCTATTCAACGGAAAAAATCGAACAAACAATTTTTTGGAAACTTTGCTCCTTTTTACCCCCTAATGCAAATGAACTTCCATTATGGTGCACTATGTATTACAATAAAAAATTGAAAAATGAAAAATGTTTTTTGATGCATATCCTGTATGTCTGGCATAAAGTTTTAGGGTAACTACAGACTGATTGCAATATGAATTTAACTAAATTAGCTCTAAGGAGAGGAAATTCAACTTTCAACTTAACAACAAACAAAATAAAGCCTATTACGACAATTTAATACATATCCGATATATTGTGCTATTCACAAAAGTTGTAAAAATAAAACTTTTAACTACACAAACATGATAACAACTTGGAAGTTGAACCAAAACTGCAACAGAAAAGAGAAAAACTTTCAACAAATAATTTGATAACATATAATATATAACAACAACACTAAAAAGTAGTAGCTAAAGGAACTGGTTGTATGAAATAATATTTAACTTACCATTCAGTCTGGCTTTTTCAGGACCGCGATCATTAAGAGATGATGTGGCCGTTAGAACGGCATTATCCATTAAGGGGGTATTGCACTCATAATCGGAAAAATAGTCGCTATAAGAATCTAAAAATACAAATCAAATAAATTATGAATAAAATCACATAGTGTGATATATGTACGCACAGAAGTAACATATGGCACAATTCCAAGTTTTATTTTAAAACATTTCATTGATTTATGAACACTCACACATACGTATTACGTGTAATTCCATTGAAAACTTAAAACTATTTGCTTTCAGCAGTGCGTATAAATCTTTGCTTTTCTAACCATTCCAAAGATTTACTATGTATTTAGCTAAGGCTCTTACATTTTCTGTATCTGTTCATCAGAGGGTATTTATCCTTACGTACCTAACTAAATCTATAGCTAGCACCAAAATGGACTAATACTAAAGCAGTACATGTTCCACTCTATAGCCACATATTCCTTCATTTCTAATTTTACAAAACATTTGATACACTCATACATTCGTAACATAATATTTTCATAAACAAATATTTGATAAAATATCAAAAACTTTTCCGAACCGATGCTTTTTTATTAAATTGTACATATACACAATGCTCACGTCTGGTATGTAAACAATGCAAAACAAGAAAGTAGTACTAAACTCTTCATTCCCACGTTGACGGGCATAGAAATACGTAAATCTTCTTTTTCCACAAAAGCAAAGTTTTTGAAAATTGTATTGTTTAAAATCTCAACAAAACAAAATGTTGTAAACCAAGAAGACAGAGTTAAGCAGCGGTGTACAAACGCACATTTAGGGGTGTACGCCAAGAATTATATACAATTGTTTTTTGCTTTCTGTTTTGTTTGTCACATTTACACTAACCCTTAAAATCACCAAGAAAACAAAGTTAATTGTAGTTTGAAGTTGGAATAGCAAAGTAAAAGGCGAGCAGTAGTGGGAGAAGACAATATATTATACTTTTCCAGCACGTCTGCATTTGAAGGCATTTTAATATATATAATCTCGTCCGTGGTGTTGTATTGCTTCATATATCCATACTTATAAGCATCTTTGACTTTGCTCCTATCAGATGTCATAAAATTTTTAAGCATCCTTGCCACAGGCACTTCAGTATTATGACAGAGTGTATGCGTGAGAAGATTTCCTGTTTGTGCATATAAGTGAAGATAAGTACATGTGCATAGAGAGTGCATACACACTTGCCGAGTGGCATAAACATTTGTAGCACCATCAACATGTGCAATTTCCTTTCACAGAAGGATATTCATCAGTATATATTGTATTTAAATTAAATGGAATACATTTACGCGTGCACTGAAAGTTATTTATTACTCGCACATATAAATAAATGAGTAATTAGAATATTTTCAATATGTATTAACGCACAAACAATGTAAGACATGTTGACAATCGCATGTAACAACATCAAAAACACCTGAAGATCTTATTAACGATCTCAAAAGAGGTTAAATAAATTAGATAATAAGAGAATGACTCTTTACCATAACATAAATTATTACACTCTCTTAATTAATGTTACATTTCCTAATTGACCACTGACAACTCATAGCCAAATGAACACGCCCAAGATGGTTTAAATTTAATTCATTAATTGTATAAAAACACGTTTTATAACAAATTATTATTTTAAACTCGGTTATTTTTTATTTTACCTGCTTTTGCATGTTGCAGCACTGTTATGTGGGGATTATAGCTTAGCAGATAAACCACTAAGAATTTCCACATATTTCTCAATTGTTTCACACTCCCTATAATTTTTTGTTTAATAGTAACAATTTACCACATTATTTGCATCATTTGCTTTTTATATATATGCTGCATCCACAATTAAAAATTAATTTCTAATGTTGTAATGGCATCAATGAGATATTCACACTGCAATAAACAAAAGCTAGCACTTGCACTTTTATGGACGATTTTGTACTTATGGTTCCTTTTTTAATTCTTTTTACATTTATCTTAATCCTTTAGTCAATAATATAGCATTAGCATCCGCAATAAATAAAATTCTTAGGTGAAAATATGAAATGAAAAATGTTTAACACGTACGTCTATCTATTAAAGCGGTTAAGAGCGGAATGACATATAAAAGAGAGAAACGACTTTTTTTGCGTTTCATCTCTACAATGACAGGGCAGTTAAAAATTTTGGCTGAATGTTTCGTTTTTCTAATTTGACTTGAACGTTCCCTGTTGTTGTATAAACAATTTAATATATCAATAATCTATCATTACTAATTATTAGCTCAATATTAAATTTAGTATGTGGAACGTTTCTCAATCAAACACTTTTAATATCAATCGCTAAATAAAAACTTTTTAAAAAACGAAAATATTAAACAAAAAAAACATATTATAAAAATTTAAGTAGACACTTAACAATATACTGGAGTAGGTAAAATTATTAATTCATATATGGACTGATATAAAAACTATTAATAAATCTATGAAGTAGTTATTGTTATTGTAGTAAAATCAGTAAAATCAAAGAAATATGAACTAAGTAATTTTTATTTATATATGGCTGTATGCATGAATTGGAATAACATGCATGTGCACATATACATACACATATATCACTGTTTTGAAATAACATAAAAAGAAAAAGGCTGATTGCATTATGGCATGATTAATGCAATTTTATTTATGCTTGAATGTGTTATAATTTTGCAGATATAAGAGCTCTGAGAATCACTTACATCGTTTATAAAACCTGTAACGAACGATGTCTATGCCAATACACAATATAAATCAAGGTGGTTACGTACCACCTGGTTATGCTGGTGGTTATCCCAATGCTCCTCCCGCAAATCATGGTTATAATCCAAATGGACCACCACCTGGAAATTTTGTAAGTACAATTTTAAAATTTATTTATTTGATAAGAATGAAAACGCCTCTTAATTCGGCAAGACATGATGTGTGGTTTATTAAGTTATTTATTTATAAATAGATCGATATAAAATACTAAACTTGTATCTGATAATGGGTATGTTAAGCACTGATGCGGCAGTAAGCCTGCAACCGCAAACTTAAACGTTTCATAATTTGTTTCAGCACATTATGTTATGCAGTTGCCGATAGTTAAAAACGCGTACTGCGTTATGTTTTACGAATTGGGAGTATTTATAGTTGTTATTGGAAATGGTTCTTAAGTCTGGCCACAGGTATCAACAGTGGCAGTTAGTTACTCTAGAGTCAAAAGTTTTACATAAACTCAAAATTGTTTTCATCGAATGGACGATTAGGTCCAGGGCCTGGACCACCGCCCATTGAATTTGGACCCATACCAGGGCCCATGGCCATACCGGTACCAACACCTTGCTGAATTGAACCCATTTGTGGGCGAAATTGTTGCCCGGGTGTGCTTTGTTGTTGTAGTAAATGTCGCAAACCAGGATTGTTGCTCATCATTGGTCGCACCATACGTTGTTGCTGCTGCAAAGCGGCAGCATGTTGCGGTGTTAGCTGCTGCTGTGGATTATTAGTGCCGCCACCACCACCTCCACCTCCACCTCCACCTCCACCACCACCAACCATCATGGGCATGCGTTGATGTTGTTGCATCATCGCCATTTGTTGCTGTTGGTGCTGCATTGAATCGGGGCCAGGCATTTGATTGCCTGATAATTGAGCACCCATCGGTCCAGTCATTTGTTGCATATTCATTTGTTGTTGTTGTTGCTGTTGGGCAGCGTATTGATAATGTTGCTGCTGTTGTTGAACATCTTGTTGTTGTTGTTGTTGTTGTTGTTGCTGCTGCTGCTGAGCACTCATCACATTTCCTGGCATTGCATTCTGTTGTTGTTGTTGCTGCTGCTGCTGCATTTGCTCTGCCATAGGATTTTGCATTTGTTGTTGGGCTTGTTGCTGTTGTTGCGGTTGCTGCTGTTGCTGCTGCTGCTGATTATTGCCACCCGCTTGGGTGCCAGTTTGTTGCATACCCATCAATTGTTTTTGTTGTATAACTTTACGCAACCTTTCAACGAACGTCGGCTGGTTGTTTGGTATAAAGCCCAAAAATGCATTCTTATCGGTCGTGTACAACAATATCAACACTTTTATGTCACAGGGCATATTCTGCGGGGTAGAGAAGTGCACACACCCAGCAAACAATGTTGTCATGCTTTTAATCAGGGCCTCTGACGCCTCACACGGTTGAGGTTTAAAGATGACCGTTTTGGAATCTTTGAAATACTGTCCACCAATGTTTCCCACCAGCTGTCTGGGCATCAATTGCATGAACATTTTCGATGGCCAGTTGATGGCTTTAATTTCTGGTTCGCCATCTTTAATATTGGAACATACCGTACATTGTATGGTTCGGGTGATTTTTGGTTGATTATGTGTCTTTTCCACCCATTCGAGGGTGCCCGACCAGATTTTATCACGCAGTCCGGTTTGTTCGGGCGCCGGCTGTGGTGGTGCTGCTTGTGATGCATTAACATTTTGTTGCTGCTGTGACATGGCAGAACTGCTTGCTTGATTTGGCGGTAGTCCAATCGAAGTACCGCCCACATGACTGCCTCCTGGCCCGGATGATTGCATATTAGTATTCATGGATGCTTGCTGCTGCTGCTGCTGTTGATGCTGTTGCAATTGTTGCTGCAATTGTTGTTGTTGCTGTTGATTTAACATTTGCATTCGTATTTGCTGCTGTTGCGTTAGCATGGGATTTATATTTTGATTGGGGGGAGCGCTCAGTTGCGATATCAGAGCCGAGTTAGGATTCTGTACCGACATTGTCTGCGCATTTGGCCCAGCTACCCCACCACCACCACTACCACTGGGACCTGCCATATATTGTGAACGTATATGTTGTTGATTGGGTGGAAAGATCCAGCGATTGTTTTGACCCGTAAAATTGGGATTTTGCTGAATATGATTTTGAGCGAATTGTTGATGCTGCTGCTGCGTTTGCTGTTGCATCATTTGCTGATTAAGGACAACATTATTGGATTGATTAGGATTCATGCCAACCATTGCACTTGACTGTAGTTGTTGCTGTTGTTGTTGCTGCGGTATACCATGGTTAACATCCATGGACATTCCGGCGTTTTGCGATACTTGTTGAGCCGATTGTTGTTGCTGCTGTTGTTGTTGCTGTTGTTGGGGAGGTGCCCCCATAGGGTTTTGTTGATTTGCCGACATAATAGAATTGGTGTTACTAGAGTTGGGGCTTTGAGGCCTCTCCTTGAGGTGGTAACCTTTTAGCAGCACTAAATGTCGGACACTTTTTGCATAACTTTTAGCAGCCAAGGGCTGGTCACCATCTGCCTTCATAAACAATTTATATAGAAATGGAATTTTACGGGGTGCAATAATCGATAAATTAATTTTGCGCTCATGGAATAAAGCAGATAACTGCTCCACTGAAAGGAATAAAAATAAATAAAAAACACCATTGACATTCGGTACTTACCTGTTTTACCTGCCAATTTCCAACAATCCATGACCGGCATGCTGTACGGCTGACTATTACACAACAGAATGCAATGCTTTTGCAATGCCAATGAGGACTCCATGGTGTTGTTGTTGCCGTTGTAACGGGCCCTCAACTCTTTCATATCCTCAAAACAAACATGAGCTGTTGCAAACCCTTCAGCTAAGTTTGCATGCGATTCCATGCCACCGCCCACAAGCGGTAAACGTTCGAATAGTTCAATGACTTTTTGTGGCGAAGAATATGGTCCGAATGTGGAACAGGCGGGTTCCAACAAATTAGCGGCCGTGCCATACAGAACAACTGCATACTGGGTGGAATGTTTATCGGATATTAAATATTCTCGATCCTCTAACGGTCCCTGGCTAAAATGTTCCAACGTCGGCACAATGTAGGGCACTTTCACTTCATTTATGAACGCACCAAGAGAAGAAGTGCGTTCCACTACAAACACTATATCCACCAAAGACTCTATCTCCATGTTTTTTCCCCCGTCTGTTGATGATTAAACTTACAGCCTTTGTCGTTCGGGCCGGTATCAGACTTTGTTAAAAGTGTTGGCACTTATTAATGCTGGTATATATATATTTTATATGGGTTTTTAGTTTACGCAAATTGTTGAACGATGCGATGAAATGATTTTAATTTCGATATTTTAAAAAGGCGTCGTCGTCTGTATATTGTACTTTTTTATTTTTTATTGTACAACACGAACACAGCAAACTTACACAACTACCACGTCCAAAAATTAAATACTCACTGCTTCTGTGTTGTTTTGAAAATATATGCAAGTACACTAACATCTGTTTGCTTTGTGGGATATAAAGTAAAACCAAAGCACACAGTGTTTCCAGCACAAAACAGAGTCAGTAGAGAATAATTCATTTAATTGTTGTTAAAGCTCGTTTTTGCGTAATTTAGAGAAAGAAAGAGCGAGAGCATCTACATTGTGTGTTTTTGCACCATTTTATGAACGATGTTGGAATAAATACTTTGTGAACATTATGTTTTATTACAAAATTTATAGCACAGACATTCTAAAATAATATGCAAAAGGTGCAAAACACGGCTTAATACCAAGTCTAGGTCGGCACCATGAATTCCGTTGATAATGATAATAAAGGTAAAGCAGAGACTTAATACAAACTTACTTAACGGACAGTCGGCTTGTGCTAATTATTAAGTTGCGAAAACAATTAAATTAGTGGAAATTAGAATTCCTCATTTTGTATAGTAGTACAGAGATGGAAAGATGTGATGGGATGTGGGGTCTTGGTAGTAAACTAAGCACATATTTAGGCATTGATGACGTAAACCTAGTAACGCACCCTTAAGCTGGCACCTTTAGATGTAATTATTTTTTATATAAACTCTACTAAGATGTAGAGGTGGAGATGTTTTGGGGCCAATGAGAATACATTTGCCCACCGCGGCTGTATTGCATATGTGTAATGCCACTGAAGTAACTTTTAATGTGATGATTAATACACCAAAACAAATATGTACTTCATTGGCACTGCACCCGCGATAACAATTCCAGCAATTCTCCTGGTACGTGCACTTCATGGGTACTACTTTAAAAGCACTCTTTGCTGTAACATTTAGTAGTTTCTTAAGATCACTTGTGTTTCATTTATTTCAAAGGGTTTCAATCAACCGCAAGGCTACACACCAGTACCGCAAATGCCACCTTATGGAGAAGTTCCTTACGGTGGCGCTAATCAACCACCATATATGGGACCGTCACCAACACAGCCCATCGCTGCAGGCGGTGGCATGCAGCCACCATTTGGTGGAGGCGCTTTTCAACCAGGCTACGGTCCCCCTCCAGCTCCTATTGTACACCAGCCTGGTGCACCTATGGCACCCGCACAGCCTATGAGCCCCCCTGGTAAGTTTAACCACTAGCCCTGGTAACCACTACCCAATCTTTGAACAACCAACAAAATGTGTACAATGTACAGCATATCCATCCATAACAAAAACTGAAAAAGTAGTAAATTTTGAGGATTTTCTTAAAGCTCCGACCACAAAAATTGATCTACTTTCTCTACAAAACTTACTTGAGTTGTATTTGGTAAGGGCGGGTAACAGACAAACTCATAATACAAAATCGAATTCGACTGTAGAATGTTATAAATACGTTAGCGGCAACGCGAGAAGGCATCAGGTGCACACATGTTACGCCATAGTTTACAAATCCGTGTAAATGTTGGCTCAAGAAAAATATAACACAGTTTTGTTTATTATTTTTAATCATTTTCTCAGTCGATCTTCTTCCAAGTGTCTGAGTAATATCACACTTGCTGTTATCATTGTTATTTTTGTGTATTAAATAATATTTGCTGAAGTCTTAGCTGCCAACCACCCCGGCTATAATTAAATTATTCGACAAGCAGCTAACTTTGATAAAATTTGTACCCAAGTAATGTTCAAGATTTTCCAAATATGTATTTTTTGTATTTGGACGGGCTGTGCTTTATGTCAACATAGAACCTGTTACGGCTTACGGTGTTGATGAACTTTTTATACCCTGCACTGGTATGTTAAGTTTGTGCAAATGTTTGTAACTTTTAAACGACAAATACCACACAGTTATACCGTTATTATTGAGAATTAAAATCTGAATCGATTTAGCCATGTCTGTCTGTCTCCCCATATAAATTTGTGTGTGCTTGATGAAATTTGCCACAAGGACATGTATTGGCCCAAAGGCGGACCCGAAAGTCCCATTATAATACGTTAAAAAGTCACAATTTTTAATATTTTTTCACAACATTTGGTGGAGAATAGAAGTTTAATAATTAGACCCGATCGGACCATTTTTAGAACCCCTCCTCATATAATGTTTTATTATAAAAGATATCGGTTTATAACGAAAATGCACAATTCTTTATATTTTTTTGCCAAAATTTAGTGAAGGATATATAGTTAATGGTAAATATAAAAAATTAAATTTTTCATTTTTTAAAGAATTTTTTTTTTTTTTTGATACTTGAATGCGTCAAGTGGTGTAGGGCATTTGATGTCGGGCTTGACCCACTATATTTAATATATTCATTTGTTAGAGTTAAATTAAATTAAATTTATGAATTTCCAGTGAATTGAATGACAATTATTAAAAACCACACACTATCGTAGCAGTAGTGCGGGCACACGTGAAGATAAGAAGCGTTAACAAAAGATCTTATCTACGTTTATGTGTGCGTAAGTGTTGCACCTATGTGTGTATGTGTGTACTCACACAAGATTTTTTATTCAATAATTATCTCCCATGTACTTATTTACTTACAAGCAGATAAACAAAAGTCGCATTTCACACATTGTCCATTGTTACGGAGCAGGATTTCTTTTCATTACAGTTCGTGTTTCTTCTTGCAGTAATTATCGAATGCACGTAAACAAGCCAAGAGGGTTTATTTAGAGATTATATTGTTGTAGCGATTACAATATAATAATTTTAGCTGCTGCAGTCTAGAACACGCCGTCTGTCTTATCATGTTCGTTCTTTAAATTGAAGAATTTAAATAATAATTGCAACGAGAGTCCAGCACATACCTATCGCTTCGTCAATGCTTAAGTAGCACAACAGTCGCATTGTCATGAACCCGGTTGTCGGATAAGTGTTTATATGGTTGTTATCCGCGTAAACAAGTTAAAACGTTGCATTCTTTTACGCTGCATTTGTAATATTAGTCGATGTGTTGTTGTAGTAGACGTGTTCTATCAAACTATGACTAGTTTAGGTTGTGATTCTGTGGTAGCGTTTCAATCAACACTTGAATTAACGGCTCCTGTAACAAGTGATGGTAGTGATCACGGGACTTTAGAGAGTCATAGCAATAACGTTTTACGATTCATTTGGCATTTCATTTACAACAAATACGATTATATACGACAACATACTCACTTATTAAGGAGCAATCTTAAGTGTGAATCCAACAAACCGTTAGCAAAACAATTTCGCAGATCGTTGCGCTTAAATAAATCGGCCAAAAGGAAGGGTTACGAATATTTCCTCACCGATGAAGAGAAAAGGTTTGTTGTGGATGGTGTTTTAAATATCCTCCACATCCACATATCTGTCTAGGCTCTCCCGTATTGGTGTTGTTTGGCACTTTGATGTGTGGGCCGTTTTTAATGTTCAATGTCTTCATCCTCATAAATTTTGACTACTCGCCTATTTTTGCACTTCCATGTACGGATAAATTTTTTCGCCTTTGTGGGCATGACTCGAACGAGCTTCTGAAATTTAAATAAAAATTTGAAACCAGATCCACATAGAAACGGTTAATACGTCATCTAGACTTTAATACTGATCAAGAATATATTGCACTGATGCCTCCCTTTGAATGACGATATGAAAATATCGCGTTATCGATATATACAGATTAACTGTATAAAACTGTTTTCCTGGTTGTTAAGTAAAAAAAGTTGTTAAGATTATTATATTTTTTTGTTACCTTAAGTTGCGACTGTCCGAGATTTTGTGTTAACCATCTTATCTAAAACGACAGCACAGACGCTGGCAGAGAAAAGGCGCCTGTCTCACTGTAGGTGATAAAAATGTGTTTGTTTATTTTTTGGTATTACGTTCTGAAATTTAAAGAAAATTCAACACAGAAAAATAACTTAATTGGCGACCAAAAATTAAACATAGCGCACACGCTTAATTCACTTTGTACCGGAAACCTCATAATTGTTGGATTGTCATTGGCCACAGCGCGACATTGAAATGTTTTATATTTTGAATGCTTTTGTTATTCAATTGAATTAAATTGACTCACTGATCATTTGATTACTTTGCTGTGCAAGGTAGTTCAAGTGTTAATGAATGGCTTAGTAATAGAATGTGTTGTTGTTTTTAAGGAGAATGGATGACTATACCAGCTGGCATACCGAATTGTCCGCCCGGCTTGGAATACCTTACGACTGTCGACCAGCTTTTAGTTAAACAAAAAGTCGAATTGCTCGAAGTTATAACTGGTTTCGAGACCAACAATAAATTTTCGATTAAGAATGCTTTGGGTCAAAAGGTCTATTACGCGATAGAGGAGAACGATTGTTGTACACGAAACATGTGCGGTCCGGCACGGCCATTTGATATGAAAGTCTTTGATAATTATCGTAACGAAGTTATACACATGCACCGTCCGCTAGCCTGTTCAAGCTGTTTATTTCCTTGCTGCTTACAATCACTTGAAGTGACATCACCACCCGGCAACGTTGTTGGCAGCATTGAACAAGAATGGTCTCTGTGTACACCATCGTTTCGAATAAAAAATCACTTTGGCGACGTTGTGTTACGGATCGAAGGACCAATTTGTACATTTTACATGTGTGGCGATGTAGAATTTAATGTAAGCAACCGCAAATGAAATGTGCATCATATAAAATGTCCCTTGAAGGCCAACAATTATTTTTTACTTTTTATATTCAAACCAGGTTTTATCTCTCACTGGCGAAAGTATTGGTAAGATTTCGAAGCAATGGTCAGGTTTTGCGCGGGAAATATTTACGGATGCTGATTTCTTTGGCATTACGTTTCCTCTGGACTTGGATGTGCGCATGAAAGCGGTCCTATTGGGTGCCACATTCCTTATAGTAAGTGTTAGCTCTCTAAAAATATTAAAAATATTTATAATTCGCGTTTTCCAATAGGATGCCATGTTCTTTGAAAAATCTCAAAATCGTGAAACGGATCGTCCAGGCATGCTTTAATTTAAGTAAAGAAGAAAAATCAACGTTGGAAACAAATCGATTGATTGCTGTCGTTTCAACGATACGAATGTTATATAAAAACAAAAATCATTGGTCGCCTATACGCAGATTCATAAGCGCTTTTCTTGTTGTATGTCTTTCCATTATACATTAATCTATATAATTAACTCAGGTTATAAATTATAGAGAGTAGGACTTTACCAGACCTCTGCTACTATTTACAGTTATTATCGAGCTTTTCTCTTTTCTTCGATATTTTTTCATTTATATAAATGTATGTACAAGCCCAGCTAAGCAAAGCTTTATGTTATATGAATATATGTTGTATTGTAATCACAAACAATTGTTGAAAATTTAATCCTAATCTTCTGCTATGAAAGCTTGGAGAGCAAGCGTAATTTGAACAATTGTTAATACCAGTCACACTGTGGATTGCATTTGAATACAAAAAAAAAAAAAGAAAATTTCATAAATTATAATTCATTCACAATAAAGACAAATAATCGTTCATATGAATTTTAACACAATTTCAATTTCAAAATAAACACAATGAGTAGAAAACCTGAAAGGAGAAATTCCAATTCAACACAACGCGACAGTAAGGTGACGTAGAACTATTCAATCACGATTATATTGAAGTCCCCATTTTTAACAGGCCTACGTCAAGTGGAACGAAGCGACACACTGATTATCAATCACGTTTGGGATCCGTTAGAAGTTGCGTTCGAATTTAGCACTTCATTTGAAATTAAGGATACTCTCGGGCGTACGCTGTACTATGCCTACGAGTTAAGCGATGATAAGTGTATATGTGTCTGTAACAGTATTCGTCCATTTGTTATGAAAGTAGTGGATCCGACATCCGGAAAAGAAGTGATGTGTTTCGAACGTGATTTCAAATGTGACAATTGCCTCTTTCCATGTTGCCTGCAGCAATTATCCATCTACTATCCAACGAATGTGCAGATTGGTACAGTGAACCAACAATGGTCGATGGTACGGCCGGCGTTCTGTATAAGAAATAATGATGGTGATCCGGTGTTTTTTATAAGAGGTCCTTGGTGTATGACAAGATGTTGTGTTGGTGTGGAATTTAAGGTAAATTATTAACTGTGATACTGTTGTTGTTGCTGCTGCTATTTTCATTGTTGTGTATTATATAGATTTTATCACGTGTAGGTAAATTAGTGGGTTACATAACAAAAAAAAGGGGCACTGTGTTACGTGATGGCATAAAGGATGCAGATAAATCTGAGGTTCATATTTTAATGCACCTGGATGTGTCCAACAAAGTATTGCTAATAGGAGCAGCTTTCCTAATCGTAAGTACAAATAAATCATTTCTGACCTCGTTGTATTATTTCTATGTATCGTTGTAGGACTACATGTATTATAAAAGACCTTAAGGGGACGGAAAGTGCCATCCACTTAATACTTAATAATAAAATGTATCATCTTAATACCCTGCACCACTTGTGGCAAAGGGTATGTTAAGTATGTGCGAATGTTTTTAACTCCTAAACAGCAAATGACTCAAAACCTGAATTGATTTAAACGTCCGTCTGTGCATGTAAATTTGTGCCCAAGCAAAAGTGATATTTGGTACAGGGACATGAACTGGTCCAACGACGAAGCATATGGAAAACGATCCGAAACGGATTATTTATAGAACGGTTCTCCATATCAGGTCCTATTGTAGTGAACGTCTTTCTATGGAAAAAAATCGCAGTTCTTAATAAATTGGACAAAATGTGATGAGCAAGTTAATTAGCTGTGGATCCTGATTTGAACCCATATCCTCTTCCATTTAATGATATTTCACGAAGTGTACTTGTACGGTCTGCTTTTACTGATACAATTAACTGTACCATAGTTTGTGGAACGAAGTGGTGTAGGGTATTAAATGGTCGGGCTTGACCGACTATAAATTTCCACTTGATTGAAAATGTACGCCCGCTGTATATACAATACATTGGGCACTAAAACTGACGCTGCAAAGCAAGCTTGACCAATCAGGAAACTTATTTACTAATACATTTCTTGCTATAGCGTTTTTATACAGAAAACAAAGTTCTTTTTTCTACCTTTGCGGCTTCAGTTGAAATATTATTAATATTGTACTTTATTTAATACCTAAATAGTCGTGTTTTATACAGAAAACTTATTTTTTAATTTTAGTATAAACCTAAGTCTGTGTGTAACATATAAATAATAACGAAATTAAACACATTTGACATTTTGAACTTCCCCACAGAACACATTTGATGTTTTTTTGGTTTTTCAAGTTACGTTGGCATTTGGAGATGGTGGTGCATACTGTTCCGGTAGTTGTGTATGTAGGCCCACTTTTTCCATTAGTTCACTTAACTTCTGAGCTTTGCGATCCTCATTGTGCGCAATAACCGTGCACAAGTGTTCGGTGAGTAAAGCTTTTCTTTCGGCCGCTTTATGCAAATCTAACTTGGCCTTTAAAAATTGCGCTTCTATTTTAATATATTGTTTTCTACAAAACCAATATTAGGAAAATGTCGAAATTTGCATTAATTGATCATTAAGTATAAACGTACTCTATGCTGGCGAAGTGTACACTGGCCGTGTCAATTTGTTGCCTTAATAGAGCCACATCCACGGCTAAATCATTGTCCAGTTTAGCAAGTTCGTTTTTGATTTCCTCAATTTTTCGAGCTTCTGCGGCAGTTTTTTGAGAGCTACAATAATACAATATCTTGGGTTAGCACATATACATACTTGGTTGTGTTGGTGTAACTAAAATGAAACTTACTGTTGTTCAATAGCTTTGTGAAGCATTTCTTTTTTCTGGCGATTTTGTTCTTCAATCATTTTACGATGCTTCTCAAAATCTTTTAATGATATACCCTTGAAAGGTGACTCTACATTTAGGGGCGTGGATGGTGTGCCATCTGGTTGAGATTTTATTGTTTGCGGTGCTGCGGGGGGTAAGATGGAGGAGTCTTCCCTTGTATTGCTACTGATCGAGGATGCTGGACTTTCGTTATTAAAGCTAATATTTAATAATGAAGATTCATTATTATCGTTGAGTTGTTCAAGCATATGATTGGTTTGTGATTTCTTTAAAGGTCGATAAAATAAAGCTTCTTCAATTGATTTCGACATTGCAGAATCCATGTTAAATTCCTCTATACTTTCACGAGTAGTATTACATTTTGATTTCTTCTCCATCGGTTTGTTATTTAAATTAGTTCCACTTTTCGCGGCATTAGTACTTTTTTGTTGCTGTTGTTTTTGTTGTTGCTGCTGTAATTGTTGGCATAGTTTGCTATTTGTTTCATTTTTATCCGGCATACGTCGAATGCCACTGTAACTACGAGAAATGGTTGGTTTTACTATAAAAAAAAAAAAAAATAATATTTTAATTTTATTTATTTTATAAACAATACTCTTAAAAGTTACATCATATTTTCAAGTACATATATTAAGGATTTGTTTACTTACAGGTATATGTTGTTGGATTTATAATAGGTTTCTTCGTTCTGGTTGGGGCGCCCATTTTTTTTATCTCATCTTGACTAAAACCATTAAACTTTTCGGTCATATTTACGTGCTTTTCTTTACAAAAAATGCTTATTCGAATTTATAGTAATTTTAATAAAATTGCAATCATAACTTTAGTTAATTTATTATATTAAAAGCGTTATTGTTGTTGTTGTACATGTAATTGTCATAACACATCATCAAAGATAAACCGCATTGCCAGCAATTTTATATAAGAAGCGATCTTTTAAACAATAAAACAGAGATGTATTATCCATTCAGTGTTTAAGAAAGGCTCTTTATTTTAACAGTGGCAATAATGTACTTTTTGCGCCATTATTATCTCCGACACAACATTCTTTAAATCGATGTATTTAACGTTTACTACCTTCATTTTTTAACAGAATTTTGTTTATTATTCACATCCAAGATATTCAGAATAATTATAAACGCATGAGCAAAGTATATTTTCCCGCAATTAAATCAAGTTACTTAGCCACTTATTAAAAAGAAGAAGATTTCGATGAAAATTAATTTTCTACTTTATTTATATTCAAAGGAGTAATTTGTAGTTCTCGTCGCATTTCGTGAATATTTTGATGCCAACGCTCCTCCCAGTAAATAGGCATAAGGGGTTTAGAGTTTTTACCATTTTGTATAGCCCAGGGTAAGTAATCGCGCAAATAAAGTTTACGTTGCCTATGAACAAAGAAAATTAAAAATTTTGTTAAATGAAATTGGACTTAATCTGTATAATCTACTTAGATTTTAAGCGCAAAGCACCAAATATAGCGCCACCATAACACATGGGCAAGCCATTATTTAAAGCCTCAAACCATTTGACAGCCACTTCTCCCAACATATTGGTGGGCATGTCTAGTAGTGTATGTACTAAATCGTGACATTCACGATAACGTGTCATAATATATGCTAGCTCAGCATCATCCATAAAACGTACCGGTATACGAGAATCGGGCGTAACTTGCTGAAAAGGCGGATATGAAGTAATTCAATGGGTAATGTGTTCATATTTTAAAATTGAAACTTTATACATTGCCATTCAAAAATTTAACATAAGCACGTCCAAATGTATTCTCTGGCAATTGATTTAATCGTTCAATATCAACGGTGCGCGTATTTATGCGCGGCTTTTCTTTTAATATACGTTGACCTTCCTCACTGGCTTTCATTGTTTGTAAAATATTTATTAACGCTTGCTCACCGGTTGTCTCTCCCAAACATGCTATCATATCATGTCTTTATTTTGATAAACAAGAAAAAAAAAAACGAAAAAAAAAAAACAACATTATGCTAATGAGGGTTGCAGTAAAATTGATAAACAAATGCTTAAATGTACCTTTTCGGATTTAGTAGAGCCGCTATTGAGGAACCGCTACTAAGTAGTACTTTTTGAAATGTTGACAATTCTATCTGATTTTTTAGAAACTCTCTGGTAAATTCGTCCATATTTGATTGTAAGCTTTTAGCATTCGGTTCTTGGTTATCAGTTTTGTTATTAGATATATTGTCAGCTTTCGTAACCAAAGCACCAAATGCTTTGCTTTTTGCAGGAATATGACATATATTTGCACACACTCGAAGATAGCTATTTATCAGCATTTTCTCTATAAGTAAGACAACGTCAAGATATAATAACACCAGAACATATTCTAGGGGCTGTACTAAATAAAACTCGTGAAGAACAATTAAAAATAACACTGATTGCTTTTCTAAAAAATGTTTTTATTTATTTAAATTATTTTTGTTGTATTGTTATTAAGGCTAATGCTAATAAAAAAGAATACTATTTAGATAAAAACAATGACACGCCGTTGATACCTTAATAATTACTTTGGAGTTTTTGATTTTTATAAACCAAGTTTCCGTTAAGTACCTCATTCAACCCATACACGTATAAGGCGCAACAATTGTCGAAAGTTGCAAGGTCCCAACTCAACAGTTTTATTAAGCTATCAGCAATAGCGGTTTTATATTTAGCTGTGACCATGGACTAACAAAATGGAGCTGCGCCTTACACTAGAGTTATTTGTGGTATTTTTTCAGCAGAATATTTAATTATTGTAATTTGTGAAGACTTAATTTGTTTTATACTAAAAATAATTATATTAAGTGTGTACGTATGTATACAGTTATCTTAAACTAAATTAAATGGCTTTGGTTTTATTTGTTGCTGTTGTTTCTACTACAAATAGTGAGTATGATGACGAAGAAGAAGAAGAGTGAAAACTAGATCAATTTTTGTTTCTTTAGCTGGTAAACTATTACGGGTGGTGGTTTAAAAGGTTAGACGTAATGAGCTATTAAAAGGTTTTTTTCCTAAATTACGATTGTTCAGGTTTGCACTGTTTTCGGAATTATAGCACTTTTACTTAGATTTTTAGTTGTTTATCAAAACGGAGTTTAACTTGTTATCTAACATTTACTTGTTGAATGTAGGCAAACAGGCACACATACATATTTATATATATATATATATATGCATTTATCTACACATATATATTTGTGATAAATGAAAGTGTACTAAACAGCTTCACCCCTGCTACTTGGTATCAGGCATTCTTTATCAGGAGCTTGCTTGCGCCGAAATGTCACGTATGTGTACAGCAAACTGGCAAAGACGCTGATATTGATACCAATGCAATTCAGCCATGAGAATACATAATCGCCACCAATAAACATACCCAAGTAGGTAACGCAAATGTTTTTGAGGCAGCCCACTATGGTTGTGGTCAGAGCTGAATTAAATTGTGTACACAATATAGTGCTGTACGATAATATGAAGCCCATAAAGCAGCTAAGAAGGAACTGTGTCATAAAGTAGGGATTCGACCAACTGCCAAAATCGGCCACATCATGCAAATCTCCTGTGAAATAGGTTAACAGCAGGGCCGGTGTAAACATGAATAACGAATTATAAAACATGAGACCGTATTTGCCGATATCGGCCGAATCTAATTTCTTTTTAACAAACACACCATTGGCAGCTGTGAGAGCATTAGTAATCATTACATATGTGTAGCCTTCCATGTTAAAGGATAGATCATCGGAGGCGGCCAGTAGAGCACCGCCTATCATACCGTAAACTGAAATTTGAACTGCCACAGAGGGACGCACGCCCAATATTTTCAGTTCCAGCAACATGGTCATTAAGATGGAGAATCTTCTTAAAGCTGCAAACATGGGTAGACTTAGAGCTTGAGTGCCGCCCAACCCAAATGCCATATTCCCTAAAAAAATTAGTGGCAACGGGAAAATTTTATTAAACGTATTGTATTGTAGCGATGGAAAAGAGACCAGTTTCAGTTGTTTGCCAACACCCAACACTATAACACTGGCGGCCAATTGGCCTAAACTGAGGAACAGAAACGATGGAAATTTGTAGGTGGTTAATACAGTTTTATTAACCACTGTTATCATAAACGAAGAAATGCCATAAAATAAAGCACTAGCAACCTTTTTAAAATATAAAGTCACATCCTCCTTCTGGCGTGTGTCTCTTAAATTCAAACTACTGCTACTATGGCTGACGGAGTTGCTGCTGCTTATATGGTTTGTATTCAATTCCAGTGTTAAATGGCTGCTGCCATTTACGTTGCGTGATTCCATTTCATGCGAACTGTGTATTATTAGTTGTTAATCTTTTAGAAATTCGTTTAAAATTATGATAACCACCAAACAGTTACCATCACTTTTTCTTTGTGCACTATTTTATTTGTTTTCTTAGTTCATTTATCATTTTGAAATACTTTTTGGGTTTTTCTAATTATAATATTGCGGCTTTTTTAATATCATTTTACGGAGCACAAGCCATTCCCTACAATACAACTTTTATATATAATTTGCCACACACTTTGCAATAATTTTGTCTATTGCAGTATTCTCTCTCTTTACTTTTTTCGCATTAGAAAAGACTCTCTCTTTAGTTCGCTTAATTACTTGAGTTGATATATATCATTGATGTTAATTTTTACTTACCGATTGTAAAAATTCCTTAAAAAAATTTAATTTTAGAACATATAATTATAATTATAGCATTATTTTTTAAAAAAGAAACTTAAAAACATTTTTATAAATAACAACTAACATATGTTCATGGTACTGTCACTTCATATGAGTGTGAAGTTAACAAGGTACCAAATTTTATCATCTTAGTACTTAAAATATCGCATATGTTATATCCTTTTAAAAAAAACAAATAAATCATTGTTGTTTATATAATATTCTTCTACAAAATGATATTGATACGTTATCTTTCGCTAAAATGAAAATAATTAATATAATATTTTTGGTTAGAGAAGGCACTTTTAAGCAATTTTTTCTCTCTAATTTATTCGTTTGCTACATTTGTATTTCATTTGTTTAGTTCACATTGCAACAATACACATACAAGTAAATTTTAGAAAGATTATTTGTGTTTAAATAAATAAATTTTAATAAACATGATTAAAAGTAAAAATAAAACTGCAAAAATACCTAAACCTATTAAAGTTAAAAAGGAAAAGATTGAAGAAGATCGCACACCACAACCAATGACACACTACGTTAATGATCGATTGGAATTGATTAAGCAAATATTTGGAACACTTAAGCCCAAAACTATTATCAATTTGGCACCGGACTTTTTAAAGGTTCCTTTTTCACTTTTCTTTACTAATAATTAAATAAATAATATGAAAACATAATGTAGACAAAAAGTTTAGAAGATATTGAGGAAGCGTGCCTGCATGAATTGTTATGTATATCAACTCAACGTCTAAAATCTATTATCAATGGCACCAAGTGCCCAACTGATACAGAATCATCCGATGAAGATTCAGATGTGCAGAGGCAAGATGGTAATGCATATAAGGCTATGTTTACTGTGGTTTCTTGAATATATCGTTTTGTCTTTTTAGCACACATTTCGTTGGAGGAAATCTCTTCAGATAGTGAATTAGAAGGAAAGTCTTCGGAAAAAGGTAATAAGTTATTGCAAGTAGCTTTTTCTCTGTGTTGTTGTGTAAATAAAATATTCCACCTATTCCCGCTATTTCAAATTGAATCGAACGATTTATGTAGTGGAAAGATTTAGATACCAACAATTTTATTTTACACAATTCTCGTTAATTTAATTTAATTAATTTTTAACACGAAGCGAGAGTCGCTTCACTCGCACCGATATTTATCACCGAATTTCTCTGGTTGCAAATAGAAAGCCCGCATAATTACTATGTCCTCTCCTACACCAAGTTGTACATTTTGCTCGCCGCCTTCTTTACCCACTTCCAGCGTAATAATAAAGTCTCCCGTATCGATGCAGCCATTACGTCGTGAGTACTCGATGCCAAACTCAATGGGCTTATAATCGCAATCATTCATTTCTTTTGAGTATAAAATAGCTTTTAGATTACGTCGTAAATTTAGCATTTTTGCTAATTGAATGCGACAAAATAATTCCTCTTGATTATTGGGGTCGACCTCTTCCAGAGGTAGCATAACAAAAACGGGACAATAGATTTCCACACGGCCCAAAGCAGTGGCGGCCGTTTCACATTTACTGTGCAAAAATATTGCTTGACATTCGATGGTGCTAATAGTACGTATAATAAAGTTCACCACTGATTGATAGGATGACAAAATTTCCTTCAAAGCCATAGTATTCTGCACTACACCCATGCGATAGTCCTTAATTGGCAGCAATTTCTTTACAATCAATGGGTACTTATTGCACCATTGGCTCTTTGCAATGAACATACAATCAATTTGCCAGAGGAACTGGTGATTTTCAAATACTTTAAAATCACTACAACACTCCAAGGGCACGGTGCCGATAATCGGCTTCTTTAAACATTTTGCCAATGGTATGACGTCTTGGCAGATGTACGTATGCATGGCTTGCGAGATATTGAAGAGATGCGGTAGCCACAAGAAATCCAACAGTTTCAAAATGCCCATTAAATCTAACATTTTCGCACTAACATATTCCAAATCAATGGTACCGATCAACTTGAACTTATTGGGCTCTTCTTTAATATTGTATTGTAAAACTTTCAAAAATGGTAGGCAGCGTATACGTGGCACTACTATGAAGTCGGCATTGGCGGACTTGGCTAGAGCTAAGTCGTCCTTAAATACATCTGGCATAGTATCCAGTTGCAACGCGTAGCACTGATTGGGGAATTCGATAAATTCATACGAGTTGATTATACCCGGTTGATCGATTAAGATAGCGACGCAGCTTCTTAACTTTTTCACCACCCTACCCGTAACCTCGCGACCAATCTTAATATCATCACACACCTTTAAAGTGTTCAAATAATACTTTAGATTTATGACAAACATAATCTCCTTGAAACCGGAGTATTTGTAGGCCAAGTCAGTGGTTAGGGTGGTTATTTCTCCACTTTGCAAAAATACCGAACAATTATTACGCATGCGGCCTACGCGGCAACAGTCACCAGTAATTTCCACAGCTAAACCAGTAACCTGTTGAACGGAATTGTCGGCAGACTGCGCTTCCTCTATTACCTCTTTCACCATTTTCAACATTGTGCCAACATCGTCCCGTTTATTGGTTACCAAGTCGATAAGTAAAGTGCGCGCACCGTTTTTTAGCAAACGCTTCACCTCATCTTCGGTAGTTTGTGGTACGATTTTTGCCATTAAACCCAAATTATAGTAACGCTTGCGGCATCGTTTGCGCCGATGCTTTTCGTGGGAACTGCAAGCTTTCCGGAACTCTAGTAATTGAGTTTCCAAATCTTTTTGTCCGTTTAGCAAGAGCGTAAATTCATTTCTCCTTTCATCATTAGCGAGCGCTTCATTATTTTGAGCAATTTCGCCCGAGGGTTGAACTTCGGGTAAGTTGGGGTCGGGTGCGTTGGTAATTAATTTTTCAGTCATACTCTTTTATCGAAGATTTGATTTTTATACATGCGTCCAAAAATTTTGATATTTTCCTTTTGAATTTACAGCGAAAAGGAAGAAAACTTTAAATGCCAATGATGCGAATTCCAAAACACATAAATCTTTGGAAAAAGAAGGAGGTGAGTGTAAATTTTATAAAAAAAAAAAATTAAAAATCGCACAAATAACACAAGAAAAATTTCTTCCGAAAAAAGTCAAAATTTAAAGTTTCGAATCAACTTAATTAGACAACTAAAGGGAAGGAGAGAAATAAAATGTAACTTGTGATAAATCACTTTAGGTTAATTTAGAGGAAGGGACATGAGTCGAGAGATTGAATGTTCGATTCCAGCAGAGTATAAAAGTGTAGCATTGGCGTAGCATTGACCTTTCTCCTGAGCGCCGATCTTTAAAAATGAGTATTTAAACACTGCAAATAATAAATTTTAATAGAAAACCCATTATTTTAGTTGGTCTGATTTAGTCTGAAGAGCATTCTTTCGAACACCATTTCATACTTGTTGAAATTTTTAATTGTAGAAGATGGCCAAATAAGTGTTTTGGAATTATTGGAATTGCAAGCTCGTGCTAGAGCTATACGTTCTCAGTTGGCTTTGGAACCGGTTACAAAAATCGAGGTAGACTCCGATGATGAAACAAATCATTCGAATAAAACAAATAAAGGATCTTCCAAAACAAGTAAAAGTGAGCGAAAAGGACAATCTAGCAGAGAACGACTATCGAAAGATGATAATAAACTGAATGATTTTAATAATACCGCTGCATCTGCCTCTTCCTCAACTAATTCAAGTGTTGGCAAAAAAGTTAAGCTCAGAAGAAATTATCGCAGATCTTCTCCCCAACTCGACACTGATACTGCACACGGGATAAAAGAAACATCTTCTGATAGTAAGCCAGATAACGTTGATTATCTTACGGATGTGGTTCAAGTTAAAAAAGAACGTTCACCCTCTCCCGATGTAATACCCATTGTACCCGAACCGGAAACTTTATGTATTATGGACTCGTCGGATAATGAAGATAATAAAGGCAATGATAATAAACAAGAAGAAGAAGAAGAAGAAGAAAAGAACGAGATGAACTGTGTGGTGGAAATTCTTAATAATGATCAAGATAAAAATTCAGAACCGGAAGAAGGTGAAATACAAGATGAAAACAATGATAATAGTAAGACTCCAGAAAAGGACGATAATATAACCAAAGTTAATTGCACAAGTGAAAACGATCAAACATTAACCGAAACAACAGAAATGTCCGAAGTGATGGTGGCAGCTAATAATAACGTCAGACCAGAGGAAAATGTTAATATGGATGAAAATGTGTCGGGCAAACCTTCAGCTTGTAATGAAACGGATGAGGATGATGACGATCACAACGATGATGTGATCTCTTTGGAGGGTGGTGATTTAGAAAATGAAATGACCGAACATTTACAAAATGAAGCGAGCAACACAAACTCATCGTTTATGGAACGTAAATTGAATGAAGTGAATGAAGTGACATTAGAGAATAAATCACAAGATGAAAGTCCACCCGATGACATTATATCACTAGATTCTAGCGAAGATGATCACAGTAAAGATGCTGAGGTAGATATGGCTAAATGTACAAGTAATTGTCTGCATGAATTTATTGTAAATAAATGTGTTTTTCTTTTCTTAATTGCTGCATAGTGTTGGCGTTCACGATATATGAGAAGCTCTAAGGTTAATAAAGTTTTACTAGCTTCGCGTTTGGGCAAGAGGGTGCGCGATAAAATCACGAAATCGAAACGCTCTCAGAAGGATGATTCACGTCACAACTCTGATGTGGAAAAAGAGAAAAATACACCGATCTTCACATCTAGGCATGAAGATGGTTCAGTTGAACAATATAAAGAATTATTGGAGTTGCGTCAACGCAACAAATCATAGTGTTTTGGCTTATAATGCCCCCGTAATTATACTAAGGTCAAGGTCAATAAATGTAATAAATAATGAATAAAATGTTTTTGCAAATTGGTATAAAATGAATGAGTTGACTAGAAAATATTTTAAGAAGAAACAAAGACACAAGCTTGGAGGGTATTCGTGGGTGTTGCATGTGTATAACAACGCTCCCTTTTAATCACTATTGAAACACCCAAACATAACACATTTTTACTTCAATGATCGAGTGCGGCACTAAATATTTTTCTTTCCTTTGGTTCAATTTCCACGTGAGTTCAGTTTATTCCATTTCCATATAAGTTACTTGCAGGTGCGGTTTATTTTCCAATTTCATTTGAGGAAATTCCAATTAGAAGTGATGCAAGTCGTTTTTTCCAGAGAAGATTTTGTCTTGTTTGTAGGGAAAGCCACGGGAGCACAGATGTCAATGTTGCATAAAAATGTCAAATTTTGTTTGCAATTATTTGGTAACCGTGGTAATAATTTTGTTCCTTAAAACACATCCATTTTTAAGTCTGTCTTTTAAGGAATTTAGAAATCTAATAAAATGCCGTTAGATGCTAAAAAATATTTTCAGGCTCGACTTGAAAGGTTGCAACAACGTATATTGACCTATGAAGAGCAACAAAATGGTGTAAGAGAGGAGCAAGAAGAGACTGATACTAATGAAGCAGTAACGAAATCTATTCGAAAATGTCCCGGTTCCCTAAGTATTACACTGGACGATGTGATGGACGGTGTAAGCAGAGCTCCATGTTTATTCTCTTATAAGTACGCCTTCTTTTTTAATAATTTCAGATAAAATTGCAAAAATTGAATTTGGAAAGGCCAAGCGTATCGGGTCTTAAAATGCCAAGTTATAAATACGATCTCATAGAACGGCCCGATCCCATTATCAAAATAATATTAAAAGAAACGCCCGACATTGTGTTGTATGAAGATCGCAGCGTAAGTGTGTTAAGCAACAGTGAGGAGGGTCGTGCAGTTATTAGAGATAATCAACGTTATGAATACCTTACTGAAGGTGAGGGCCGGAAACGGTATCGCTATACCAAAGAGACTCAAACTGTTCGTAGGTTATTGAAAATGCGCAGCGTTAACACAGAGTGCATACTGAAGCAACATGTAGCCTCGTACGTGTCCAATTTTGAAATGTTCGACACTTACAAGGATTTAGAGCAGACTACGCAGAGTGTTGATGTGGATGGTCAGAAGCACATCCAAGTAACCACATATAAGCGGCATGGTGTTGACGAATTTATAGCCATCAATCAATTGGCCAGCTTCAAGTTAGCCCTAATGTTGACGTTACGAATTTTGGCGAGCAACACCTATCAAAGGCAGCAACGTCGATTTCGCAACATGATCGTTCCCAATCCCTTATCATTGAATCTTCAATATCTATACCGTTTGGAACACTTGTGGTCTTTTGCATTGGTTTTGCAGCCAAATGGTACCAGAGGCGTACAGCGCGTAACCGATATTAGTTGGTGCCCCAGTAATGGTGACGTTTTGGCCGTAGCCTACCATGTATTCGGTGTGGAAAATTGTGAAGAAGAAGATGAAGACAAAGACACGTCTACCGTTTCGATTGGTTGTGTGGCCGTGTGGAATATAAAAAATCCTGTCAATACTGAAAGATTTTATAATTTTCAGGCTCCAGCCACAAATGTAAAATTTTCACCCTTTATACCAAAACTAATAGCTATTGGCCTGTACGATGGGTCCGTTCATGTTTATGATATCAGTAGTACGGAACATCAGCAGGTGGCGATATCCCAAAGACAGGGTGCACCCTACTATGAACCGGTTAGCGACATTCAATGGATACCGCACAGCGAGGGTAAATGTGAAGCTAACATTCCAGAACCCTTTTTGGTTCTACGCCGCGACAGTTCCATTACACGCTATTCCATTATTCGCAGTCCCTACCTACAGGGACGTTGGCAACTAATATTGAATCGCATTGAAGTCAATCTTGAAGGTTTAGTTGTAGAATGCAAACCCGATGTCTTGCTAGCCAATCGACATCCACAGGGCATTAGCATGTGTTTGGATGCAGCGGATAGTTCTATATATTATATCGTAACCGATGAAGGTTGTCTCCACAAATGCTCGACCACGTATATGCAGCAGCATTTACAAGCACTGCAGTTACACGAGGCTGGAGTGAACGGCATGGAATTCTCACCTTGGTCACCTAAATTGTATTTGACTTGTGGCAATGACTGGTATGTTGAGACAAAATAAACAATTGCATTTCCTCTGACATGTGGTTTAGGTGCATTCGCATTTGGTTAATGGGCATTTTGAGACCTTTGCTTACATTGAAGCATCACATGCGGCCAATATTGAAGGCATGTTGGAGTACTACCCACTCTTCCGTAATAGCAGCTATAACTAGAAACTCACTAGATATATGGGACTTGAAACGGAGTACATTAAAGCCGGTATCTAGTAGTGAAACCGAACTGCCCGCAGAATATACCACGTTTAGGTAAATTTTGCTGACAAGTCATAAAATAAAGTGTAAAGAAAGTTCCTTTAGTATATCGAATTGCGGCCGTTCATTAGCTGTAGGTAATAATCGGGGCGAGGTGCAAATGTTGGCTTTTGAGGATATGCCGTTTCCTCCACACTTTCAATATTCTCATTTGAAGAAAACTCTTTATGACATTATTGGCACCGATCAGGAATTATTGAAAGAGGTCAAGAGTCTGGGGCATATTGGTTATCCAAAAGTGAAGGTCTCAACGGATGAAAAAGTTGGCATAAATAAATGATTTCTTTTGGCTTTTCAGTTTTCTTTATTTTGGGTTTCTTCTTCTTTCCATTACGTTTAAAATGAATTTACCCGTTCACTACCCTATACCACATGTGGTAAGAAGGTACATTAAGTTTGTGAGGGTGTATGTGACTTCTAAAAGAAATCCATTCAGAATCAAAATTTAAATCGATTTAACCATTTCCGTCTTTGCGTCCATCCGTCTCTCTGTCTGTTCAAATTTGTGCTGAAGCTACAGGTCGAATTTTTTTAGACATTTCGAAAGAATTTGGTACTTATATGGCAAATTATCGCAATTCTTAAATTTTTTGTTAATTGGCTTAATATTTCGTTGGGACGAATTTGCCTCTAATCAGACGATTTTTAAAACCCTTTTCCTTATAATTATAATATTTTTGATTTGATTTTTGATTAAGAAGCTTTGCTAATGTGAAAATCAAATATTTAATATGTGAATTTTTTTCGATCCTTATTTTATGCTTTAATAAATTTTGCTTATTTTAAAAATTGTGTACTTGGATTTTTAAGTGCACGGCATAATAAAGGTACGCATGCGCAAAACTGGTAAGATTACGAAGTTATTATAATTAAAATATTGAGAGACTCTGTGTAACTAAAATGTCATATAAAAATAGTTGGCACGAAAATAAGGCGATATCTTAACGACGAATTAACACATTAACACACAACCACTTGTGTATTTACTTAAAATTGAAAAAATCCCTTTTGGGGTAAACATTCACAGAACGAGAGCGAGCGAGCGAGAGAGAGAGCTAAAATGTGGGTGAGTGAGATAATATGCAAGGTGGTTGAAATTCATACAAGCGCTGAGTGGATAAATGAATGAGCGTTGTTTGTTGTTGCACAACAACAACATGCATTCTAACTATGTATTGTATATAAAACGTGGAGGTGAAAAGGCAAGCGGCAAAAAATTGTCTATATAATAGTAGTTAGTGGGTGTGCGTATGTGTGTGTGTGTGCGGGTGGACGTCTTGTTAAAAAGAACGAGTATGTGCAGTTGGGAAAATTGTTAAGACTCTCGCATCCTGATTATACTAAAGGGCGGCTTGCAAGCGCTTCAAAGCGGAAAATTTCATATCAGTCTACAGAGAACGTGCACGTGAACACAAGTAGCCCCGCGTGGCTGCCACTTTTCGTGTAAGTATGCGTGTGTGTGTTTGTGTGTGTGAGCGTATGTATGTATGTACGTACGATATTTGTAACGGTATGATATGTACATACCATGCAATAATTCCATAAGTGGACTCTTTAACCAACACGATGTAAAGGAAGGCAAAAAAAAAAGGAAAAGGAACAATTCAAAGGAGATTTCCATTTTTTAGGCAAGGAAGGCAAACAAAATATTAAAATTGATAATTGCCAAAAGAATGTATAAACATTTTTATGTATGTGTGTGTGTGTTTATATATTTATTTTATGAAATGTTGATGTTGATAAAAAAAATCTTCCAACTTGGCGTTAATCAAGCAACACAATCAAGCGGCAATACGTTAACAAATGGACCACAAAACTCAAGGATAATTAGTAATAAAATATTTAAAAAACCAACAACAGCAGCAACAACAATTAATAAAACATATTACGAAAGAATGAGTTAGAGAAACAGCCAAAGAGTCAAAGGATATAATATACACACACTCACAGCCTCCTTTTAATACTTATTTAAAAAGGCACACTACATGAACACGGCTGTTGTATCTATTCATGTATGTGTAAATACTATCGTAAAAACATGCATGTGTGTCTGTTTGTTACACTTATAAAGTGAATGACATTTCAAAGAGTCATATACGTACAGCACGTAAATAATATTACAAAAAAAATATATATATATAAAATGAAAAGAAATAAAATCAAAACCAAAGAGAGAAGAGACTCAGACAATAAGTGAAATATTATTAAAAAAAAAAATCCATGTTTTGTGTAGTGCTTGGCTTTATTTCTACTTAACACAAGCATACTTTAAATATTATAATAATAATAACAACAACAACATGAAATGATGTCGCTTTCAAGTAAATATATGATACTAAAGATACATTAAAGCAACATCTCTGTCTCTCTCTCTCGCGCTTTCTGTTACACATTCATTTGCCATTCGTTTATAATTGTTTTGTACACTTCAATAAATACATACATACATGCGTATATATATATATATATGCCTAATAAAAAAATTTTTTAATAATAATAAGTGAGTGTGTGTGTGACCGAGTGTAAAATAAAATAAATAAATAAAAAACGGCATAACTGTCCCCAAGGCAGGCGATTGAAAAAATTATAACAAAAATAAAAAAAAGGAGATAAAGAAGAAAAGAAGGAATTCTTATACAACAACAATAATAATAATAATGATGTTAATCAGTATTCTAATAAAAATGATGATAATATTAATAATGAGAATATTGCCAAGTGTTTTATTAATCATACTCGCAGTGCAAAAACGAACCAGACATAATTTTTATATATATTTAGGTTTAAGCTATGACAAGACTGCCATACCCAAAGACATTGTGAGTTTCGAATGAAATCTTTGTAATAAAAAAAATTAAAATATATTAAAAAAAAAAAAATAATCAAAATTAATAATTCCTTAATCCTCTGCAATTCCATGTACATACATACATATACATATATAGTATATACTATTTATTTGCTTGCTAAATTTCTCATATTCATCCTTAAGCGATTGTATAATACAGACTTATATACATATACGCACACATAAAGATATATATTAAAAATTGTAAAGTATTTGGCGTAGGCAAGACATGCCCGTTATTCTTGTTGTTGTATCTACATATGTATATAAAATCGTTCGTTATAAATTAAAAATGTTAACTTTCGACCTTTCATTAACAAGTTGAATCCGACCGTTTACCACCATTTAGCTCTTCAATGTTTTGTTAACCACGTTAATGTGTATAACCCTCCATCTGAGTGATGCAATGCCCAGTAGGAGGCGTCGGAGACCCTTCAAAATATACATATCACAATCTGAGACTATCTAACGTCTGTTGTTGGCATTCTCAATTCTGGTTTCCGCTCGCAGATCGCTTTTTACTAATGTCAATATCGGCCGAGAGCCACGCCCACAATTAACAAAAATCTATTTATCTGCCACAAAAATGAACTAAAAAGTTGAAATTTTTTGTACATATTTATAATTACATTATTTACGGGCAGGCGGAGAGACGGACATGGTTAAATAGATTCAGATATCTGTTTGTTTTTGAGCCGATCACTTCAATTAAAGGTGGCTTTGGTATCTGTTGTTTAAGAGTTTACAACAAATACATTTATACGCTTGTACCACTACTTTGTGCAGTGTAGTATAGGGTATAAATATTGTATACTTCACCAGCTTTGCTGGATATTCATGAATATTTAACCAACAAAGCAGACAAATTTTATCAAACAATGTTTTTATCTTGTTATTTCATATGCCCACCTACACATTTGCTTATACGTACATAATCACTTGTATAAATATTCAATAACTACGTACTTAAAATATTACGAATAAAACACCTTTTTTATCAGTGATAAAAAACAATAAAAACTTTACTATATGATAACGTTTATCCTCCATACATATATAGTGAGTTACCCTCGATTTTTTTAATAATAATAAATTGCAATGGGGTTGTTAGAATAGAATAGAATATGGGTGCAAATAATGTGTGACTCAATTGAATCATTCTATTTATTTACTAAAGCTTAAAATAATTTTTAATAACGCACAACAAACTATAATGTATAAAATATTTGTTGTTTATATACTCGTCTACTCATCTATTTTTACACATAACCACACCTTACACTTCAATAAGAAATGAATGAATAAAATAGAACGTAAACAGTTTGTGTGTGAGGGGCTGCATTAAAAAAAAAAAAAGAAAAGAAAAAAACAAGTTTTACTGCTCGAAGCGAATTGTGTTTTTTTTTTAATAATAAAAATCAATAAATTTTTATAGGACTCTGTTTACACACACACACACACGCACAAATACTTTAATCTATTTTATTGTATTTTGTTGTTCTTTGTTATAAATTGTTTTAACGGAGAAGTCTTTCCCCTTTAATAATGGCGTTCGTCGTTGACGCCTTTTGATGAATATTTTGTAGTTTTTTTTTTTTTTTGATAAGTTATCATATGTTTTACAAAAATTGAAATTGTTGTAATATGTGTGCATGTTCGAATAGAATTATTTTAAATCAATCACTCTGAGGACGAATTTTTGTCAAAAGGTTTGCAAGTCTTCAGAAATTCATATTCCATCGAGTTCAAATTTGGCACTGCCAATTATCTATTATCTATGTTGAGAATTCTGAATATTCGCCATAAGAAAATTTCCTTATATATAAATCGTTATATGGGGAGAGTTCTAAATATGGTTCAAAATATCGTAAAAAATGCGATCTGAGCTTGCACACACATTTACATGATGAGACAGATGGACATGGTTAAATCGATTGAGATTTTGATTGATATACCCTTTGCTACATATGGTGCACAGTATAAAAACTCTTCAAAATTTGTGAACTTTTTGTCTATTACGTAATATAAATTGTCTTAAAGTTATGTGAAGCTATCATATATCACTCATACGCCCCGGTTGGCAATTGATTATACACGTCATACTGAGTGAGTCAAAAGAAATATTAATTAATTATTAGTAAAATTGCATAGCAGCAAAACTTTAGACATGAACTTAGTGGTCATGGAAAAAGTGGCCGTATGATCGTTTTTTCATTATTTGATAAATTCATTAAAAACAAAAAAAAAAAGCAATGGAAAGTCCGCTAATCTTTTATTATATTGGAAAAAGTATAAATTTTATATTAGCAAAAAAAGTATAAACTTAGAAAGTTATATATACGCGGCTTATACCGATGGTATCGTCTTTATCAAGTATCGATTGTAATGCATTAAGAATGAAATAAAGGCTTGAAAATTTGTATGAATCACATGCGATAGTATTATAGAATATTCCCTTACTAAGGTTGAAAATTGTGGCAATAATTACTTAAATTTAGTAATTGAAAATTTTGATATCCAAACTATGGTCCAATTACTCTATTGGTGATCAAAAATATTAAATTTTGACCAATTTTTATAGTTCAGTCTTATTCATTTATACACATAGTAGCTAATTATTTCTGTTTTCTTTTGCGTGTTTAAAATACTCACATTTAACCAAATATGTTGCCATAAAGAATACACAAACACAAAGGAAACGACCAAACAAGTGTGAGTGAGGGATCTCTATTGTATACAAATGTTAAGAATGAACAGAACAGTGATGTGAATGGCTTACAAAAGGAGAACAAAAACGATAAGAAAATGTAAATTTAGGTTAAACAATATTTCAAGTACTCATCCTAGCTATATAGAGATGAACTTATCACCAAATATACCGTGCATCGCTTGTGGTCGTGCCAATGATATACAGACGGACTGACAGACCTTTTTAAAAGAATTGGGGTTTTTCACTCATCTAAAGTCTTTAAAAGATTCTCTTTCGATGTAGCAGACGTTTTAATTGAAGCCAGACGTACCGTACTTCATGAAGCCAATGGGTTTACTAACAATGTGAAATTCTATACTTTTGTTTTGTTAAGCAAATGGTTTTCATAAACCTACCGTAGCAGGGGTGGGTTAAGAAACTGTGGAAAAATAACTGCTGCGTATGTTTTGAAGAAATTTGTAGAATTTTTGAGAAGTTCTTTTGGGGAATTATTATTATATGTACTTGAACAGTGCTGGACGCACACATGAAAACGATTTAATATTAATAATGTAAAACTACTCTGATATAATACATTCTCTATAGGTAGGTAACTGGGTAAAACTTTAGATACCCTCCATACTTATAAATAAACTGTAAGTGTTGCATTAATCATATTTTAGTGCTGACCTCAACGGTTGAATTCTGCTTTAAATTATATTACGTCCAACATCAACCCCCCACTTTTTATACCCTACACCACTTGTGGCAAGGGATGTACCATATTAATCTAAATCGATTTAACCATGTCCGTCTATCTGTCCATGTAATTTGTGCGCAAGCTACAGGTATCGTTTTTTGAGATAATTTGATGAAAATTGGTCCAAAATGGAATCCTATTGAAAATGGACTGGGTCTTACAATTTTTAGAACCCCTCCCCATTTAAATACATTACACGAAGTCATTTATATACAAACATAACCAAACTACAATAATTGTAGCATAATTTAAAGAGCTAAGTAGTGGGTATTAAGTGGTCGGGCTTGACCGACTATAAGATTTTTACTTGTTTAAGATATCGAAGAATTATAATCCAATTATCTGGTTATTACTTTCTATTTTTGGTATTTGTGGGCGCGGCATGCACTTTAAAAGTTGTACATGACGAACTTAGTGTAGATGGTGCAGATGATTCAGATAGTGTAAGATGATTGCTATAATAATGGAATAGAAAAAATTGAAAAAACTATTATGACACCGTTTCCATAGTTCTCTCCACGAATCTATTCATATATGTGTACATATGTATATCATTTTAATAATGGCATATTTTTAAAGGAAAAGACTTTCTTTTATGCTCTACTAACTATTTTATAAAGATTACTGTATAACCCCCACTAACACAATATTTACGCGAATAAGCAAAGTTTGATTAACATCTTACGAGCCAAAATGATAATTCGCAAATCTTATTTGTCATAAGGCTTTGGACATATATTTTTATATATTTTTTGTAAATGTATATTAATAATAACCGTAGCCCCACCGTACATATGTGTATATACGAGTAAAACTGTAGTTCTGTGCCAAATCATAAGATTATGTAGAATGGTTGAACGAAAAGAGGAATAAAAGTTGTATCTGGCAGGAGTGTGAAGACTAGAAGATTTTGTCAGGACAACAAAAAGAAGCGTAGACAATAACTTTTTTTTTTGTAACGATGTCACACAATTACAGCAAAGTGACGATGACTGCTGGAAACTTTTAGGCTAGTGACAAGAAACGTTTTTATACTTACTTTGTGTATACGTTTCATGTTATTAAACAGTGGTGCGAAAAATAATTTGCTCTATTTTAAAGATCAATTTAAATTAATTTTTGAAATGAAATATTTTCATGCGAATTGGAGCAAATTCAAAATAAATGTTTTTCGTTTTTTTTTATTTCTTAAATTTTTTAAATATTTTTAATCATACTTTTTCCTTCATATTGTATAACTTTGTAAAATTTGTACAAAGGTATAACATTTTACTTATACACCTACGTGTGCGATTGAACATTGACTTGTCTTTATATGAAAGAAATTTAATGTAATTCTTGTGTATCTTAAGGGCGCATACGTCTTTTCTTACCCGACTCTTTATGTTTTTTTATACCCTCCACCTTAGGGAAGAGGGTATATTCATTTTGATCATCCGTTTACAACACATCGAAGGAAGCGTCGGAGACCCCACAAACCATATATATTCTTAATCAGCATGAAAAGAGAAATCGTTTGAGACATGTCCGTCCGTGTGTCCGTCTGTTGTTGGCACTCTCACGGTCGTAATTTTTGAGATATCAAATTGAAACTTTGCATACGTATACTTAGTTCAATTTCGCTATTCCGTATTGAAATTGGGCAAAATTGGTAAAGAGACACGCCCAAAATAAACGAAAATCTCATCATACTTCGAAAAAATTGTATCTTTAAAAAATTATATATCGCACAATACTATGCCTATCAAGTTGAAATTTGGTGTATATATAAGAGGTACCGTTATCCAAAACTGTGCCAAAAATGGGCGTAATTGAATAACGCCTATAATTAAAAAAAAACAAGATAGAAAAGTTCGGTTAAGACCGAAGCTTAAATACCCTCCACCTTTTGTAATTCTCTAAAAAATAAGCTCCTAATGCCATATTTATGTATTTCATGTACTTAGGCAAATAGTGTTTTTTTTTTAATTATAGGCGTTTGCGTTATTCAATCACGCCCATTTTTGGCACAGTGTTGGATAACGGTACCTTTTATATATATACCAAATTTCAACTTGATAGGCATAGTATTGTGCGATATATAATTTTTTTAAGATACAATTTTTTCGAGGTATGATGAGATTTTCGTTTATTTTGGGCGTGTCTCTTTACCGATTTTGCCCAATTTCAATACGGAATAGCAAAATTGAACTAAGAATACGTATGCAAAGTTTAAATTTGATATCTCAAAAATTACGACCGTGAGAGTGCCAACAACAGACGGACACACGGACACACGGACGGACATGTCTCAAACGATTTCTCTTTTCATGCTGATTAAGAATATATATCGTTTGTGGGGTCTCCGACGCTTCCTTCGATGTGTTGTAAACGGATGATCAAAATGAATATACCCTCTTCCCTAAGGTGGAGGGTATAAAAACTATTTGCGTAAGTACATGAAATAGTCATATACATAAATATGGCAATAGGAACTTATTTTTTAGGGGATTATAAAAGGTGGATGGTATTTAAGCTTCGGTCTTAACCGAACTTTTCTATCTTGTTTTTATTTGATTTGATGGTATTAATTTCAGCAAGAAGATGTGAAAGTTTTTCCTTCTTCTTCTTCTTCCCATTATCCTTGAGAGTAACTGTCACTCGCATTCGTGCTGACTTTAATTGAGTAATTTTTTCCTAACTAACGAAAGATGCTTACATTCTGATAATAGAGGCTGTACATAATATTATGTATTTTTAGAATGGATTTCAAATATTCGCTTTTGCCCTTTCGTAGAGAGTGTAATCTTTCATTTACTATAAGTTCGATTCCGATTCGATCAAACCATATCCCTTTCTCCGTACTTTTGTTGGTTATTCATGTAGATTTGCTTTTATGAAATATTTCCATCAAATTTTATATCGCTATTGAACCATTTTTAGAACTTCGCCTTTTATAACCCTAAAGAAGTTCTTTTATTACGAAAAATCTTAATCAATTTTAGCAAAAGTTGCTGGAGAACACTTTCTTGACCTAACAAATGAACGCTTACTGTGATATATTCCGTATATAGTGTATTTTTCCAAGATAAATGATTGACTACTTAACTCAAACTGGACATTGGGGCAGTTTGGATATAGTTGTAGGAGTTATAGTGAGCTTCGATTTAATAAAAATTTATACAGTTCAGTGGAGTAATGTTCAAATATTCCTAACAATAAAATTGAAATAATCCAAAGTTATTCATGTTCCACATAAGTTTCACTAATGGTAGTTTAAGGTTTAGAAAACAAAATTGGAATTATTTATTAGACTTGCTTCGCATATTAAAAAAAAAAGAAATTACATTTGGAAAATTTGGGCAGCCCTTGCATTGAAGGGAATTACTAGTGCGATCACAAGTGCCTCCAATGAGTATAAAAATATGAATCGATCCAGGTATGTCCGTGCATGACTGTATATTTGTTACTGATTTAAAATATAATGGCCTCTCTTGGACACTAGTAATTGTAACGTTTTAACACGTTAAAAGGGAACAAAAATTCGACCATAATCACCGAGCTTAATATCAATTAAACCACTGCTCGCAGTATTAAATAATATACATATGAGTACAATCAAGGATACATAAATCATCCGTATACTGTTTGTAGCAGTTACAAATAATTGTATAAATAGACTATTCCCATGGCAAGGCTTGTAAGGACCTCAAATCTTAGCATCCAGATACAGCTGCTGTAACACAACCTGGAAAATTGAAAGTGAAATCAAAGTTAGCATAAACATTTACAAACACACGCAAACATACACAAAAAACACTTTAATGCCTTTATTTAACAGCCCTCACACACTATCACTAATGTATATGTATGCATGTGTGAGTTTAGAAGTGAAAGTCAATAGAAAACCTTGACCATTTGTTGACCAATGATTTCAAAATAACCGCAAACGTACATGTTATATGTGATATATATACAAACACCTACACGCACGTACATGGCATTAGTTAGAGGAGTCGGAGAAATTCGGGGCAAAAACCCAAAAACAATACTACAGACTTTATCCGTTACACTCTATGTGTATACGTTTAAAGTGGCGTGCAAACACACGAGCGCATTCATATGAAGCTTATACGCACGAGCAAACCACACACTCCTCTCGTGGCACGTTCGTCTATAACACTAATATTAAAGAATATATGTATGGACGAATGTATATTTGGTGCACAAATGTGCACATCTAATGTAATATAATAGGTATATATGTGTATATATGGGTGTATGTGTACATGTACAATATTATAACCTTGTTGAATATGCTTTTTTTTTTCGTGAACCGGCTTTTCCGACTTCTTTCGCAGGCATACACATACACAAACATATACACACACGCATCATATTTATTGCATGTATTTCTGTACTTTTAACCGCTTCTATGCTATATTCGTTTATATATATATATCATATTTTATGTATGTGTATGTATGTGTACATGTATGCAGTTTAGATACTAAATGCGCAGAATCTCTATAAAAACGAAAGTTTTTACTTCTTGCTAAAAAAGTGTTTTTCTGTTGTAGGATTCTAGCATATCTATGTATAACACTCAGAGGGTCATGTGTGTACGTGTGTAAACGCATATATTATATATTATTTATATGTATATTGTATTTGGTTAGTTTCAATCGCATGTTTAGAATTTCTATCATCGCACAATTATTATGTATTCATGATAGCGATTGTAGTAGTATTTGTTGTTGTTGTTGTTGTTGTTGTTATTGTTGCTACTATTACAATGCAGTTTTGTTTTGGTAATCTATTCAAGTATATATGTATATACAAGATACTCGTATATTATACAAAATATGTGTGTCAGTAAGTGCGTTTGTGGGCTTTTGTTTTTCACAAAAATCTCGCCTTATTTACATACACACACTTGTCAACACACTGGTAATCCCCTAGTTGTGTCTTTTCATTGCAAGGGCTCTTCAACTTTCGGTGTGTGTGTGTTTATGCTTGTCGTTGTGTGCCTAAGTGACTTGTTGCTTTCGTAATTTAATTTTCAAATTCAATTGTTTTTGTTGCACGCTTTAATTGAACAGACGAGCATCAAAATCGTACCTTGTTATGTCCTTTCATTTGAATAAATTGCGCAGAATAGTTATTTAGTCAAGTTTTGTTTTGGTAATCTATTTACCACCTTTACCACCCTATGAAAGTCGCTTAAAACTTATTAACATGACTTCGCTATCAAATAGATGTATTTGGTTAGGTGTCTCTTTTTTCATTAAACTTTTGAATGGGGAAGTTAACTGTCCTGCTTTGTTGAATGACGTTTATATAAAATTTATATAAATGTGCCCAAAAGATGTAGTAGGCATTTTGTTTTAATTAAACTGTCACAGTGTCGCACCAATTATGAGATGTTTCATCCATTAAGGGTTATATCCAGTTATTTTAATGAGTATTATTATTTATACGATGGATCACTCAAATCCATTGAGAGTTTAATATTAAATTAGTAAGATGCCGGATTGCTCTCTCCCCTTTTTTTTTTTTTACCTTATTTTGTAGTTTGTATGAAAGTTTAATATCTTATTATACCCTCCACCTTAGGGAAGAGGGTATATTCACTTTGATCATCCGTTTACAACACATCGAAGGAAGCGTCGGAGACCCCACAAACCATATATATTCTTAATCAGCATGAAAAGAGAAATCGTTTGAGACATGTCCGTCCGTGTGTCCGTGTGTCCGTCTGTTGTTGGCACTCTCACGGTCGTAATTTTTGAGATATCAAATTGAAACTTTGCATACGTATACTTAGTTCAATTTCGCTATTCCGTATTGAAATTGGGCAAAATCGGTAAAGAGACACGCCCAAAATAAACGAAAATCTCATCATACTTCGAAAAAATTGTATCTTTAAAAAATTATATATCGCACAATACTATGCCTATCAAGTTGAAATTTGGTGTATATATAAGTGGTACCATTATCCAACATTGCGCTAAAAATGGGCGTGATTGAATAACGCAAACGCCTATAATTAAAAAAAAACACTATTTGCGTAAGTACATGAAATACATAAATATGGCATTAGGAGCTTATTTTTTAGAGAATTACAAAAGGTGGAGGGTATTTAAGCTTCGGTCTTAACCGAACTTTTCTATCTTGTTTTATTTTATTTTATTTTTTTTTTTACATTTCATTGTATTATTAATTTGAATTGTATTAATATTGGTTAACTTTCTAGTTCTTAAGTATGCTAAATTTAATAAATAAGATTCTGATCTGTTGCAGCTGCAGTTGTTGTTATTGTTGTGGAGGTTTGGAGACTGTTGCTGATTTTAGTTAAGCATATATAAAATAAAAATTTTTCTATTTGTTATTTTTATAAGGAATTGGCTGTATATTTAGCTAAGTTTCGATAAATAAATAAATAAATATTTAATTTATTTATGCATGTACCAAAAAAATGGAAGGAGATCGATGACAGACACACCCACAATTTACGCAAAATATTTTCTTGGTGTAAAATCGAATGTGTATGTTAGTTTATATTACATTCATTGGTTAAAGAGGTCATAGACTTAAGCAAGCATTACGGTCTGAATAAACCTAGTCACGTCCATCTGTACGTTCGTCTCATGTTAAACATTCACGGTTCCAAAAATTGAGACATGGAACTGAAATTTTTTTTGGGTTGTACATAAAATATTCTTAATAAACTTTACACCACAAAAACATACATCTATAAAACATATATAAAAACTTTTTACTAAAACAGAAGCGTTTTAAAATTATGCAAAGGTTTCTGTTAAACACTTACGTGTGTACTCTCATCATACAATATGTGTGGAAAAGAAAAACAATTTATTTGTGTTAAAAAGTCTTTAAAACTTTATTTGAAGCCTACACACTCTCGTGCTCCTTCCATTTTTTACGAATACGAATTATGAAAATAAATAAATATATATTTAAGCGGCCACCATATTGGACGGGGTGTAATTCCATTTATTTCATAGCGTTGTACGCATGGAGCCCGTTCATTTGGCACCCAAATTACGCCCCTTGTAAAGGAATTGGAATAGCCACCATTTTGAATGCATACCGCCCATTAAATTGTTTACACCTCACAAAAAGGCAAATCTCTCTGCCCTCCATTCTTGCAGATATACAAGATTTTCTATGAACTCACGACATAATGCGATGTTATTAGTTTTAAACGAAAATTTGTACCGCCTCCATTTTATTTAATAGCCAACTACGTGCCTGCATATATAATTGCAATACAGAAGCTATGACTGCTATGATTCTTAAATATACGTTAAAACAAGTAAAAATGTTATAGTTTGTCCAACCCAACCCACACCACTTATCTGATTAAATTATGCTACAATTACTTTAGTTGTGTCTGTATAAGTGAGGCACTTCCATAAAAGTTATTTCGTGAAATATATTTATATAAGAGGAGTTCTAGAAATGGTCCGATTGGATCCAAATTTGGCACAGCCAACTATAAAGCTAATTAACTATTTTTCATCAAATTTTTTCAAAAAATATTAAGAAATGCGATTTTTTGGCATGTAAAGACTTCCATTATAACTGGACCTTGTAGAGGGAGGGGTTCTAAAAATAGTCCGATGCGGTCCATTTTCAATTGGGTTTCTTTTTGGGTCAATACATTTTGTACCAAATTGCAACAAAAAAAGATAATTGTAGCTTGAGCACAAATTTGTATGGACAGACAAACGGACATGAATAAATTGATTTAGATGTTGATTCTGAATCGATCGGAATATTTGATGGTGGGTGTGGCATTTGTCGTTTAGAAGTTACAATCATTTTCACAAACTTAATAGACCCTTTTACCAGACATGGTGTAGGGTATAAACTTAATTAATTAAATTTTTCAAACTTTATAATCTCTTTAAATTATTACCAATAGGCTACGTCGTGAGAGACTTCTTTACACAATTCAATGTACTTGTAACAAACGATTACTTACATGTTCAAAAAATAATAGCAACAACAACAACAACCCCTTTTTTAATAAACTATCCCTATAATTATAATTATAAATAATAACAAAGTATTGAATTCTTTTGTTGTTTGTAAACATAATTCGTGGAGGGGCTTGTTTTCCTTTTAGTTCAATTTTTCAAACACATATGGCACAATTTTAAGCACTTAAAATTTTTGACACCTTTCAATATTTAATTTTCTTTTACATTAAAGTGTCCACAAAGAAAACACCCCTTGTTTGTGGATAAAGAGTAGATACCGCTCTAATATGTGATAGACGGTAGTATGTATGGTAGCCAAGTGGTATTGGATTAAAAATTCGATTGTTCTAAAGAATAGAAAATCACCCTCCTGCTTAATAACATTTTTATTATATTTAATTATAAAAATACGCAGAGATTTATGCATATATAGTATTTGTTTGAGCAGTTTGTAGGCTTAACACGGCTGATTTCTAATAGAACGGCTTATTTTCTAATAAAAACGCAACCTTGGAACTGGATGATCTATTGCATTCCTTGTAAACTTTGTCTAGAGTTTCAAAAAGATTTACAATTGTGAATTATATGTCTAATAAAATGTGTACATTGCGATACTAATTCTGAATATATGGACTTTAGTGAACTTTCCATCCGTGTGTTACAAGCGCTTTGAAAAAGTGATATATGAAGCAAGTTTGTTTAACATGCAATACCCTTTATATAGCGTTTATTCTTGAAGTGATCGTTGTGCTGAATTCCGTTACGTTTTTGAATGACATTAACATTATAAAAGTCATAATAAAAATGGAAACAATTGCCGAAATTCATCAAAGCCAAAACAAACAAGAAGGAAGTAGAATCTTAGGCAAAAACATAAAACATACAAACGGTTGGCGTAGCAAATGTATGATTTCCCCCTCTGTTTTGGCTAACCGATCATGTCCATGTTTGGCACTAAATTTCAAGTTTATAGGTGAATTTTTGTGGCAGTTATAAAGATTTTTGTGGGCGTATTCGATCACGCTTAATTTTAGCACATCGATGGATGGGATAATTATATACTCGCATTTCAAATTTAAAGTTCGTAGGTCAATTTAAATAGATTTTTGTCGATTGTGGGTGTGGCTTTTGACCGATTCTGCCCTAAAAGTATCTGCAGTTCCAGTTCGATATCAATCCAGTTCGATATCAATCTTTACAACCGTGAGAATGCCAACAAAAAACACTCATACGGACGGACATGTCTAGATCGACTTAGTTTTAGACTCTGATAAAGAAAATATTTACTTTGTGGAACCTTTGTCGCCTTCTTCTGGATGTTGCAAACGGAATAACAAACTTAGTACATCCCCCATCTTATGTGGAGGATATAAAAAACTAACATTGCTGCTTAAGTGGCATCAAAGGAATCAACACTTCAGGGACTTGTAATAAGATAAGTACAAGTTGTAGGCATACAGTGTATTCTTAAATAAAAAAACAACACAAAATTACAAATTAATATAAGGGCTGACTGCTGACTGCTGGCTGGTCTATAATAATCATAAAAATGTAAAAAAACGCTGTAATGCTAGATAATACGCCAGATAACGGACGCCAGGGAGTTGGTGATACAAAGGAATGATTGTGGAAGCGCACAAGTACGAAAAAAAAGTTGAACATAAAAACTGAAATAAATATCTCCAAAGGACATTAACAGAGATATAAAAACAAATTCACATAAGCGTATGCCTGTGATCAGTATGTGTATTTAAAAAATAAAAAAAAACAAAAAAGAACTAAAAATGATTGACGATGTTATGCAAATTTTTGAGGTCAGAGGTCTACTCACTTTCTTAAAGCATAAGTAACCTCCAAAGAAAAACCTTAAAAATGCAACAAAGTGTAAAAGATTAAGGAATTCTACGCCGGAGTGACATATTCAAACGATTACTTCTGTCTGTCCAAACTACAAATTATCTTGCAAGAGGAAGCAATATTTTTAGTATCACACATAGAGTATAGTAAATAAACTTGCGTCCATAGAAGGCTTTGGTTCATCATGGTGATTTAATCAAAGTCATGTTCAAGTTTTTTAGTTGTTCTAATATTTCATTAGGGGTACTTTAGATTTAAAACAAAACGATGTTTTTTAATGAGGGAAGGTCCTTCCTCCTCGTTAAATACTTAAGAAAAGTAAAGGAGCTGCACTTGCTGGAGGCGAGATTTCGATTACTTACTTAGAACCTTTTCTCAGCAGCATAAAATTATGTTAACGACTGGCAATGGTGGTCATTTATTGATTGATTGTGGGCGTAGTTGAAGTTTCGCTGAATTTTCATTCTGAGTGTTACCCACGTTCTGATAACGTGTAAATAGTACTTGTGTACGTAAGGCATTGGATACAAAATTATACATAAACAGCTATAAGGCCTCTACTGAGGAATTTGATTAACTTTATACATGACAGTTGATTACAAAAAACCAATAAAATAATATTTTTTTTCCGTTATTGTATGGAAAAACAAAACGTAATACCAACAAATCAAATTATATGAACCCAAGGATGCATAAATGAAGAAGGAAAATAGAGAAAGAGAACGACAAAAACTTAAGTGTACTTTGTGTTGAAGAGATGTACGATTGAAATGAGTAGTGTGACTCGTTAAATAGAAAAATGTATCAAAATAATAATCAATTGAAAAACTATTGAATATTGACAACATATACATACGTACACATAATGTAAATTATATATGTATAAAGTATGATGTAGACGTACATGTAGCAAAGTTGAAAAATGAATAGTAGGACCAGGCAGTGAATATAAGGGCAAAGTATGAAAACTATTACCGAGAAGGCGGAGCCTGATCCTGGTTTCCTCATATGCGGAGAGTGTGCATAGACATGAGTAATATTTATAGGCATTACTCATGCCATCCATGTAGATATGCTTTATTTGCTTTTCTTTGTAATCTGTTTTTTTTCGTTTCACTGCTACACACTGACGACTGGTACTTGCTTTTTGATTCTCTTATAAGTTTTTTTTTTAAGGGAAAATCTATAATTTCTGGTATTTTGGGGTGTTTTTATCGAAGTTTTTAATTCTTTATACACACACACACACTCACATATATATGTTATCGGTGAAAAATTTTTTTGGGTTGGGTTGGTTGAGTTGGAAAAACAGCCTGAAAAATCTTGTCGCACAATAAAAGTGCAACAATGTGCATTATGAGCATATTTGTAGTATGAGCCACCACACACATGGTTGTTGTTATTATTGTTGCTGTTCAATTTTACAATATACTCTTGATTTGGTGCAGTTGTGTGGTGCTGCGGTGAGCTGCTGTTGCTGCGCAATCAATCGATATTGTGAGGAACGTGCACTGTAATGTTTTTTTTTTCTTTTTTAATTTATTTCGTACTTTTTTGAGGGAAAAACTTCCTTATTTTTATATATTGACTTTGTGTAGTTTTTTTCGCTGTATCATGCAGTATTCGAGAGCACGTTCCGAAGGACACACACACGCCTAGCACACGTTGCGCATGTGCAGAATTCAAAACATCGTTTATACGGTTTTTTTTTTAATCAAACGAAGATTTTGCGGGTAATATTTTAGCCTCTTAAGAGATTTAAAAACAACTAATAAGAGATATATTTGAAGATGCTAATAAGCGTGCAAGTAATTGGTAAAATATTTTTATTGCCTTGTCTCACAAAAATTATTATGAAAAAAGTATAAATTAAACCAAGACTCCGTAGCCAAGGCACTTCACGTTAAGGTTTGTTGTTATGTTAATTTTTTTGTATTCTTTACATTTGACTGCATATGTGAGGGGCTTATTTTGAAAGTGACCTAAGTCCGCTTTCCCCAAAACCTCGAAATTTGAAAGATTGCCAAGCAAAAAAATTGGTGCACAAATCGACTTTTTAACGTAAAAAATTACTTTTACTTCAATGGTAATTAAAGGTGGGCATGCCACGCCCGCAGTTTATGTATAAATGCAGGAGTACATACCAGATGTGGCTTACACCATATATTAATATTAATTGGTTTCTTTTGCTGTTGTTTTCATTGTTGATGTCGTTCGTGTTATAAAAACAAATTGTTTTCCTTTTTTTGTTTTGTTCTGGCTTTAATAAATATTGTTGAGAATTTTTATATGAAATTTTTCACGTTTTCTCCTGGTTATCGTGTTTGATGTTGTTGTTACCGTTGTTGTTTTGTTTATTGACTTTTATCATTTCACTGTAAAATGTATATAAAAACGTTTATAAACGGGTGTGTATGTGTGTGTGTGGAAAGCAATAAAGTTGTATTAAATTTTTTTTGATATCGTTACTGTTGTTGTTGTTATTATTGTTGCTGCTATTTGGCCTCAGCTTCTTCTATTGGTTTTTGCTTTTCAAACATACTCATTGTTCTTTTTGTTGTTATATCATTTTGTTTTTATTTTTGTTTTTGTGTAAGCGTTGAAGAGTTTTTGTCCCTCTGAAGAACGAAATTTATGTTTACCAACTCAGGCTAAAGAAATAGCTTGTGTATGTGTGTGTAATGTGTGTATGCGTGTCAGTAAAGAAAAAATATTTTTTATAAGTTTTACAAAAGTTATCATACATGTTTATAATCACATACATACATACATGCATACCTGCAAACAAGTATAAACCTTTCATTACATATACATACAACCTATTCTCGCCTGTCTGTTTGTTTGTGGGTATGTATGTGTTTGTATGACTTAAGGTAAAATTTAAGAAACTAAAAAGGGTGTCTGGAGGTTAGCACAGCGGAGGCAGTGGCTCTGCACGGTTGGCAGGCATAAAACTATGCTAGACTTCGTTCTTCAATAAAACTTCGTCTACATGTATGTGTGTGCTTGTGTGTGTTTGTTTGTTTGTTTGTTTATATAAAAAAGGATGGAGGCGAGCATAACTCATATTATTTTCGGGCTAATGTTTTATTTTTATTTCCTTTCTATTTATGAGAAAAGTGAAGAAAATTTGTAATTTTCTTTAATCGAATATTTTGTTTGCAAGTAGAAAAATGCCTCTTTCTCTTCGTTTATTTTTCTATTCGCTCCCTCTCTGTCTTACTCTCGGTTGAAGGCCAGGAAAGAAATTTGACTGTGTGAGGGTGGAGTGTACGTAGTTGTTATTGTTATCATTATGGCACTGTGGCCGTGGGTATAAGGCGTGAATATATTGAGATTGCCTCCTGCGTGCTTCTTCGCTTATTTAGTTATTTTGTATTTTTCTGTTGGCAAACTGGAACATTTTTGCTGGCATGCCAAGTGAAATGTTTTTATGTTTGTATGTGTGTGTGTGTTTGTATATTATTATATCGTGGGAGTGAGACTTTTTTACAAAAATTATGTATTATGGAAGTTTGTTCATTTTCTTCTTCTTCTGCTATATTACAAAATATTTTGCTTTGTGACCAGACCGGGTGTGGTTGCGTAAGTGGTGTATATGGATGTATGTATGTATGTATGTATATATGGATGTATAATGAAAAAAATGTGCTTGTGTTTAAAGCTTACGATTACTTATTGTTAACAGGAAAAGAATTCAATTTTATGTTGCCAAGACTAAAATGAAACAAAAACAACAACAACAACAACAATAAATACAAAAACAGGGACGACAATTGAAAAGAAAGTGTACAAGAGCAAAATGGGAAGAAAAATATAAAATGTGCCAAAGTGAAAAGTAAAATACAAACAGGGAAACTCATATAATCAATCAAGTGCGATCGTAGGATACCTTGTAGCAGAGTTTCCCAAACTTATTTTCTACGTTTGTGAAAGTTATGATCAAACAAGTAAAAATGTTATAGTCGGTAGTGGTAAACACACCACTTATTTGGTAAAATTATGCTATAATTACTTTAGTTGTGTCTGTATAAGTGAGGCACTTTTTCTTCGTGAAATATATATATATATATGAGAAAGAGTTCTAGAAATTTTATACAACTAACTATGAAGCTAATTAACTATTTTTTACCAAATTTTGTCCAAACATATTAAGAATTGCGATTTTTTGCCATACAAAGACTTCCATTATGATAGGGGGCATACGGGGAGAAGTTCTAAAAAGTGTCCGTTCCGTTTTCAATGGAGTTCTTCTTTGGGTTGTTTCATGTCTCTGTACTAAATTTCATCGGAATATCTCAAAAAACACGACCTGTAGCTTGCGTACAAATTTACATGGACAGACATCAGATCGATTCAGATTTTGATTCTGAATCGATCAATATAACTGAAGGTGGATGTGGCATTTGCCGTTTGGAAGTTACAAACATCGGCACAAACTTAATATACTCTTTGCTATATATACCAGTGTTGCAGGGTATAGAGATTCGGAGTAGATTCGGATAGAGTTGGAAATGAAAATAATTGATAGTGAATAAATTAATTGCGGAGTAGTTTCGCAATAATTTTTGTCAGGTGAGCGTCTAGGCAAAGTTTCTCAGGAAATTTTTTCGGATTTTACGTATAAGTGAAGTTTTTGTCAATTAAGGGAATCTGAGTTATTTCCGCAGTAGATTCGATAAAATTGTTGCCATTTTCCGAGAATTGCAAATTCAGATTAGATTCATGTTTGCATTGTATCTATACATTTAAAATCACTTCCAGGCTTCCATGTTTATAAAAATGCATTTTAAATATATTTGTAAGAAGTTTGGAACAAGGTTACGCTTGTCCAAAGCAGAGGTGGCTGCGCATGGAATGGGTCTATACCGGCGAATTTATAAAGACTCCAATAGTATGTCCTTAGATTTTCTTATACACAGAATACAAGTGTAAACAAAACAATAAATAAGCGTTTCGTATTATTTAGAATTTAATAAGCAACGACTTCTGAAAATTATTAGTCATGCGCATAAATTGCTATGAATCCAAAAAAAAGCAAAATATTAACTTTATGTGGTCTTCTTTATATCCTCGTACTTATAATTCAATACAACACACATTTGCACCAATATATAAAATGAATATATTATAATTAGTCCTTTGAAGTACGATAAAAAACTATCCACAGCTTGATTAACTTTAAAATTGTCCCGCATGCTGCCAATAAAACATTACGCGTCGTATATGTATATTAAATATGAATGAGTACTTCGATAGTCTCACATACTCACACATACATACAATAATAGAAATACAATAATTAACCCTAGAAATTTTATTGAAATTCGATCCCTTTTCTGTCACGAAATTATGTTAATGTTGTTTGTTTTTTCTTCCTCCCGCTTTTTCTTATATACGAAATTTCAGTAATAACGAAAAATGGCCTCTTCTATATATGCTACCCCACCGCCTGACTTAAATAACGAGGATACTGCCCTATCTGATGTGTCCAACAATTCATCATCAGCCGCCGTCGCCCCGTCCTCCTCATCAGTTATAAGTCGCACAACAACGACAACGACGCCAACTACCACAACAACGACCAAGCAACAGCAACAACAACAACAAAAGGACAAACTAAATAATACATGCATCGGCGAATTCTTAGAAACGTCTTTACAAGCAACGACATCTTCCCCATCGACATCCACTCTATTAACACATTCAACTTTACAACAACAGCACTCATCGTTATCACCATATTTTTCGGCATCGATGAAATGTAGCTTTCTTAATAATACCAATAAAGATGACAATAGTTTCAATGCGAACGTACAGAGAAATCGTACAAATGCTAATGCTACAGATGACAGAGACTGTACAACGGCAATGGCTGCTGTGGCAGCAGCGGCTAATGCAGCCATGCAGTTGCAGCTCTTAGAAGCCATAAATGAGGTTGCTCAAAAGAGAAGCCAACTCTCCAATCCACATGCTTTTCCTATGGATCGTAATAAAACAGCTTCTAAAGCAACAACTTCTTTGGCTTGTAATGAACCATTTGGAACTGACAAATCAGATTCTGAGAAACTTAGCCATAAACCATATGTTGATGAAGAGTATGGATTATCGAAAATATTCTTGCCAAAATCCTTCGAACAATTAAGCAAAGCGGTTGGGTTTATTCAACCTCACCAACAGCAACAAGTATTTTCTGATAATGAACACATATCAGCAGAAGTGGGGGCAAAAACGTCACCATCACCAACCTTTTCAACTGTAAAGAAAGGAGCAGAAGAAGAGGAGGAGGAAGAAGGTCAAATTAAAATTAGTCAAAGAAGAATTGCGTATCAAATCTATTGCAAAGAATGTGGTGAAAATTTCGATAACGAATTTAAATTAAATTATCATATAATGCAGGAGCATAATCAAAAAGAACGTATACAAAACCTGACAACCAGTGACTCTGAACAAACCGCATCGGTTCAAGTGAAACAGGAACTCTCAGAAGGCGGAACTACAACAACAAATGATGTGCTCTCATCCTATTTAGCTAATGGCAGAAATCAATCACCATCATCATTGACATGGCTGAGAGCTAGCTTATCAAGTCTCGGCTTTCCCTTTACTGCAACAACAGCTGGCGGCACCTATACGCCCTTATTGGGTCTAGGTTCGGGGGGTTTCGCCACTGCCGAAAGTCTACAAAGACCCGCTTTACGTATTTTTAATCCAGAAGCATTTTGCGAACTTTGCAATAAAGAATTTTGTAATAAATATTTTCTCAAAACACATAAAGCTAACAAGCATGGCATTTTCGACAGTACAACAACTGATCTAATCAACAGCAGTCCTACAAATAGTTTGTTTGCCATGAATCACCTACTACAAATGCAAATACAACAGCAGCAGCATTTGGAATTGGAAAAATCTGATGTACTGCATAAAAATGTGGAGACAACATCTACCACTCGACAACTTCTAACATCGCCAGCAGCTCCAGCTCCCATCTACTGCGATATATGTTCAAAACGATTTACCAACATATTTGCGATGCGTCGTCATCGGGCCAAAGCGCACGAGCAGAGTCCGCATCACACTTACTCATCATCATCATCTACTACGGAAATAAAAACTGACTCTTACACTCCCCCATTATTTTTAGCCACCAATGAGAATAAGTCAAATTTAATGAAAGATTTTCGACAAGATTTCTTTTTGGAACAAGAGGAAGTCTCTTTTACGCCACAACCACATAAGTTGTCACCGAACTCTCAACAGCAGGCTCGTGAATCCAATTTTGCTTATGACAAATTAAAACATCTTGGCGTTATTAACCCGGACGCTTTTTGCGAGTTATGTTGCAAGGAGTATTGCAATAAATATTTTTTACGTACCCATAAATGGAAGCGTCATGGCATTTTTGTGCCGCCCGATGACAACGAAAATCACAACTATCCCAAGTTACCGGTGTGGCCCTTCATGAACATGCCATTAAATCTAATGACAAGCGGAGGAGATGAAAAGTCGGTTTTATCCCAACGTCCTCAAGATAACTTAGAAGAATCGGTGCAACCTACCAAACGTATAAAGCTTGAAATTCCCGACGAAGACGAAGAAGAAGGGCAACAAAATACAGACTCTGAAAATTCTACGGAAAAGGGTAAAAATTTGTTGGGGAGCGAAAATGCTGAAACAACGGTAGGCTTGCAGAATTTACAGAAACTTCAAACTATGATACAACAATTAACAGATTTTAGCAGTGGAGGAGGCAAACCATCGACAATGTTAAGTTGCCACATATGCGGTCAAGATGCGGAGAATCATTATGCTTTGCAAACCCATCTCATAACCGAACATAATGCAATTGCGCGAACCCAACTGGCTTTACAACCTTTGCAACCTTTACAACAAACAATGTTGAAAAAATCTCCGAACGGATCACCCGGTAATTTATCTACGCCAGTCGAAGAATTACGTTGTACGGCCTGTAATCAAGAATTTATTACTTTAAGCGAATTTCATAAACATATCGCCGAAATACATTTACTGCCTGTTATGGGGTCGGAAGGTTTCATTACGCCCGAACGTCCTATAAATAGCAACGCAGCAGCTGCAGTAGTGGCTAACCCACGGCCCCCATACTCTCTAACACCGACAAGTAGTTATTGTGAGATTTGTAACAAGGAGTTGTGCAATAAATATTTCATGAAAACTCATATGCAACGAATGCACGGCATAGAAATCGAAAATGGCGCACAAATTGGAGGCGTAGTGTGTAATATATGTAACAAAGAATTGTGCAGTAAGTACTTTCTGAGGGTACACAAGCACAACACACACGGTATTATTGAGGAGGGCACTCCGGCGTTACCCCATCCAACGCGGCAAAATGACTTAAATTTAGAGACACAATCATCGAAAACCCCAATAACGGAAACGGATACCGTGACCCATCGTTCAATGAGTGTAAGTCCCTTTGCCAGTGGTGCGAGTTCAAGATTAGATTCGAATAGTAGCCAACAGGAAATCTGCCCTTTGTGTACAAAACGTTTTCGCAGTTCAAAGTGGTTACGCTCGCATCTACAAAATGATCATGGCTCTGTCGGAGGTGAGACATTAAAAGAAATGAATGAAGATTCTGAAAATGCAGCCAAGACTTCCAGTCCAATTTTGAAAACACCAAATGGCGCCACTTCCTTAGATAGCCCCACGGCTACACCATCGTCATCATCACAACTAGCGCAAGCTTTACATAATTTAAATGCTCAACACTTCCTCAATACCGCCAACCAAACATTGAATTCTAATCAACAACAAGAACAGCAAACATTAAAAGAAACACCACCGCCACCACCAATATCACGTTTCAAGGAATACCAATGTACTATGTGTTCATTTACCACACCCTATTATGCCTTCTTGTTCATACACGAAAAAACGCATTCTATCACGGGCAACAATGGCCCAATCGACCCAAATTACAATAAACACAACAGTAACATAGTTATGCAGGATCAAGTAGGAATAGAAAATGTAAACGAAAACAATCCAAAGAGTAAAGAAAACAATACAAATAAAATTTTACCAATATTATCATCATCGCCAAACATAATGAGTACTGATTATGACAAAGAAAATGAGAATAATGTGAAGGTAAAAAGTAATGAATCCAATTTGAAGGCAATTTTAAATGATACCCAACCATCAGCCGTTGTTATGAATAAAGAGAATAAGCGGTCTATAGCTGCGTCGCCCATACAATCTCTAAATCAACAATTTATGGAAGAAGTGGCTGCAAGAACTGGACATATAGCTACATACGGAATTCCTAAATTCCACGCACAACACAACAATGCTAACGAAGCTGCTGTTCAGATGCAAGCTTTTAAGGTGGAAAGCCTTCCCGAGTCCAGCGATAATAATAGGTTTATACCCGCAATTGTTTACTTACCCGTTAGAGAGCGTTTAACCGGAACTGTAAGTATAACCTTTAAATTAACACCAGCTTAAAAATTAGCAAAGCAGTGGGATGCACTATACGCACAGAGCACAAAGTGTTGCCACATTGGAAACATTGTCTTTGCCAAAATATTTTTATATTGAATTGTTCCATCGAAACATATTTTAACAAAACTGTGTACGCCACATAAAAAAGACTGAGTGTTAAAAAAGATAAAAACGAACAACGTTTCAATGTGGCAATATTGTGCAATGATTTTACAGTTATTCATATAAAATACAGTACAATCGTTTCATATGAATTTTTTCTTAGTTCTATAATTAAAGCCATGGTTAGTAAAGTTCCTAAACACACTTTTCACTCACTTAGATTTTATAGGGAAATTAAAATTTTTCTTTCCAATCACAATATCTATGGGACAAAAACATTAATTCGATTAGAAGGCTATAACATTTAGTATTAAAAATAATAAAAAAAAAAAAAATTAAAAAAAAAAAACACGTAATAGAGCTGAACTCCGATACGTAAGCTATCAAGAACAAAAGTAAAAAAATGAAAAAATGAAAAAAAATCAAACATTTATACAAAATTATAAAGGTAGTTAAAACTATAACACACATATATAGAGGAAATAAAATTTAGTATCTAATATATAGCCTACATCGTAATATAACACATATACAATACGTATATATATCAACCAATAAACTTAAAATATAGCAGGGTTTTATACATAGACAAAGTTTAATATCAATCGAAATATAAAAATCCATATAATATATATATCATAGTAAGCCCCCTCCCCACTTGCTTTGCTCAAATCAAATACAATTACAAACCCCAAACCATGAATTTAATTACAATTTCCAAAAACAAAAAATACAAGAAAACACAACTAAACCAATCAGGAATGTCTTAAGTAAACCGTTGAACACATAAATAACAAAAAATAATAAAATAAAATTACACTTTTCTCAGGGCAAAAGTACAACTGACAAAATAGGAGTTAATATATAGTATAAATAAAAACAAAAAAAAAAAAAAGAAACGAAACCGAAGGCTACCTCAAGTGAATATTTATAAAATATTAATTTATTTTTTTATTAAAAAAAATATTAAACCAGTTCTTTATTTTAAATTTAAACTTTTTTTTATTCAAAATATTCCTTATAATATTTTACAAATGCTTGTCAAACGTCTAGTCATTTATTTAATATAAATTTGAAATCAAATGAATTTTATCATTTACTTTACTTTGATAAGAAATATTTCTCTATACCTACAATTTACATAAACGTATATAAAAAATAACTTATAAGAGTAGCTCATTAAGTTACGCAACGTAATAGTAACAATAATAAAAACGAGTAAATCAAAAATATATATAGTTTTAGCAATTGCTATTTTCACAGTAAAAATCATTTGCCAAACATACCACAGCTGAGTGCCTTTATAGCAATTGCTAAAGTCGAACAAATATTATTATACACTCCATTAAGTTTTAATATTCCGCTTGTAAAAAGCAGTGTTGCCAACATGCAGCAAGATATAACATTGAATGGTGTTCATATTATTTTGTTCACCCGCTGTAAAATCTAAAGACGATGTGGCTTCTTCTGTTATTGGGACCCTCCTAATCGCAAAAATACATTTATTGAGTTAGTATTTTATACAGACTTGATATTATGGTTTCTGCAATTAAACAAGAGTCACGCCCATAATTGTTTTCTAGTTATATTTCGCCTATTTTTGAATAGGTCAAAAATGGGCTGAGATCGTTTAACATAATACGCCCAAAATTTACACTTATTTAAGTGTAAACCTAACTTATAAATTAATACGTAATACGTACTCTTTTCGAGGGCGTTATCTTGTACATAACGTGCCCATAATTTTGTGTCGTAGAAGTGGAGGATATTTAATCTTTGGCCTTAGCCAAATGTTGATTTTTTAAACCTATTTTAAATAAATAAAATCAATAAAACCCGTGTATAAATATTTATTTATGTTCCTTAGTATAATTTTGTTTCTTTAATTTGCATATTTTTTATAAATATATTATATCCACATTTTCTTAAAAATTTGCAAATTTTTCATTTAATTTATAAAATTAACGCAACATATAATATAAAATGTTATACTTAAATATAATGAAAGTTCATTGAATTTTTTTTCTGTTACACATTCATTAAAAAATGAAAACCTTTTCTAATAATCGCTTTATTTAACCGCCGTCGCCGAGAGAAGAATTCAAAACCAAAACATTGCAGAAAAATGTGTAGAATATTGATTATTATTTCCCGTGTTGTTATTATTGTAATTTTATATTAAGAAGAAGGTTTTAGAGACGTTTTAGATTTAAATTATTTCCAAACAATGATTTCCAACCCCTTTAGTCTATTATCTTTATATACCTCCGTGTGCTGTTAAAAATTGAGCTATTAATTAAATGAGTTTTACAAAAAGTTAGAACATATATCCCTGGAAGGTTCCCTCGTAAACATCACTTCAAAATAATAAAATTTTTAAAGTGAATTGGCTGTCAATGGCTTTCTTTCTATTCATGACAGGTTATACCAAAATGTAGAGATTTAATATTTTTCTTCTTTCGAGATTCTTCTAGAAAAAAGAACTCTTAAAAGTTCGAACTAATTTGATTATTGTTATTAGACAATTAGAATGCTTTTTTCAGGGGTCAAATCCATTAACATTCAGAGATTCTTTGATTCTAATTTACTTCGAAGATAAATGTAGAAACGATTAAAGCTTAAACTATAATTTAGAATAATGACTCTCTTGTCTATATCTGTTATGACTGAATAAAGACAAGTAAGAAAACTAAATTTAGCTTAGGTCACATCTTCACATAGTATCTTACGTATCAGCTTGAGTTTTACGCTGAGTATGGTTATTTGTAAATTGAGGGCGTGTTTGCTTGACCACGACCATTTTTAGTACTTCTATGGATAAGATATTTATACATATGTGCTCCAAATTTCACGTTCGTAGGTCATGTTTTGTGATATATATATATATATATTTTTTTCGATTGTGGGGATTTTTGGCACATCGATGGATAGGATAATTAACAACTGAATTTCACTTTCATAGCTAAATTTTTATGGCAGATAAATAGAATAATTGTCGATTGTGAGTGTGGTTCTTGGAAGATTTAACCCATTTTAAAAATCGCTCTTCGAAAGTGTTAAGCTAGACGACCGTGAGAATGTCAACAATAGACATTTACACGGACACACGGATGTACTTGTCGACTCCGTTTTAGATGATCAAGAATAAGTATATTTTGTAGGGTCTCTGACGGAATGACAAACTTCTTATATGGAGGGCATAATAACTTTTGTATTTAAATTATTACATTGTCTTGAAGGGGCACAGTTATCTTCTTCTTGGTTTTTTGCAAATCCAAAGACCATTCCATAATATTATAAACACTTCATGCAACAGTTGTAAGTCGTACATAATAACACTCACTCAGTTTTTGCTGATTTTGTCATACGTTCAAGATAAAAAGAGAGGATAACTTCCCCCTACATTTCCTACTAAATACGGAACAAGAAAAAGAATAAATACAATAAAGACATTTAACGTTCTTTTTTAATGGAATTGAAAAAAATTATAATAAAATAAAAAACTCCCCTATAGAAAAATAATCAAATGTCCATAACACTAACCACTTGTGTCTACTGATAATGAACAAAAAGGAAACTGTATTTGAGCGTGTTTATAGTGGTACATTATGGTCAAATGATTCTATTCAAATATTTTTTTGGAAAAAAACCAAATAAAACCAACCAGATGGGCGATAAAGTTTTGCCCAGTTCTCCGTTTTACATAAAAAAAAAATTGATTTTTCACTATAAATGAAATGTTTACCCAAAAATAAGTTTAATTTTCTAAAAAAAAAAAAAGTAAAACTATTGATTAGGGGATGCCCGAGTAGCCAGGGGTTGACTTTGGTGCTTGTTATCAGGAAGCGAATCTATTGATTTTCTATTTATAATTTTTTGTTTCGGCTCTTAATTATGAAACACACGTGTCGATGCAAATTTCCACTTTCAATACGATTTTTTTCCCTAATGTCTCCAATCGATGTTTGCCATTATAATCCTCGTGGCAATTATAATTTTGTTGATTTCTTTACCATAATAGAATGTGGACAGAAATTTGATATTATAAATTTTGTTCCTTTTTTGATTTTTTGAGTGAAGCATATTTTCGCATACAAATAATGACGTACACTTAAAAAATTCCGAGATGCAGATGTATAGATATGTTCGAAAAACATCGTTAGATTTATTTCGGTATTTTTCCACATTAGATGGGGGTGTACTAAGTTTGTTTGTTCTTGATCAGCATCAAAAACTGATTCGATCTAGACATGCATGTCGTGTATCTTTTATGTTTGTATTATAGGCACTCTTCGTATTAATCATCTTTAGAAATAGTGCCTTTTGACCTAGAAAGTTTTATTTTACATATTGCTTCGGTTTTTGTTGCACTATAAACATGCGGACCTAGCGAATTTTCCCGATTTTGGTTCTATTAACACTTTTGCCAAATTTGAAATCGATTTCGTAAATTTTGTGGTCAGGATAATGCTATACATACACAAAGAGATATTTAGAGCATGGAGCTTATATCTGGGAGTTTTAAATGACATAGGGATATTTAACTCTAACCTATAGATAGTGGGTATCAAAAAATTAAAAAAGATATTTGAACGTACCTTGCAGTCTTTTTTTCTCCGACTCCTATTTCGAACTTTTGCGCTGTACAGGAATTAATTCTATGATCTTTCGCATGAGAGACTCGGATGTTATGTCCATCATCCATTCTTACAACTATGACCGTATCATACAAATCTAATAAAACGTTATAGAGTATTTAAAATTTCTTTTAAAATATTTTTTCAAGTGTACTCATACAACACCCTTAAGAACTAAATTTTATCCAAGCGATAAAAATTTTGTTTTACGTTAGAGACCTCTGTCTTGAAAGTTCACTTCACATTTAAACATTTACAAAAATTTACACAAAGGGAAACGTGACATACAAGCGTATGTAAATATGTTAATGGGCATCACAAAATGAAAACAACAAGAAAAACAGAGTGTTTTAATATTGATTGCCCAAATTTTTACTATTTTTCGTTTTTATTTGATTTTATTTTTTGCTCAATATCGAATTTATGGCAATTTTTCTAATAGTTTCAATTTAATCCTGCAATTTTTATTGTCATGCATTTGGTTCGCGTTCATATTTTGCATTAAACAGTTGCAAAAATTCCACATAGAAACCTTATTTACACACACATACTCTATCGAACATCCTGTGGTTAATGTTTTATTGAGTGACCTACATGCATGTGTACAGAGGGGTGGTGTACCTGACTGAGTTTCTTTGCATTTTGTGCCATTTTTCTCCTTCCTTGATATATGCATACCCCTCAAACATAATATTTGCATGTTTAAAATGTGTAACAAAACCGTTTTTCATAAATTTACTACATTGTAGTATGGTGGCCTGAGCTTGCGAGATTCGTGTGAAATACGAACTTTAAAAAAAAAGATGTGCTTGTGTGGAATGGAAAATAACGTCAGAGAGAAGTAATGTTACATTATAATAAATGATGTTTTTATCCTTACCAAAAAATGTTCGTTGACATATTTTGTAGATTTTTCATATAATATATTTTATAACAGAAATGTACCCTTATGCTCTACTACTTACGTATTGTATGGTATAAAATATATATTTTGCTGTAACCAGCAGTTTTGGGATGAAAATAATTCATGGAGATGTTTTATAAATAAAATGTATTTCATATTGTATTCAATATCGACTGGGGACTACATTCATAAAATGACACATCAAACTTTATAAAAGTGCAAATTTTTCCTTTTAAGAAACGTCGATGCTCCAAAGAAAAGTTAGGCACTGCGCCGATTTTTCAAGAAATCCAATTTAAAACGCACTTTTTACTACTTTCAATTTGTATGTTTATACCCATCATCAGAATGATGTGCGGATATTGTTTTTGTTCAGACGTTTGTAAGTACCAGAAGGGGACAAAGCACGTCCCCAAAAATTTATATATTCTTGATTAGCATCAATAGAAAAGTTACTTTCCTCAATCTGTTCGTCCGTATGTCCGTGTGAATAATACACATTTTTGTAGAAATTCTCGAAGTCGCAAAAATTGAGATATTGAGCTGAAATTTGGTTCCTGTTGAAAATGGGTAAAATCGGACCATGGACTTTCCTACAATTTAACACAATGTATAGTTTTTACGCTTTTTCTTTTTTACATATTTTACAAAGCTTGAGAGATACAAAAACAATATTTTAATAATTAATTATTTATATATTTGGAAAAGTTACATTAACCACGCCTGCCTAAAATAAAATTATTATGGATAGTAGTAAGTTTTATACGTTTAGTTACAATATTTTGTGTAGGTTGCCCCATATAAAAATAAAATTTAGATTAAGAAATTTAGACGTTATTTCGCAACTACTTGGAAGGGGTTATTGATGATGGATATGCTAGATTTGGCACATGCCTAATATAGCCATACTTTACTTGTTTTCATTTAAAAGTCGAATCTATTAATATGAAGCCTCAAGTCCTCCTTTTTGACTGCGAAGAACTTTTTAAAAATAAAGAATTGTTAAAAAAAGAAAAATAATAATATATACACAATTTTAAGGTTAAGTAATACAGGTGAAGAGAGTTTCAGTGCATTTAGCGCTTTAGTGGAAGTACGTATGAAAAAGGTGTACAATAAAAAATGCGAAATTAAATTATGATAAAGCTTGTGGAGCAATGTGATTTTTATAACCCTATGCACCACAAAGTGGCTAATTTTTCGTGATCTCCTACTTTTTCTCGTTCCTCGAATGCAACGAATTTTTCATTCTTAGTTGTCGCTACATTTTACAGTGCCGTTGCTTCGTCTAACTTTCGGTATTGTGTATCATAATTAATACCGAAATTTCGACGAAATGTTGTAGTGAAGGCGTTTTAAAATTAAAGATGACGGCGACGGCGTTTTATACATATAATAATAATAATAAGGCTGAATGTCTACTTTTATTTTTCCTTCCAGAATCTAAATTCATTTTTTAAAAAGTTTATTATTTAATCGTTTCGCTTCGTTCCTGTTTCTTTTTTATTTATTTATTTCATTTCATTTAAACTTTTAACTAAAAGAGCCCAAAATCAAAATCAAATGAAAATGTTGATGTAATCTTAAAATTTAGTTAATAAGCTTAATTATATATAAATGTTTTACTATTACTTTCATTGCCAATATATGTATAATCTTTAATAACGAACATATTAATTAAAGAAAAAAGGAAAAAGAAAAACATTTCTAAGTACCTTTAATAAGAGCATTAAGTCAAAATGGATCCAATCGAATATTAAGAATATATTGTCACACTATCTATTAATCTCTAACGCTGGCTATTCAAACTTCTTCAATCGGCATTTTAATCAAAATTAGTTGTAAGTAGAAATCCTGAATTTGGAAAAATCAAAATTACATTATAAAACAAAGTGAGAAGAACCTAATTTAATTTGAGGACCTTTCCCAAAAAGTCAAATACTACTTTTTTTTTATTTCATGGGATAGTCCTTTGATGCTATATTTTATTAATGGAGCGAAAAATCAAAATTATACATTCAAAATGGAACTTATTTTATACCCAATTAAACCAATATATATACTACACACATACTTATACATTTGTTATGATTAAAGAAGAAAAAATTTACAACATAATTTTTTAAATGAAAGAACATAAATACATGGAAATATATAAATATGAAAATGAGACAACAAAAAAAAAAAAATAAAAAAAATAAACAGAAGAAATAATTTATAAGCATTAAAAAGAAAACAAAACCAAATTATAAGTGGCACATGGCAACACGTATAATTTATAAGGATAAGTTCACAATATTACATACTATACATTCATTGCATAAGTATACATACACATATATAACCATTAAACTAAATAAAAAACAAATAATTTCAAAAGAAAAAACAATAAAATGGCAATTAAATGAAACTTATTCAGCTACGATAAGGTGAGTAGGCCTGAAAGTGTTCATCTTTCTTATGTCAAAGGCAGGCAGATCGCAGAAAATGGCTCACAGAGATTATATGTAATAAAAGCGATTTATGTGTTATACATGTCTTTGACATACGCAGCCAGTGAATCTATTATCATAATAAGTGTATGATAAATATTTTGTAATTAGATGTTTTATGCTCATATACACATGTCGATGTTAGGCATTATCCAGGGTTTGCTCTATGCTTTCAATACATGTGATATCATTAATGGGACTTTGTTTTAGATTACAAAACAACATCCAGTTCAATATCTTAGGTTGTCTTCAGCTTCCATATATACATAAATGGTATATAATTAATGGCCAATATATGTGCACTTGTGAATGTGATACAAGTCCGCTGTTCCAAAAACATCTGAATTTGAAAAATGATGGATACCTGACGATTGAAATCTTTAAATGGTCGTGTTCCAAAAATGAGATCACTTTCATTTACAACTGATCTTGCTTATTCCATTAGCAGATGTTTAGATTTAGGTTTTTTAAGAGCATAAACCGGGAAGAACTTTCTCAAGCGTGGTTACTCAAAGTTCACCATTCTTCTTCACAAGTGAGAAAATAAGATTTCAATTCACAAGAAAACCGTCTTTTCCAACTCTATTCTTACAAAACGTTATTCCCTAATATTTCAAATGAAACGAATTAATTTTCTTGAATTATCTTGATAATAGTTTCTTTAAAATTGTAACGTTTGTTGTTTTAAAAAAAAATCAAAATTGATTGATAACAAACGGAATGAATTGTGATACTGCAACGCCATTTTTTAGCCTATTTTCTAATACATTTTTCAAACCTACTTTACCGCATAAATGACATTCGTGTGTAGTTAGTAGCTAGCTAGATTTGTATATCAGGTTAAAGCACTTTCTTCCTTTGCGCGTGTTACCATATGGACTTGTTGTTAGTACGTAAATACTTTCACCAACCATAATGAGCTAAACTGACATATGCTAACTAATTTCTATCATATAGCTCAGATCCTGGTGCGCGTCGCCTGTTTTTGCGTCTTTCAAAAGAAGTAGAATATTGATTTTTTGTACAGACGCTCATTAAGAGCAAAGAATAGTTGTTGTGACGAAATCGACGCACATCAATGCGAGCTGTCTGACTCTAGTATGAACGTTTCAAGAAAATTCGTAAATTTTAGGCATGACCCTCTTTGAGATATATGTTACTAAGACAGTTAAAGTTTGTTTTAAATATAGGTTTTTGTATATTGTGGGCGTGTCTATTATTCGATCATACACACATTTAACATATGCCCATGGACAAAATTTGCCTTGCCTTGGACTGAGAATATCTATAGCAAATATCAGTTGAATATTTCAACTTTCGACGGCGAACGCACGGTCATTTTTTATATGATATTGATCAAGAATATATATACACTAAGAACCTGAAAATTTTAAACGGAATAATGTTGATGATAACTCGGGGTAATTGAAATGTATGAAACATCAATGATTTCTTCCGCGCCTATAATTTTGTTATTAGAAAATAAAGTTCTAAGTTTTGCTTCACATATTTTTATTTTCCAGCAATTTAAATCAACAGAAAATAATTATAATTAATTAAAATTTTGCATTTTTAGCAGACTAAATTCTATGATTTCGCACACGCAGCAAATTGTTTCATTCTTTCCTCAATCTCTGGTCGAAAATTTCGTATAATACCTTCAATGGCCCAGGCATTACCATACGAGAAGCCACAATAGGTTTGACCGGCTGAATATTCAGCTATTTTCCAAATCCAGTCAATATCTTCAGGTTGAGCGTCACCTTTAATAAAACGGTGCAAATATTGATCAAACCATTGGGAAGCATTTCGACACTGCGTGCACTGATGACATGATTCAATTTTAAAGAAGTGCAAAATGGGAATCATTGCTTGTAAAACATCAGTGCCCTTTTTAATCACTATAATACCACCGGTGCCCATATTAGAATGAATACTCTGAAGAGATTCAAAATCTAAAATCAAGTCATCACAATATTTGGCTGGTACAATGGGAGAGGAAGCGCCTCCCGGAATAACAGCTAAAAGATTGTCCCAACCGCCTATGACACCACCACCATGGCACTCGATCAAATAACGCAATGGTACAGCAAGTTGTTCCTCCACCAAACATGGCGTATTAACGTGACCAGAAATTGAAAACAGTTTGGTTCCAGTTTCATCGGGTCCACCGCCTAAACAAGCGTACCATTCGCCACCTCTTCGGCAGATTGCAGGCACATAAGCTACAGTTTCTGTATTTAGCACCAGCGTAGGCTTTTCAAAAAGACCCTTTTCGGATGGGTAAGGTGGCTTTTTATGTGGTCTACCTATTTCACCCATTAAACAATTAATTAGAGCGGTCTCTTCACCGCAAACATAATGTCCGGCACCTCGTTGGATGAACATATCGAAACTAAAGATAGTCCCACAAGCTTTTGATCCTAAGATACCACTCTTGTATGCCTCCGTTACAGCCATTTGCATAATGCAGGCTTCATTATAAAATTCAGCACGTATAAACATGAAACAAACGTGCACTTTGAGCAAGCGACTTAAGATAAGGGCACCCTCAATAATTTTGTGCGGCTCATGTCGCATTAGTTCGCGATCTTTACAAGTTCCTGGTTCACCTTCAGCACCATTTACTACCAAATATCTAGGACCTGGTGTCTTATTTTTCATCATAAATTCTAACTTTTTAAATAGTAAGAAGCCAGCTCCGCCTCGACCTCGAATTCGCGATGTTTTTAATTCATTTAATATCCATTTGGGACCTCTTTTCAGAATCATATCTATTTTAAAGTAGTCACCACGGCAGACAGCTTCTTTCAAATGCCAATCATAACGGCCATATAGATTTGTAAAAACTCGATCTTTATCTTCTAAAGGCTTAAAATCGGAAATTGAATATTTTCGTAAATTCAGCGGATTTCGAAAAGATGCACCCCGCTTACAGAGCAAATGAGCAAATCGAACATTTAACATTTTTATTCAGTAATTGTAATAAAAAAAATGAGGTAAGGGGAAAATATTTGATTAATTGAAATTGATAAAAAATGATTGTTTCGTATACTTTTATTACTCTAGGTAATTATAGGATTGGGATCATATGTGATGGTAGAAAAAAGGTTTAATTATTGTCATTATTATCAACGGTTATAAGGGTTTCGATAGAAGTGGTACAACAGTTTTTCGTGTAAGTTAAGCCCCAAGGACTTTGAATAATCTATAATACTATATAGACTATAATACTATATAGATGGAGTATTTGATCTCGAAAAAAGCCGCTATTGTCAATGACACTTAATTCATGGGATTTGGCCTCGAGATTAGTTAGTTTAGATCAATAATTTTCATATTCTAATATACTTATAAATACATTTCAATCCAAAACTGCCCCTTTTCTGACCCATTTTCCGCTTCATATTCAAGATCTTTTCATAAAACGTTTGAAACCATGATGACATTCAAAGTGTTTGTCCCAAATAGCTAATGAATAATGTGGCAATACTACTCTACTTCATTTCATAATTTCTGAGAATTTTCCTTGGGTGTATTTGCTGTACGCAAACTGTCTATTCTATTATACATACATTTAGAATTTGATACATTGACAATTTTTTTTTCCTTTGGGCTACTACCAAAATGCTATTAAAAGAAAACGCAAGAATACACACAATGAAAAATTTAAGGGTAAACATAACGTTTAATAAAGAAAAAATAATTGTTGTCTTTATAAATTAAAACAAAAATAGCAAAAGAAAATTGCCAAATTTCTTAAAAAAAATAAAAAGAAAAGGTGAAGAAATTAGGTAAATTGTTTTTAGAAAAAGAGGTTAAAATGAGTTTTTCCTTAAAAATTGTTGCAGCATTGTGGTGGGGAGAGCAAAGGAGGATTTGTTCTTATTCATTGTATATAAAGAAAGTGTGAATGTGTCAAGGCTGGTTAAAATACATTTGCTTTTATATAAAAGCATTTATTAGTACATAAGAATAATAAGGATGCATCAAGCTGTGGTGCAGCAAATTGGTTAATATTTAGAATTTTGCATTGTATGCTTGCAATATAAATATGGCACCTTGCCGTAAATTTGGTAAGTACTTTTAAAAGCACGTTTTTTAACGCAATTAGTAAAAATCAATGTTTATTTTATTGATGATCTAAAGCGAATTTCACTAATAGTTCAATCTGGATATGATCTTGACTACTAAGAATGATGTTGATGGAATGTGTTTTTGAGGTAAGTGAACCTTTTTTATTTTTTGCTCATAAAACACAACTTTGCAAAGAATTTTGCCTAAGAAGCTAATTTCATGCATATGTCCGTCTGTCCTTGCCTTATTATTAGCATAAATAAACTTTTTAATAGATTAAATTTACTCAGAGAGAAAGAGATTTACAATTTTAAATTATTTAAATGAATAGCTCTCGGTTTTGCGCTTTTTGAGATATTCCATTGAAAGCGCCTTAAATATTATCCGTAAATTGGATACGAACCAATTCTTGAAACCCCGTCTTTATAGTGATGAGTATTTTCCCAACAACTGATAAAAAAAAATATTTATATAGATTAAGTTTTACTCATTGTCATCAATATTACTGACCGATTACAATCTATTTAGGATTTGTTGTAAGATGTTGCGGTCGTCTGCACATCTCCTGTTTTGTACATTAAGTGTTTATTTTCTAGAGGAAAACTACATCCCTACATAATACCTTTTGGAAAGAAAGGAGTTTCTTACGGAGTTCTTTTTATTTGATAATTGGTAAAGCCATTCCCAATTGTCCTATTAAAAAGTGATTAAATAAGAGCTATATAGAATATTTCTCTCAATAAATAGATTATGTCATGAGATATATGGTACCCCCACATGATGTCCGTATCGAAATTATGTAATTCATACAAAGAAAGTCATGTTTCTTATGCTTTATTTATAAAAAATTAGTCCCATTACACCTCCAAGACATAAATTATTAATTTTTGTGGACGTAAATTTTTTTTTTTTTGTAAATTTTCATCGCTCTTCAAATTTAATAAATGGCATTTTGGAGTTCTTGGTTCAATTGAATCTTATACGCCCTAAAATGCAAATCTTTGTGAAGGTTATTTCATAGTGTCATAAAAAAGTTCAAGTTCTTGCTGTGGCGTTTAAAAAATAAAATAAATAATTATACTAATTATAAATAATTATATAATATTATTGCAATAATATTGTTATATATTGGTTAAAAACTTTAATTACGTTTTACTTACGTTGTTATAATATGGTTGAAAGACTTGTGCGAAATCGTTTTTAATAGGTTTGTACGCTTGATTGTGTTTTTAGATAAAAATAGGCGCCGAAATGGGCGCGCCTAATTAATAAGTCTGATTTTCTTTTCTCAGAGCTTCTTTTCGCGTAAAAAATGAAATTATGAAAATGTATAAAATGACCTTAAATGGGCGTGTCTATTTACAATGTATTCATTGCGCATTTTAAGAGTGAAAATTTAAACTTTTTCAAAGTGATTGTATAAGAATTCTCTACTTGGGAAAAAAATACAATACACATGTTTATCAAATAAATTTGAGATATTTTTTCCCTTATTTGAAGAAGTAATATAGTGGTGCAAGAGGGTATCCTAGATTTGGCATTCGCCTAAAAGGTTCTTCTTCCGATGTTTCGATTTGATAACCTTTTATTTTATATAAAATTTTTAAAGGGAAAACACATTCACAGAGAGACGCACATAACAGACACGTCGGCTGAGTATTCGATACTGATTAAGACTACATAAATTTTGTGGGGTCTCCAAAGCGTCCTTCTGGGCGTTGTAAACGTTTTAAAGGTGATACATACCCCCTTATAAAGACATAAGGGCAAGTTTGTCTCTTATAATATATATACGTAAGTTCCAATCTATGTTTGAAATTGAAAATGTCGTTAATATATTATTTAAAAGGAGTATTAAGTTTGAATATTGCCCCTCTCTCCTTGAACCCCGCAAGCTCCAGATATATTCATACTTGCGTCTTCTAAAAACTTCTAAAAACATCCCCTTCCTTGTACGCTTTTACTTTCTCTTTTGTTCCATGCTAATCAAATATTTTCAGACAGCTGTGTTAAGAGGATTATTAACAGAGTATAGAAGAATTTTTTTTCTTTTCACATTACAACAATTATAAAAAAGTGACATATTTCCCGGAGAAACATGCAAAAAAAAAGTAAATAAAATTTAAAAAAAAAATCAGTAAGAGGAAAATAAATTGCAAACATTGTATCGGTTGATTTATCGTAACGTAATTGAACTAGAGATCATCCCAAATAACATGGATCGCGTGTGCATGTGAACCAAGCTGAGAATTTAAAACTAAGGCGGCACGAGCTAGACTGTGTTATTGTTGTTGTTATTAGTGTTGCTATTGATGTTGTTAGTTAGGGTCAGAAACGGCTGTTAATGGGTTCACAACCCCTTTAATGTCGTCGCCTGCAAAGCTGACATTGTCTCGTTTTCTGCATTTTGGGTGGAATCCTTATAAAATTTAATTCCCATTTTTTGGTGTTTTTTTTTTCTGAAAGAAAAAACTGTAATTAATAAATGCGATTTTTTCACTTAAACGGTTTTTATTATTATATATATATATTTTTTTACAATAACTGTATTTCTGTGCGTAATGTTTACAAAGAGTGGAATAACGCAACAAATCATTTTTTTGATTGTTAGATGTGAGCACAAAAAGCTTAAGGATTACGATCTCAATTTTTAAGGGTTTACAAAAATTTTTTTGGTGTTTTTCTCTTTTTTTTTAGATATTTTTTTCTATTAATTATTTATGTAGCGAAAGAGAAATGTCAAAGAAAAGTTTGAAAAAATGAAAAATGGATAATTTTGAAAACAATAACGCGGCCAAAGAAGAAGCTCAAACAATAAAGAGATAGCAGCAGTGGTGTGATTATGTTTGTGTGTGTATGATTTTGTTCAAACATATCGGAAATGTATTGAATTTTCAATTTTTCATTACGGTTTTCTACGCTTTGCTTTAGAGATCAGCAGCAAGGTGTTGCGCATTAGAATTTTTGTCCCCTTTTCAGGGTGCTTGGTTGCTTGCTTGTATAGAAGTGTGAACGAAGTGTGTGTGACATTAAAGGGTTGATGATCTGGTGTTGGTTTAGATCCTTTGTTTGCCCTTTAACCATTTGTTGGCAAATGGTAATCGGAAACCCTTCCAGCATACATTTATTATTGAATGGAATGATTTGTTGCGTTGTTACGCATTTCATTTATTTACTCAACTGCAAAATATCGATGCATCTACTCCAGATTGAAAACGTTTTCTTTTTTTGTTAATTTCATTTTTGAAAATTTTGGGTTGATTTTCCATATATTGTCATTTACAATTAAAAATGTTTTCTTTTTTCTTTTCTTTCTCTCTTGGGTTAGGTAAAAGGGTTAAAGCATGACAAACTTGCATGTACAATATAAAGCGTTATAACCTCTAAATTGGTGATGAAGGTATACTAAGTTTGTTCTTCCGTTTGCAAAATCCAGAAGGAGGCGTCATGACCCTACAAAGTATATATACTCTTGATCAGCATCAAAAACTGAGTCGATCGAGTCATGTGTATCCGTGTGTCCGTCCGTTGTTGGCATTCTCACGGGCGCAAATTTTGGGATATTAAGCTGACATTTTGTACAGGCACTTTTAGTTTTTCCACGAAGATCGCAATTTAAAATTGGCAAAATCGGTCAAGAACCACGCCAACAACAATCGACAAAAATCCAAGTATTTGCCACAAAAATTGAGCTATAAACTTGAAATTTTATATGTACATCTATAAGTATTAGCTTCATCGATATGTCAAAAATGGCTCTATTCGGATTACAGACACGCCCACAAATAATAAAATTCTTTATAGCTGCCACAAAAGTTGACCTAGGAATTTGAAATTTTCTACGCGTATACATAATTATCCTATCTACTGATGTGCCAAAAATGGCATGGTCAGATAAAATACACGACATCAATATATACGAAAAATCATATTCAACGTAAAACTAGAGGGCGAAATATATATATATATATATTTGCCAAGCCCACCGTTGTGGATGTGGAGGGTATTTAGGATTTGGCCTAAGCCAAATTTACTTCTCTTTCTTGTTTTAATACAAATACCGAATAGCTGGTCCAATTTCTACCATTCATATAGCGTTTGAACGTGCAAGTAAAGTGTTAATTTCGCTTTTCTTTGAAGTTGAAATTTATTATATTCGAATCAAAATATTTATTCTAGCTCAGCATGTTGAACTTTTTAAAATTGTGGGCTAGGCCGTGGATCGATTTTGCCCATTTGAAATGATTATTGACGTTGTTGATGAACATGTGTACCAAATGAGTGCAATGCGGGCGAGTTTTTAATAAGATTTTGTCCAATTGCATTAGGAAACTATAGAAGAGTCTGCGTAATGTCTCAACTTAGCGGCTGTTAGTGTTTCAATAAAAATGCGTACAAATTCACTTACTTGCAAATGTTTGAATAAAATATATAAAAATTATGTTCTTCAGCTTCAAACCCGTTTCCCAGAGAACGCGTTTTTTTTTAACACTTCTATAGTTTATAGTTTATTTATTTGACGCAGAATTGTAATTGCTATATCAACTAAATTTGTTTGTAAAATGTCTATCATTCCAACCCGTCCATTTTTTTGACACATTGATGGATGATTGCTAATTATACATATGTGCACTGAACTTTATTTTCATACTGGAAGAAAGATGTATTTTGAGTAATTTGTGGGCGCGTCAAAGAGATGGATGTTGCAGAATGAATGAATTAAATGTTTATGCAATATCTCAAAATTTACGACAACAGACGGAGACAAGGACATGCAGTTCTTTCTGATTGTTTCAAATGATATTATTAACTTAATGTACTCGTCATCTTATGTTGAGGATCTGTATTCATAAAAATGTTACCATGTATAGAATTTCAATGTATTAATAATATGTGAGTCACGCAGTTGACAACTTGAATCAAACGTTATAATAAGAGGGTAACACGAAACGTTTTATGTGTAATTAACATTGCTGGCAATGCTGTTTAGTGTGAGATAGGATTACCGAGACTTTTTTACATTCAATGCAAACCTTTTCATGGACACAAACCTTCTCAATATAACTGATTTCGTGTGTTTTGTAACATTTTAAACACTCTTAAAGAAAACAAGTGGAAACGACGGCCTGCATAAAATTTAATGTAACAAACTAAATTTTGACAGGCGACACCCTGTTTTAACATTAAAAAAAAATGTTCCACAAAGAATTTTTTTTCAATACTTTTCTCAAACAAAGAAGAACAAAAGCCGGATCGACGCATTTCTCTAATTGTCACAAATGAAGAGACAAACTTATATTTTCAATCATAAATATAGATTGCAAAGCATCCGCATTAACTTGACATGCACGCACAAGTACAAGAAGAAGCACAAGTAGTGCAGCGTTTTAATATGTAAAATGTTTGTGTGCACGTTCGCGTACAAATCACTTGCCATACAAATGTTACAAGTAGTTTACGGTATTTATTGCATATGTGCATCTCTTTAAATTTTTCTTATATACATGTGAACATATACTCATGCACGAGTGTGTGTGGGTATATATAAATGGCTTCCTTGAATGTGTGCATACTTAGCGTATAGGCAACAAGTACTCCTTGTTTGATGTGTTGATGCTTTTGTATCAATGAATGTGTAGCAATGAATGAACCGAATTGAACTCAAAACCACAGACATGCGTATATATGAACGCATATATATAAAGATGTGCATACATCAAGACGTGGCCCAAGTGTAGGATAGGATGGGATGAATGGAAGATGAGTATCAGCAGCAGCAGCAGCAGCAATAATAGCAAATGCCCATTAATGAATAAGCAATTCAATGTACTTTATTTAGGTTTATCTTCGTTGGCATGTATAGCGTATATGCACGTAGGTACTTATACGCTAAAAAAAATCTGCTTAGGGTTTTTAGGAATAATATGATAATATGGGTTCCGAAAATCAGTTGTTTTTGTGTCTCTATTGCAACCATATGTAGATTCGTTTCGGTTGTTATCATATATCAGACTTTTACTTCAAATGCTATCCATCTGTAATTGATGAGTGAACATTTTAGTAAATTTCACTTTTTCACGAGAATGACAATAAAACGTATTTTACTGTTGTTGTAGCAGTAAGAAAATTTTGAGTGAAAACCCGTACAACCTCAGCAGGAATGCTGTGAATTATTGTACATATGGCCGTGTGAATTAAGGAAAATAGAATAAATAGAAAAAAATTTACCTAAAATAAAAAACTCATCACAACAAGAGAAAAGCAATCAAAACATTGAGCAAAAGAGGGCGCGAGGGTGGCATACTAAGTTTGTCATGCCTTTTGCTAAACCTACAGGAGGCATCAGAGACCCTACAAAATATACATATTTTAGGTTGGCATCAAAATCGGACGTGTTAGTTGGTTAGTTAGTTAGCACTCTCGTAAAATATAAGACATTGAGCTGAAATTTCATACAAATAGTTTTAGAATCTAAACGCAGGATGCTATTTAAGTTGTGTAAAATCATTTGAGAGCCACGCCTGCAATCGATGAAAATTTGTCTATCGGCCAAAAACAAAATTAGGCTTAGTTGGAGTAAGGGACATAATACAATTGATACATAATTCATACATTTCTAGAACACGTAACCAGGAATCTGGCACGCCCTTAGTTTCCACAATATTTACAGGGTGTTTAAGATTTGACCTAAGCCAAATTTAGTCTTTTACTGACAGCATATGAAAAATGTTTTCAAATCTTTGAAGGACTTATTGTTCGCTGACCCAATCAGTTCAGTTGTTTATAGGAAGCCGACTTAGAACGTATGCAAATTTAAAAAAATCATTGGAAATCTCTTAAATGATCTCTATTCAAAATTAAGTTATACCGCAGCGTCTATTTATTATACATACTTGGGCAAAAGAAACAAAAATTAATGGTTAATAAATACATAAAAAAATAAAATAAAAATTTCCAACAATTTAAAAAAATTATCTGGTCTAAAATTGTGATAATCATCATCAGAGTGATGGTTGGATATATTGTTTTTGTTCAGTTGTTTGTAAATACCAGAAGGGGGCGAGCCACACTCTTGAAAGTATATTAATTCTTAATCAGCATCAATAGAAAAGTTGATTTAGCCAATCTGTCCGCCTGTGTAAGGGTGAGAATAATACCTTTTTTGTTGGAACTCTCGCAGTCAATTAAGATATCGTGCTGAAACTTGTTACAGGTAATCTACGAGTTTTTCTACGGTTCCCTATTGCAATTCGGCAAAATCGGGTGAAGGATGCGCCCACAATAGCGCACTAAACCTTGCCCCCGGAGCTTTCATCACTCTCACATTCACAAAATTTGAGATATTGAGCTGAAATTTGGTTCCTGTTGAAAATGGGTAAAATTCGACCATGGACTTTCCTACAATTTTACAAAACGTATACTTTTTAGGCTTTTTCCTATTTTACATATTTTGCAGAACTTGAGAGATACAAAAGCACAATTTTAATTATTAATTATTTATATATTTGGAAAAGTTACATTAATCATGCCTGTCTAAAATGAACTTATTATAGATGTTAGTAAGTTTCATAGGTTTAGTTAGAATATTTGGCGTAGATTGCCCCCTATGAAAATAAAATTTACATTAAGAAATTTAGAAGTTATTTTCTAACTATTTGAAAAAGGTATCCTAGCTTTGGCACACTCCTAATATAGCTCCGTTTTACTTGTTTATATTCTTAAGTAATCTTTATAAAAGTGAAAATAAGCTAGTCGATCAATTCTGACCATTCACGGCCCTACCCCACTTTGTTCCAATTGAACAGCTTTTTCAGAAATAATACTAAAAATGGTGGGATAAGCCCTTGTGCCAAGTTTCATTGAAATATCTCAAAAAATGCGACTTCTGGCTGGTACACAAATGTGCCTTGAACATAGGTTGGACAGACGGACATGGTTAAATTGAATCAGAAAGTAATTCTGAAGGAGATATTTTGAAAAAGAACTATACATTTGCACATTGTAACTTAAAGTTCTTGTGCATTGAAAATTTATAATTATTTTTGTCCGTAGGTCCGTGAAAAGAACAATGAGGCTTGGAGGCAAATATAGAGTTTATCGGTTATTATTAAGCTCACTTATAATTTATAAGCATTTACCAGTTAAGAAAATTTGCTATTAAGGACTTTTACTCTCCCGCTCTTATTGTTTTATTTTTACAATTCTTATTAACGAATTTCTTGGAGTGTGCTTAAAGAGGAGTGAATGCATTTATTTAGTCTAGGTATATAAATGTGTGCATAAATGTTTACATATATACCATATACGGTGCATAGGCGATGTTGACGACGCCTACAACGACGACGACAACCATAACGACGATGAGAGTAAATGAGTGTGACCCAAATATTTGAAATCGTCTTAAAGATAAGCGGAAGCATACAACGCCACAACAATAATAAGAAAATTTCATTTCGTATGTGTAGAATTATACAAGTAAGTATACAAGTATAAATATATGAACTGTACACAATAACGACAATAACGCAAACACAATGTATGCGTGAATGTACATATAGCATGTACAACAATAATAAACAACAACGAGAAGCAATTGCGGTATTTTTTATTTTCACAACAATTTTATTAAGAACATTTTTTACACACACACGCAGGCAAGCAAACAAACGATTTCAATATACCAAATATATTGTATATTGTGTGTGATATATAAGGTATGCGAGTGGTTTTTTATGTTTCGGAATTATATAAAAATAAACAGCCATCCACACACTTATATATGTAGATATGTATATACAGTTGAATTTACAAACACGCCAGCAAGTAAGCAAATATACATAAATGCTTATAAATATGTAGGCATTCAGTTAAACATAAATATGATTTTATAAACGGAAATGAGTTAGTTGAACTTCCGTTTTGTGTTTCTTATGATTTGTTGATTTTTTCCTTTTTTCTTGCGTGATTTGCTCAACTCAAGTGCTTACACGTCTGGGCATTTATAACATACAAGACTATAAATATATTCACGCATTAAATGCGGGTTCATGAAGTTTTCAAATTATGAAAAGCATACAATACGTTGAAGGCGTTGTATTGAGTGGCTAATATACCAAAGGTATTGTCTTCAATTCTACGTCAAATGGTTTACATGCACACAGATAATATTTGTTTATATGTATATATTTGACAAATATAATGTAGACGACGTTGAAGCACTTTATGACGGATATAGGCCATTTGTTTATTATAAGTTGACTTGATTGTTTGTGTGTGTGTGTCCACTTACATTTATATTTTCAAGCAAGTCAATGTTTAGTTTGTTTATCTAATTTCTTATCAAACGTTGTATGATAACGTTGTTCTTACATACACAAACACTTATTTATTCTTGCACGCTTCACGTAAGATAGGAGGTATACTAAGTTAGTTTTTCCATATAAAACATTCTCAAGGAGGCAATTCTATATCCCATATATTTCGGATGAGCACAATAATTTGAATAAATAACCTTGAGATGTGGAACTAAAAAGTTTGTGTATGGAAGTTTTTGTTCAAATTATTACATGAGACATGCTCACAACCATGGCACAACCATGCCACGCCCATCATGTACAAAAAATTTTATCTAGCTCAGAATTCGACTTGATACATAATACGTATTCTCTTATGGGCCGTAATTAGGTACCTGACACGCCTGGTTTTTATTTAGATCTGAGGGGTTTTTAAGATTTGGTCTAAACCAGGTTTCGGTTATATAATATTCTCGCATACACCGACAACCGCAATGATTACTAAATAATTGATAAAAAAGACAACTCTCACTTATTGATCAATTTTCAATTTGATAGATTAAAAAAAATATATCAAGATGCTGATCACTTTTATAAGTTTTCTATTGAAATATGACTGTAACTAGAACTTTCTATAAATTTACAATTCAATTTTTTTTCATTGACGTACGTACGTCCTCAAAATACTATTTCACATACATTCTTTCGGGTGAGAAATCTTCATAGGTACCGGCAAGTATGCCATTATCGTATGAACAAATTGATTAACTCCATAAAACAAAAATTTGAGAAATGCGATGAAATAATGTACATTGTTTTTTAAAATTCCCTTTATAATATAAATTCAAATGCACTCTATAATATATAGAATGCATAAATACAGATATAGTTTTCATCTAACGGTATATAAAATTAATAAGAAAAAATAGTCAAAAAAAAATCGTCAGTATTGTTAAAATTTTTATGTGACTGGTGGAGTTAATCGATTTGGCAACTGAAAAAAGTAATAAAGTTAAATTCAGTCTTTAAATTTTTAAGTTTTTTTATTACAAAAAAAGTTAGTTATTATAGATTTTCCATAAAAATGAATGTTTAATTCATCAGCAATATAAATAATGTCTTCTTTATCAGCTGTATGTGAGGACTCGTCATTTCTATAATAAAGACTAATCTAAAAGATCACAATTGGTTTGTAATTAATAAATATTATAACTATATAAATATATATATAGCAAACAAATATATAAATATTCTTAATAATTAAAAATTCTTAATCGGTTTAGTAAATTCTGGCAGTTCGTCCGTGAATCACGAACGTTGCATCTTTCTACTATTCTGTTATACATAAATTGTGGGCGTGGCATATGTGTTATATATTACCTCATCAGTCAGATTGTACAATCAAGGCGTGTTTTTTGTAAGTTGTAGCCTGTTATTCGATCCCGTTTAGAACATCGGTAGATAAAATTATTAAAAGAAATTTTCCAATTTTGTCATTTTATTATAGTAATTGCGAGAGCAGGGCTTTTAAGCGATTTTCTCCAATTTAAATAGAACATGTACATATGAACTGACGTAGCGACATCGACTTAGATTTTAACCTTGATTAAGAATGTAAAAATATCCCTAATGCCTTCTATTGGATATTGCAATATTACATTGAAATATTTTATGTGGAAGGAAAAATGATTCTTCGTTTATGACTTGGGGTCTTTAACATATGGAAATGGAATATGCTAAATGATGATTATGAATACGGAAAGCCACTAATGACTACTTGATAAACTTTAAAAAAGTATTTATTCTTTTCTATGTCTATGTCTATGATTAGATTACAAAAGAAAGGCTGAAAGAAAACATTCAATTTCCATTCAGTTCCGGTTTATATCAATTAATCATTCAATAAAATCTATCGTAGGTAACAATAAGTATTACAAGTAGGTACTTACGTTATACCTACGCATACACATTTGTCTATAAATGGCGGGCGCACTTGAGTAAGTTGTTACTCGCGTTAATGTTTGGATAATAATGACGTGAATCGTATTTCATTTATTTACCATTTGAAGCCTTTCCTTCTGTATTTTATAATAATTTGTTATTAATTATTTTTTGTATTATTTTATTGCGTTTATTTTTTGCAAATACAAAAGGCATGAGTCATACATATATGGCGCGCAAAGTCATTCATTCATTAATAGAATAAAAATAAAAATATAGTAGAAATTGATTCATTCCCAATATACGGATATACCATATACTCGTACATTGTGTTAATGCGTAACAATGTTTGATCGCCTATAATATCGAAATTATATTGCAATAGCAAAAACAAAATCATAAAAGTGAATTACTAGGAAGAAATTTTACTCATGCTTTTTTATTATTACACCTAAATGTATTGTTATTGTTTTTATTGTAATGTTTTTAGAAAAATTGTCATGTCAGTCCTATTCACAGCGAACGAGAATAGTGTGAAAAAGTTTTCAAACATTTTGTACACGAAAGCTTTCAAAGTAAATTTCGAGCAGCAAGGATTTATTATATCCTGAACCACTGGCGGATATTTGTAGCTCCTAAATGAAATGCGGCAAATTCCACACCCACCCTCACTTACAACGAAACTAATTGTAGCATAATTTAAGGACCTAAGTTGTGTGGGGTAATATATGCACTCCACTAGAGTGCATTATTTCAACGTTAATTTCAGCAAAACCTGTTTTTATATCAGATGGTTCGGCCGATTGTAAGCAATTGTCAAATGTTCTTTAAAATCATCATCATTACTATAATGGCTGGCCGATTACAACCTATGTAGGTCTTTGGCCTGTTGCAGAAGAAAACGCCACGCGCTTCGATCTTTGGCGCGCCTTCTCCAGTTTTGAACACCAAGTGTTTGTAGGGCATCAAGCACTTGGTCCCTTCACAGAAGTTTCGGCCTGCCTCTTGCGCGACGTCCGTACGCTTCCCTTTCGCACACCATCCTAGCTGGAGCACTTTCATCCATACGGTTGACCCAGCCATCGCAGTCGTTGAATCTTTATGCGACGAAATATGTCAATGCCGGCATTAAGCTCATACAGCTCAAGATGTTTTTATACCCTCCACCTTAGGGAAGAGGGTATATTCATTTTGATCATCCGTTTACAACACATCGAAGGAAGCCTCGGAGACCCCACAAACCAAATATATTCTTAATCAGCATAAAAAGAGAAATCGTTTGAGACATGTCCGTCCGTGTGTCCGTGTATCCGTGTGTCCGTCTGTTGTTGGCCCTCTCACGGTCGTAATTTTTGAGATATCAAATTTAAACTTTGCATACGTATTCTTAGTTCAATTTTGCTGTTCCGCATTGAAATTGGGCAAAATCGGTGAAGGGACACGCCCACAATAAACGAAAATCTCATCATACCTCGAAAAAATTGTATCTTTAAAAAATTATATATCGCACAATACTATGCCTATCAAGTTGAAATTTGGTACATATATAAAGGGTACCGTTATCCAACACTGTGCCAAAAATGGGCGTGATTAATTAACGCAAATGCCTATAATTTAAAAAAAACACTATTTGCGTAAGTACGTGAAATACATAAATATGGCAATAGGAGCTTATTTTTTAGAGAATTACAAAAGATGGAGAGTATTTAAGCTTCGGTCTTAATCGAACTTTTCTATCTTGTTTAAAATAGTTTGAAATCAAATTGAATGTTTGTACCCTGTACCGCTTGTAACAAAGGATATATTAGGTGAAGAGGGCAATTTTTGATGCTGATCCAAAATATATATACTATGTGGGGTCTCTGAATCCTCCTCCTGAGTCTTGTACAAGGATTGACAAACCCATTTAATGCGAAGGGAATAATAACTATATCAAACATAAATGAGAATAATAGAAATTCAAGTGAACCAAATGAAATGGAGTAAATTTAACTACTTTTGAAGTACAATTAACCCTTTTTTTTTTAAATATAAATTACAATTATTGGAATTAAAGTGAAATATCTCAAAAATATATAACCATTACTGAAATGAAACTACATGAAATAATTTTGATTATATTTGAAGAACAATTCACTGTATATTAAAATTTAAATGAATTAGCCCGAATGAAATTGAAGAAGTAGCACTTAAATGTAGAAAAATCGGTAACCTAACCTCGAGAAATGCTTTAATAAGCAATCAGTCGACTTGCAACATGTTTTTCTTAAACACCCTTAAAATCGTCTATTTTGTACAATTTTTCTCTAGAAATTATGCATAATTTTTTAAGGGAAGAAACGTAGTTGAATGCGTAATAGGAAAAATTTAACCATTCCTCCCTTTTTATATAATAATTCTATTATGGCATATTTAGTGATCATTTGCTGTCTGTCTGTCCGTCAGTCAGTCAAATTGCCATAGTACCCTTTAATTCAAAGCAGCTGCTTGTTGGCAAAAAATTAATAAAATGCGAGTTTTGTGCGATTTTCATTTTCTTTTAATGTCGATTTCTTTTAATTCATTTATCCACCACCTTGTAAGTTTTATGGAAAAGTATGTACCTACTTGTGAAAACATTTGTCTTAAATCTATGCAGATATACATAGAGTCTAAGTAGAATCGCCGTATGGTGGTAAAGTATCGAAACCTGCGCAAAAATTGGTTTTTTACAAGAAATTCTACATATGAGCTTAGATAAGCATGATCCACGCACTTACTTAGTTTCTACTTGGCGCCAATATTTTAACAACATAAAAATATCTGAGGCGATCTAAACTGCAAAGAGTGAAAATGATTTAGAAAAATTTGTTTAATTTTTTCACTTAAACGTGTATGATATTTGTACAAAATTGGCGATTTTACTGAATAAGCATGACAATGACCATGAAATATATTTGGATTCTTCATGAAGGCAGTTCTATGCAGTCCTATAGCATGTAATCCTACGAGAAATTATAAGAAGTTATGTATGTAGTTTAAAATGATCACAAAAGCTGTCGCAGTGGTTAGCTCAAGCTGGAACTTGCTTAATCGAAATTGCCTGGTCAAACACTATCGATTGGCACCAAAATTTCGATAAAAAAAAGATTCCTTTTCTTGGAAAAAACCTTTCGATTTCTCTCAAAATTGCCACAATGAAGCTTTATAGCAAAAGAAATTTTCTGGTTTTATTTAAAAATATCAAGAATTGTGCATTTTTTTCAAAATGACGATCTTTTCAAAAGGCGAATAATTTGAAAAACAAACCACTTTTTAAAAACTTGGAGTTTTGAAAAAAATATTATTAAAAAATAAGTCGTCTGATTCGACACAACCTCGGAACAATTTAACTTTATATAAAATGAAGTAATTGTGACAAGAAATATTAAGAATTGCGGATTTTTCCACATAACGATCTTTCGTGAGAACTTTTCTTGTTATTGATTCATATTGAGCCGAAATGATCCATATTTCTTCAATATTGTTTCAAAATAAGATTTTCATAATAAAAATAATTCAAATCATCCCAGAAGGCCGTTTTAGGGGGCTAATCTGGCTAAAACTTGCACCATGTTCTTCTTTGTTTAATATTCATGAATAAAATAAAATATAACGTCGGAATCAGGCATTTTTCTCTAAGACCTGTAATAATACAGTCTGTACGTCCACTACTTTGTAATGAAGCTACTGGTCGCAATTTTGGATATTTTTTAATGAAATTTGCCACAGGGTTGTGCCTTAGGCCAAGGCCCTCTTCTTATAACGCTGTATTTAAAAAGAAAAGTCTTTATATGATAAAAATTCTCGTTTTTTAAATATTCACATAACATTAGTCCAAGAATAGTTAATTAGCTTAACAATCACCTGCCTAAGTGGGTATAAGCTATTATGTAACACTTCTACAATTTATTTGTAATCTTTTTTAAAGAACAGCTTTTCAACTGAATGTTTAGTTAATTAATGAACACACCCCATGATTATATTAAAAATAATTATAATTATTTTAATATCTCTGAACATTTATTAAACAATGTTTAACAAAAAATGGTGGCAAATATTTAATATCAACTGCTTTCCAGTAATGCGTATTACGTTGGGTGCGTGTGTACGCACTCGTCAATGAGGGAGGGGTTGAGAGGAGGGGGGGGGGGGTAGCCCCATTGACTTATTGCATACCAATCTAATTTAATATTCTGGTTGTTGTATGTTGCAATAATTGTATATCGAAACATGTACAAGCATGTCTGTGTGGGTACAAAAATTTAAATTAATATTCAATTGTATGCTTCTTGGCTCTAAATTCCCAAGTAAACGATTGCATCTGTGATATATACACAGACGTACGATGTGTAATATGTTATGTTTGATGAGGTCATTTGTGGTGTATGCGTCACTTATGTATCATTCGTTCGAGTTTAGAGGGCTTGACGCAATCATTGAAATACTTTTCCATCTATCGATTCATTCATTCATTCACAATTACAATGATTTACATACCACGTGCATCCCATTGAAACACAAGGCACACGCCATCATCATATATTTTGTGAAACGTCGCATTAACATCCTCACAAATGGAAATATTTCTTATTTTACAACATTTATCTCTTTCCTCCTTCTCCATTAAAGTTTTATTTTTATAATTATAACAGCCTCGTGACTTTTCCTATAAATCGGAGTTTGTTGTATGCGGGTATGCGGGATAGCCAGCCAGCCAGACCCTCATTTCTAGCATCTTTCCCTTGTAAACATCAATTTCAGCGGGTCCCTCTCTCCGTCTGTCAGTGTATCTGTTTTAAAATCAATTAAAAGCATGTCACACTTAAAAAGTTTTCTAACTTCTCTTTCTCCGCCGATAAGTGTTTCTTAGAATTTTGAATTTTGAAGAGTTCAGCCCTCTAATAATACGATAAATGCTTATGTTTTTATTCGCGGTGCGGCGGCATGACTTTACCTATATATGTGAACAATAAAATTTTATTACATGCAATTTACATAAAACACTTTTTTATTAACTAAACATTAACTTAGATTCAATGATATAAAAGCGAATGTATGGAGGAATGTATGTATGGTGTGTGTGTGTGTACACACATGGGTATTTAGATGAATTGGATTCGAGTCACAAACGAAACTTCTTTCTTGTCCTCTCCCTCTCTCTGCCAGGCTTTCTTTTGTTCGTTCTTTAAGCAGAAACTTATGTGAAATGATGATAATCATATGTAATTGGAACAAACGGAGCTACGTAAATACTACGCATATATATGCATGTGGAACGAAGGCATTTGTGTGTGTGCACGGTCGTTGGTATTTTACGTGACAACATTTATACAGCTTATTTGGTGAGAGTGGCTATGTAGAGTGTTAATTAGCATGAAATAAAGAGTACGTACATATATACAGCTCTGTATGCCGGATATATCACGCACCATGTATGGTCACATCAAAATACGAATCGAACTAACCATACCAACCAGTGTGTCACAAAAATTATACTTCATCAAAAATGGGCGTGGTCGCATATCTTATACACTCATCATTTACGGAAAACTCCACTTAGATCAAAGTTCGGTGCAGGGGTTGTTAAGTAACGAAAGCGTAATTGTGAACCCGCCACATGCACAATTTAGCTTGTACCCCCCCTATTAATATATTTTTTCATTCCATTTACATATCATTAGAAAATTAGCAGAAAAAGGCATCAACGACCCCGATAACGAATACATAAAAATTCTTTATAAGTATCAAAATCTGAGAAAATTTAATGTCATGTCCGTGTCCCAGTGGATCTGCTGTTGAAACACAAAATTTCTTGAACAACATCATAATGTTTGTCTGTTATAAACACTTACCCAACATTAAAATATCTGCCAGAAGTAATGGTAATTTTATAGAGTTTAATCTAAACGAAAAACGCAGGAAAAGAAAACTTTAGGGTTTCACTTAAATATTATTTAAAGGTTAGGCCTTTCATTTATATATATAATAATCATCAGTGCCACACATTGCCTTCCTTCAATAGCTAAAGCTAAGGCTTTGCCTAAGTGAACGCTATGAAGACGATTCAGATTTTGCTGCCGGTTAAGGATTGCTGGCATCTTCTTCTAGTACATTTCCGTCTTATGCGGAGGGTATAAAAATTGAAAGTAAAAACATTACACATAATTTTGTTCTCAATTTCACAGTTATTGCTGCAATAGGATGGGGAATCGATTAAGTAGTATAAAGTATACTTGAATTGAAAACCACAACCACACCCACAATTAAGAAACACCAATGCCAAAAATTCCATTCTGATCTTTGGAAGTGTACTGAGCACGCAAGAATTTGACCTAAGCCCAATATAACGGTTTACTTCGTTTCACTTTTATAAATCTCTGCATAAAGACTTTGTTTCGTGCTGAAACACATAAAGAAAAATAATTAAAAAAAAAAAATATTTCCAAAAAATTTATAATAAAGCTGCGGTTTCAACAAACAAGAATGAACTTTTGGATACAGCTCGATACCTGATACCTGATACCCGAAAATGTAGGCCAATGATATTTTAAAAATGCACTTTAAAAACATTCAAATTCAATGGGTGAGAAAATTATACAAAAATGTACTTTTCCGTGCCAGCCACGAATACACGTTATGTATATTTTATGTAACACACATATACATAAACATAAAACGCTGGTGGCAAAGTGGCAACACACACATACACACCATAACCATAATCAGTTATTTTGTCGGCTGAAGTTCAAAGTTATCACGATGAAGACAGCGTGCGCATTAGCATCAGTTTAGCATAAGTTACCTCCGGCTGTGACCAGCAACAATGGCAGGCTCTCTACAGTACTGATGATCAATCGAAAAATTGTGGTTAAAATGATTTGCTTTGCACTCGCTCACCCATTCGCTTACTTACACAAACAATGATTAACTTGTTCTTGCGTTTAGGCGCTAGCTGCTTGACTCTGCTTTGGTTTGGTTGTGTTGCTGTGCTTTGTCGTACCCGGCTGTGTTACAGTGTGAAAATATGTGATGTTCATTGACAAAATCAGCTTTCAAAATGATCTCACTAATGTACAACTAAGAGAGACCAAGATTGAAAGCCGTTTTTATTCAATGTCGTTGCAGGAATTTTTCATTTATTTTCAATTTCGCAGCGTTACGTCGTTAGCTTGCACTCCTCGCCATTGATCAACGATAGACGGACTTTAATTGTACGTACACGTATGCTCATAGGAGCACTTTGTGTGGTTTTTGCCCGTTATTTATTGGCGCACTGCGTTGTATGAATATTATGTTTATCACCTTATTTTTTTTTTTTTTTTGTATTAATTGGCTTGTCATGTCAGGTAGAGACATGATAACATATCATTAATCGGAATGTATTTCACAGGGCGTGGTTATTCTAGCCGACCACGTAAGGCCGCCGCTGTCGCCGCCGCTACCACTTTTCTAACATTGACAACCATGTCAACAACCGTTAATATTTTGTGTTAGACAATAAGTATCGATTCGTACAGAAATTTATGGGAATTTTTCGTTTTCATTTTTTTTGTTTGCACACAAATTTATTTGTTTATGATTATGATGTTTAGCGGGTTATAAGTTATGCTAATTAGTTGCGTTATTTTTATGTAAATTATAATATTTTCTCAAAGAAAAACAAAAAATATATTCGTTTTGATCTCTTTGTTTCGTTAATTTTGTGAAATAATTAATTTATGATTATTGATACGGTTGTTGTTTGTTGTTGTTTTTATTAGTTCTACCAAGGTGTACATTTTTCTAGAATACACTTTTCGTTAAACGCATTAATTTTTAATGATTATTATATATTTTCTTCTTCTTCTTCTATTTTCACCACATGTGCCATAAATTTTACCAAACAACAAAAAATGCTGAAAGAGAAAGTGAGTGGTGAGTGAGTGGTACTTATCAATTAAATGATAATCCTGATAGTAATTAAATATTTTTTATTAGGCTCCTATCGGCGTGGCATGTATATTTGACTTAATACTAAAACATTACTAAAGTATGAGTCCTTACTAAGTAAAATCAAATTTTGGGCAAATTGAAGGCATGTCCGTTATACGATTTCCTCACTTTTAACATATCGATAAACAGAGTAAATAAATAAATAAATATTTTATTATAATTTTATAATTGTACGAAATTGTTGTCAATTATGAGCGTGGCTGAACGTGGCAGATACACAATCACGTACATTTTCTATTATTTTCTTAAATTATAGGCGTGTCTGTTATCCCATCATGTATATCGATGAATGGGCGAATTATAAAAATGTGCCAAATTTCATTATTTTAGCTCAAGAGAAGTAAATTTTTGTCGATTGTGGGAGTGGCCAACTTAAATAGCAAATAGAACTGTCAGTACAAAATGTCATCAAAAAAACAAGAGAAATAGATTCAAGAGACGGGGACTCGGACGGACATAACTATGGATTCGGTTTTTTTTTGCTGATTTGTACTTTATAGGGCTCCTGAAGCTTTCCCTATATTCATGTAGAGTATAACAGAGAGACTCAAAAAGGCTGCACAAGATGTCTACCTAATAACTGAATTTTTACCACCAGGGCACTGCTAAAGAAAGACAAAATCGAAAGCTCGATTCAGATTTAGATAGTTTGTGAGTATACTGGGTGTTGCCAAAGAAATGACAAACTGCTGTGTGAGTATATAGTTTGAACACTTTCGTACCACCTACATATAAGAATCCTTTCGATTCACTCAGCGATTAGAGTCTCAAAAGTCAAAAAAAAAAATTGCAAAATTCCCCGTAGTAGTGGATGATTGGACACAACTATTGAACTTTTTTTACTAACACGATTTATTAAAAGCAATTCGACAGCAACAACAACAACATCGACCACACCATCAGCATCCATGAGACACAGTTAAACAAAATCAAATTCAGCTACAAACCAAAACGAAGAGATGCATGGCGTCCTCTCTCTCTCTCTCTCTCTCTATTAAGCTGCTCTCTTCTATTGTACTCTATTCTTTTATTGTTGCTGCTGCTAGTTAGCACCACTTGAAGGAATGTGTGACAAGTTCTGGTTCTATGAAAACTAGATTTACTACATTCCATCCGTTAAGTTGAAAGAACTTTTTCTGCACAATACAACCCAAATTGAAAACCAAATACAACACACGGGTAATGCAAATAATAAGAAGGAGGTCTATCTCTCTCTCACACTCAATACAAAAATATTTACATTGAATATGTTGGTATTAAATGTGGGTTTTTTGGGGATTTTTCTTGAGAATCTTAAAATTCTCAAGTTCTTATGTGTGTGTTTGTATAATGTAGTAAAAATTTATAAATAATTAAAACGTATATACCTATCCACAGTGTGTGTGTGTACTCGTGCACCATTCCTTCCCGTTATTATTTTTCAGCGTTTTTAGGTCTTCTTTTGGCGATTGCAGTTGTTGGCCCTAAAAAGACTATAAATACAATCTTTATCAATTAGGGTGCTGGGCTATAATTAATTATAAAACAATTTTGTGGTACAAAATAAAATATCATATAAATGCGCGTATATAAGGAGTGGACCTTAAGCGAACTTATTGGTCGGGGCTGGTACGTTGAGTACAACTTTAAAGCAAAATAAATTTATTATTGCCTTTTGCGCTTATAAAAAATCACGACAGTGCAATGTAGTATAGGCACAATTGTAATACATTCAACATGGCGACCACCCCAAAATGTTTGATAATCAGTTTTATCGAAATGCGCATAATATGGGTACTAAATGAAAGGGCGTGATGAGTAGAGTGCTATAAACTAAGTGATATGGTCCTAAATCCAATACGGCACTACATTACTCTTCTTTTAAATAATCTCAACATGGGTGTCAAATGAAAATGACCGCGACCACAAGATGGCGGACAACCGATTTCTCCCAAATATATACGATATGGATGTTAAATGAAAGGGCTTGACGAGTATTTTCTCTTCTTCTTCTCTTTCAATGTTTAATGCTTATGTTTTGCATACTATCGAGATCAAAGTGCATATTATGAATACTCGACTTTATGTTCAAGTTAATGCCACACACTTAACATATATTTATTTTATTGGTAAAAAACTCAAATATTTCTTTAATGTTGTAAGTGTAGATGTAAGTATTATATGTGGGAGCTTAATTAAAATTGGGTCAAAATGTTATGCGTGCATGTTGTGTATATGCATATGTGTGCACGTGTATGGTATTTTGGTGTTTGATGTGTGACTTGTGCATGAATGCAAAATTAATTCAATGCGTGGAGTGAGTGCATTGTTATTTCATTCATTTCTGCCCGTTCAGCATATACACAGAGAGCAGACGTTAATATGCACTCACATACAATGATAAACCTAAATAAACTCTTTCTTTACAGTATTTTACTATTGTTTTTTTTTTTTAAGTTATTTCAGTTATTGCTAATTGTACTATTTGAGACGTTCTTCTTTCGATGACGACCGAGGGTAACGAAGTACCGCATAAATAATTGTTTCCATAAGAAAATGCAACATTGGCAGCACATATCCCATGTATATCACATTTCATTACATTTTTTATGCGACAAGTATTTTAATCAAATGTCCCAAAAACCAACTTTGAACCATATGCTGGCATAATATGTCTTTTTACATCATCCACAAAAGAGGTTTACAGCCATACCAAGTTTGTCATTCTTCAGAAACTTTACATAGTATATATATTCTTCATTACTAACACAATCGGTCTATGATAAGCATGAACGTCCGTACGTCCGGCTTTTGTTGAAATACTCGGAGTAGCAAAAATTACATATTTGGATAAAATTTGGTGCAGACCATCTTAACCCTTATAATTAGCTTTATATGTACAATTGTCCAAATCGGTTAACAGCCACGCCCACATTTAACAAAAAACTCTGCGTTTCTAAAACAGAGCTGCACAGTTGAATTTCGATAGATAGATAGATATTTTTATTAACCACTGATTTTTTGAAAACAGACACGCCCACAATTAAATAAACTGATTTTTGAAATAAAATGTTGTAAAATATATTTAAAAGGGCGCAATTGTATAGATGCCATACCCCCCTTTAGATTCAAATGTGGGAATATTTAAGATTTGACCTAAATAGTTCCGTACCCGATTTATTGTCATGTTTAAAATGGACTAAAGCGGGGAATGGCCGCGCCCGCAATTGGCAATCGCAAAATGGCATATGTGCAAAATATTGAATATAATTTAGCACACTTGCCACGCCTTTAATGGCCATTAAGAGATTTTTTTGCGAAAATTTTCACTAATTTTTGTTCTCTTTAAGGATACATCACATAAAACAAGATGTTTTTGCTTGTTCTTCTTATCGTTGTTATTTTAAGGAGAGGAATTAAATTCAATGCTAATAACTTAAGTAACTGTAATAAATAAGTGAACAGCATTTTTTTCGTTCTTCACAAACACAAACCCTGAATTGAATACAAATCGCGGTGGAGAAGAAGGGGGAGAAAACAGAAAAGAAGTCAACCACCATCACGAATGGAATGCCACCGTCATTGATGATAATCAACAATAATAACAACAACAAAAACGAATACTCATGCATGCATGCATGCATGAATGCATGCTTTTAAAATATGGATTGACTACATATTTTATAGATAGGTATGGGTACACATACACACATACTTAAAAAATAAATAAAAAAGTAAACCAAGTTTAATGCTAAAAAGCAACCATTTCCAGTCAACCAGTCAACCAACCAACTTGGTCGGCCCGTCAGTCAGTTGGTTTTGCAAGATATTGCTCACATAGCACATAAAACCTGGAGCATTAAGTTAAGTTAAAATTATTGAAGACGTAGAAAATGTTGGCGAAAAGTAAGAGAATAAACGGCGCATAAAGAGAAAGAATCAGAAATTCCGCTTTTTTAAGTGAATAAACAGAAATTTGATGCCAAACAACAACAACACGAATAACAACTAAAACAAGTAAACATGTGTAAATTTGGCTTAAGTCCAATCTGGAATACCTTTTACGTTTGAGTACGGTACCATGATATGTCAATGAAGGGACTGAGGTTGGGGCTGGTGTATGATTCAATTATTTTAAGCGATTTTTTTCATTTAAAATGGAACGAATTGTGAGACCGGTGGCCTAGAGATTCAATTGAGCAGTTGCTAAATATAACTTCAACCTCCACGCGTATATCTTATATGCGGACCTAAGAACAGATTCTTAAATTTTGTTGTTGGTGTTCTTAAGGTTCTTCTGAATAAGAAATTTGACTTATTACTTGAAGATAGAACGTAGTGTACAAACGCATCTCTGCTCATTTGTAGCGTTGCTGGTATAGCCATACCTTCACAGATTTCAGGTTGATACTGGAAACCAGCTGATAACCGCTCCTCTACAGGTCCCCGGTACAAAGTCCAAAAAAAAGAAACATTTTAAATATTTTTCATTTGCAATTATATGTCAACAATATTGACTCGCATACTCGCAGAGTGTACGTACGTACATTTCATACATATAGATGTACTACATATATGAATGGTAACTGTTAAGTATGAAGAAAGCAATAATAACAAACGCCAACCACAACAACCATCAGTGACAATGCCAGTTGATGACTCATAGCTAAAGCATGAAGATCAACATCCGTTGTTCGTATTTGTGTTGTCTGGATATGCATACATATGTTGTATATGCGTATGTATGTGGTTATACTCACACTTGCATAGCATATGGATTATATGTACGTACGAATAAATGTATGGGCGAGTGTGAGTTTTATAGAAACTTGCTAAGTAGTTACCTCTGTAGTTTCTTCGTTTTCTTTGCTTTTGAATGGAAACGAATGAATATGCGAATGCGATTGTGAATGTAAGAAGAAACGGAATTTAAATCCGTGTGGATTTTTTTAAACAACAACAACAACAACACAGTTTAATTTAGCATTATGGATTTTTACTAAAAAAATGAAAATATTTTTTTTTCATTGCGATAATTGCGAAAAAAAATTCCTCAAAAAACGGTTAAGAAAATGTAAAAATTATGGATTTTCGTCTCTTAAAAAGTTTTAATGTAAAATGAACGCTCCCACTGAGGCTTAACTTTAATAATAGCGTAAGTCCGATGTTTTCCAAGACATCGAAAATTACATAATAATGGTTAAAAAAATTAAACACATCAAATACTGTAAGCCATCAAGTCATATATCATACATAAATATATTTGAACAGAATAAAAATTGTGAATAATGAAAATCTTAAACGAAGGCAAAAATCTGTTTTGGCTTGGGCCAAATTTTGAATATCCTCCACATGGGTGCGTGTGGCAGGTACCTGACAACGCCCTTTAACACTGTAAGCAATATTTATCAACTGGCAAACCACATTTTTTTTAAATCATGAGCGTGTATGTTATCCGATTGTGACAAATCAATGGATCAATCAAACCCATATAAAAATGTATACCGACATTAAATTTTAGAACTCAATTTTTGTGGCGGATAAATAGATTTTTGTTAATTGTGGGTGTGGCTTTTGGCCAATTTAAAATGGCGCTCTGCGTGCAAAACTAGGAGTGTCTGCACAAAGGTCAATAACAATAATTTTACAACCATGTCATAAATACGGACACTTATACGGACATGGCTAGATCCACTCAGATCTTGGTCCAGAAAATATATACTTTAGAGGATGTCTGAAGCTTCCTGCTGGGCGATAAAATATATCTTATTTACAGCACAATTAACGATTTTTAGTTTTAATCATATAAAATCATAAAAATGGACAGAAGGACAAGGAGAGAGTTTTTCTAAAGGGATTGGTTGCCTACTCCACCTACAATCTCTTAAAGCAAAAGTTTTAAAATAATTAATGAAAATAAAATAATTATATTCAAAGTTATTGGTGGGTGTGCCCAACTATTTAAAAACAAATCACTTACTTTCTTTTTATTTTTCCATCTTACTCTTTTCTTCATATTTCTACTCTTCTCATTTAGTGGGCATAGGACATTCCAGTTACAGTCTACTATATACAAGAGAAAAAGTCTTCTTCTTTTTCCCTTTTATTCTGCTTCTACAGATTTAGACTTTCAGCTTTGACAGCGTTTGCCAATTTGTTTGTTGTTGGCATAAATTTTTAATCATTTGAGCTAAGTTCTGAAAGTCTCAAGTTACAGTTAAAAAAATGGCATCTAGCTGAGTGTAAGGCATGAGTGTGTGTGTGTGTGTGTATGTTTTGCACAAATTTCTGCCACAATGTTGTCAGTTAATAAAAACGAAGAAGACAACTTAGCAAAATTCCTGTTTGAGTTCCTTTCAGTGGTAGGAATGTAAGTAGCACTAGCAACACCAACACCAGCAGCAGCAGCAGTGGTGGCAACTTGAGAACCGCATTCTTCAACAATTATTTTTACACTGGTCCACCCATCATCGCCTTATTTGTCTACTTGGTTATATTGTACATGTGTACACCACACTTTTCAAAAATTACAAAACGTTGTCGTTGTCACATTTCTGTTGATAATCATTTTTGTTCATATTCATGACGTGCTTGAAAATCATTTTATATGAACTTTTATTTATTTATAATAACTCACAAAATATTAGAAAATATTGTTTTTTAATGTACAACAACACTCGAGCAATTATAGTTGTTATTAAAAAGTTCACTTTGTACGCACTTCATTCACTTTATATTAAAAAACAAAAAATCAAAAAACCAAAAAATTAAAACTATATATCTAAAAAACAACACAACAAATAAAAAAGTCTTTGTACTTTAAATAATTATCAACAACACAAATATAATATAAAAACACACTCCTGCTTGATAAAATGAAAAAAAAAAAATTAAAATAAAAAGGTCATCTCATCTTAAGATTGATGAGTAAGCACGCGTAACACGTTGTTATAGCTACGACTGAAAATTATTGAATGAAATTGTTAAGTTTCTTTTCATGTGATCTTTATTCAATTTTTAGTTCTGTTTTTTTTATAGTTGAGTGAGAACTCATAAGCAGGCACTCACACACAACACGTAACATTAGCAGCGTTAGTATATGATGTGTAGTGATTTTTAAATAAATAAAAGCAAGTCAGTTGGGTGCTCGCCTTCTCTCTCTCTGTGTCTCTGCGTGCCTTGTTTGCATTTGTAGTTTAACACCATTTTTTCTCTCTCTCGGTCATTCTCTCGTTTAAATAAAATATAAATTTCCCCTCCACTTACCGTGTTTTGGACTAGGCAGAGCAGTGCTACGATCATAGCTGAGGTAAGCAGAACTTTTGTATGATATTTATACTTAAGTTCATACGTAAATGATACAAACACAATGAAAACATGTTATCAGTTTGCAGCTAGCGGCTCGGACTCTCATTCCTTAGTTTAGACAAAACAAACAGATCCCAGATATCTTGGTTACTGAGCAGGAATGAATACCGTTGCATCAGTGACTCCCGTATATTTTTTTATATTATTTACAACTATTCGTCTTTTTTACGCTTAGCTAGTTTTTGTAATACTCTGTGTGGTCATGTTTTCTTGCTAGCAGTTATAAGAGAACGATGTAGACGGAGAGAGTGAGAGTCAGATATTGAATCTCTCACCCACACTATTATATATTACTTTCATACATCAAAAAGGAAAAAAAAAAACTATATTAGAGTGATGCCAAATCTTGAATACCCGCTAGGAGTATATAAGTGCCGATATATTTTCTGTACTTTATAAGTAATATGCTTTTAATTTAGATTTTACTGCATTTTGGGCGCGTCGCTTCACCGATTCTGTCAAATGTCAGTACCAATGTCAGTACCAACTATCAACACTTTGGCCAAATTTCGAATCGATATGTCAATTTTTGGAACGAAAAAGTGATTACGATAGAACACACACGCACGGACAGACAGACAGACAGACATACAGACATTCTTTTTCGATGTTTTCACAGTTTTGGGCGTTGGAAACGTGAAGTGATAAACAAGATAATGGGTACACTAAATATGTATATTTATATACACGTGAGCGCAACAATATATTTTTGTTGTTGTTGCTGCTGTTGTTGTATATTTTTATGGCTCTCTGTATCTCTCTTTTTCATGTTTATTCTTCTATTATTCAATAATTCTCTGATAATACCTATACATTTGATACATACGCATATATATACATCTCTACCTCTCTCCGTTTTATTTTTTTGCCGTTTGTTTTTTCTTATTCTTGCTGTTCGTTTAATGTTATTTTCTAACGACTGATGACGACTTTAGGCAGACAGCATAGCCTCAAAAAGAAAAAGAAATTCATTCTAGAAGTCACAAAACGACATTCCACAGTTAGGTCGTCTATATATACATAAATGTATGCATGTGTGTTTATGTGTGAAAAGCAATTGCGTTATGTTACTTTTTATGATATTTTGAGATATATACATGACCCTGTCTCTCTCTCTCTCTCCCTCTCGCACCACCTTTGATCATTTTTCCCTATTAACTTTCAACACTGAACTATTGTTTAATAATTAAACAACGTTGAATTGAATTAAATGTATATAAAATTACGTGAACATCTTATATACACTTGGACTAGAAGAAAAACGCACATTTTTAATAGTAAATTAAGCGTTGAGAACAGACATCAATTTGGTCAAAATATATGTTATTTGAAAAACCTTCAGGGAGAATTGAATTGCGGGAAATGTGTGAATTGTTGTTAACGAGAGTGGCGCAAGTCCTTCTTTGGAATATATTAATTTAACAAGTGATAACTATTTATACGATATAAAATCATATGACCTGTTTCCTCGCATTCAGTTGTCTGAAACGGAAGTCCTAGATACACTAAACACGGTTAAGTTGTGTTTTTTATTTTCCCGGCCCTGACGGTGTTCCTTCTTCTATACTGCGGCATTGTGCGGATTTATTATATGTTCCTTTAACTAACCTTTTCAATGCATGCCTTAGAAAAGGCTATTTCCCACTACGTTGGAAAAGTAGCTTTATTATTCCACTTTATAAGAATGGACCTAAAAGTTTTATCAATAACTATCGTGGTATTGCTAAACTTAGTGCCTTGCCAAAGCTATTAGAACTAATAATTACTAAAAGACTTACTCCGATAATTAAATCTATTATTTCCCCTTTATCAACACGGCTTCGTTAAGGATAAATCGACTTCTACAAATCTTTTGGAATTAACATGTTATATATTTCAGGGTTTTTCGGAACACATGCAAACTGACGTAGTTTATACGGACTTCTCTAAAGCCTTCGATAAAGTTGATCACCATCTGCTAATTCTCAAACTTAAATTGCTTGGCTTTAGTAACAGTATGTTAGCTTGGTTTCACAATTACCTTACCGGCCGTTCGCAAAACTCTTGTTTAAGTCTTGTTTATCACGCGAAATTTCTGTGTCTTCTGGAGTCCCTCAGGGTAGTCATCTTGGTCCTTTACTTTTCTTACTTTTTCTAAATGACCTTCCAAATTGTATTAAATTTTCTCGCGTTCTTATGTTCGCTGACGATGTAAAAATCTTTATGTCCCTCAATCCTTTGGAATATTCTTCTTACTTGCAGTCCGACTTATGTAGTCTGTCCGAATGGTGCAAAAATAATGGCATGTTTTTAAATTTAAGCATATGTAAAAAGCTAACGTTTTCTTGGTCTGATTATCTGCCTACATTCTATTCAATTAACAATCATGTTCTAGCGAATGTATCCAGCTTCAATGATTTAGGGGTTATCTTAGATTCGAAGCCTCGTTATAACCTACATATCGAATATTCTGTTAACAAGGCGAAATCTGTTCTTGGCTTTATAAAAAGATGGTCAAAGGAATTTTATGATCCTTATTAGAGGTTATATACGTCGCTTGTTAGGCCTATCCTGGAATACTCAGTTGTTGTATGGGTACCTACTTACAGAATTTATGTTGACAGCATTGAATCAGTTCAAAAAAATTTTTACTTTTTGCGCTTCGTGGTCTGGGTTGGAATCCTGGTGTGCGTTTACCATCCTATAGTGACAGGTTAATTCTGATTAACTTACCTACGTTAGAAAAAAGGCGTGATATGTTAGGAGTTACTTTTATTGCTAAAATTATTAGAGGCGATATCTGCTCTCCATCTTTATTGGAATTAATTTCATTTAATATCCCCTCTCGTTTTTCAAGGCACTATGTACCCTTGAAATTATCTCACTGCCGCACAAATTATCTACTTTATAGTCCGTTTCGGGTATTGTGTAAAATGTTTAACGTATATTACGTTGTTTTCGATTGGTCCGATACGGTTTCCAGTATAAGATATAAGGTGCTTTCCAACTGATACTTTACACTTTACACTTTACACCTTATAATAATTGTTGTAAACTTTTTCAATATATACATATTACTGTAATCATATCATAAGCATAGCATATTGTTGTAACATATAACATATCATACATATATACATTGTTGTAAACATATCTTAGAATATAACTTTGTACTCATTATTAGGTTATTTTAGTTTTATTCTTTACTCTTTACTTTAAGTAGCTCTAAGTTTACACTAATTTTAGCCTTAGTCTCTATTGCTGTTTCTGCGATTGTTGTTGTTGTTGCGGTGCTGCTTCCTGTGCTGTTTCTAAATATTAATTTACCTTAATTTAAGTTTATTTTAGTTGGCTGTTATAAAATTGTAGCTAACTTAAAAACTGAATAATAATAATAATAATAATAATAATAATAATTATGCCATTAATAATATCTGCTACAGGCATTGTCCATAAGGACTTCGCAGCAGGTCTCAAAATGATTAACATGGAAGAAAAATTATACCATCGCATGCAGAAAGCTGTCATATAAGCTGCAACATAGTCCGACGATTTATAAATCAATAGCAAAGTACCTGAATAAGTGCAATATTAGATTAATTAAACAGCGTTCTTGACTTGCAGCTAGCTGCCGTCAATTACAAAAAAAGACCCCTTAAGACCAACAGGGAGATCATGAAAATAATAATAATAATAATAATAATAATAATAATAATAACTATTTCAAGCGACAATAATTTGGCGCCTTTAAAGAAATTATTGATCATCATCAAAAAATTTCAATCGATTCTGTTGCACCCGTCCGCATAGCCATCTATTGGTAAAACTAGCGATCGCAACAATTGAATTTTTAGTTAGAATTTTGTAAAAAAGCGCAATTTTTAATTTGAAACACTTGGAATCGATGGACAGCCACGCCCACCATTAACAAACAAGTAGAGCTAAAAAGTTGAAATATTGCTAAGTAACGTAATACCCTCCGAACAAAATGGGGGCGTCTACTAAGTTTATCACATCGTTCTCAGAAACCCTACACTCTTGATCAGCAACAAAATCTGAATGTGTACCTAGGACTACATAGTTAAAATTCTGCACCGCTGTTTGAAATTCTTACAATAAAGTGCTAAATTGGTCAAGTGCCACGCCCGCCGTTGACATAAATGTATTTACCATTCACAAAAATTTACCCGTAAAATTGAGAATTTGTGAAAACACTAAAGTGCTAAAAGTGGGCGTGGTCACGCCCCTTATTTTTCAAATAGAAGGGTTTAACCTTTCTAAGCGTCTAGGTTTCGCTGTGAACCACTTTTTTACATGTTTTTCTAAAAATTAAGACAAAATCTACGTTTTCACTCTCTCTTCCTCTTTCTCTTCATATATTGTGTTGAATATATGCGGTATGTATAACACAACATATATGTGTATATATGCAAATACGTGAGTACGAAAAGTAATACAAATGCAACAACAACAAACAACGACCATAAAATTCAACATAAACCTAAATATTTGAGTTTTTGTTGTTGTTTTTGTTATATTTGTTAAATTCGTATACATTAAGTCGTGTCTGGTTTATTTGTTGTTCGTGAAGATATGAAGAATGTGTATGTATATGTATATTATTGTTGGTGCTGTTATTGTTTTTATGCTTTGACTGTTTTTCTAATACCAACAAACACACACACACACACACACACACTTACGTGCTTATGGCATTTCGTACAATTTTGTTGAAATCTCAATGTATGTGTGTGTGTACGTGTATCTGTGAAATATTTTTTAATGAAAGAAAAACAAGTAGTAAAAGCTAATATGCGGCTTTAGCCAAATCTTGAATACTCACCACCAAAGCTGTGCATTCTTCTGACGAGTATTCTTTTGTGGCAATTTTCAACTTTGTATCTCGTTAGTAAATCCGCTTATGTTAAAATAAAATGGCGCCTTTTTCAAATATTTGTTGCAATGTGGGCGCGGCTTTCAATGCAATACTTTGGCCAAAATTCAATTCAAGTTCTATTACTAGCGATCTATAAAATGCAGATTCATGTGAATTAATTGCAGTGTCTCTGAACATTCGCTTTAGTTCTGACAAATCTTTTGATAAAGCAAACTTTCTGTCGATTATGGTATTGGCGACTAAAAAGAGACGCATTTAAAGCAATGGTGGAAACCGTGGGCAGCCAAAGAGACTCTAATTACAAATACAAAAAAAAAAACAACAAAATACTTCTAATACTAATATTACCCACATAAGTTGCACCCCACTCTTACGTTCATTTAAATGAATGAAGTTACCTACGGATGGTATACACAAATGATGCGCTAAGTAGCTGATTATAAGCATAAGTATTTGTTGCAGAGTTTCCTTTAAACAAAATGTCATTGCATGTTTGGGTCGTACGATCTGGTACATCATGCAAAAATTAAGTGAAAAAAAGTCATTTTTTGTTTCATCATAAATTTATTTTTTATTTAATTGATCGGCTGTTATTGTTTTTCTTTACCTCTCTCTTATCTGTTGTTTTACAATATACTGTTGTTGTTGTTTTAGAGCAAGTTATTCAATGTATTTTGTATCTTATCATTTGCACAAAATCAAGTGCATTTTGCTAAATGAAATAAATATTTTCACAATTTTTTTCTCGTAACGATTGCCCTTTGCCGCCACACAAGGTTAGCAACAATTTGAACGAACTGAAATGAACTATATCACCAAGCAAAATTGTTATGAAAATATAAATAATAAAAATTATAAATAATAGATGGCAAGTAAAAAAGGATGTTTTTGGCTGAGGCCACGTCTTGAATAACCACCAGGAGTGTATATGTCAAAATATCTTCTATACTTTATAAGCAATATGGAAAATTTACTTGAAAAAAATTGTTCTTTTTCAGTGTTTGTTACACTGTGGACGTGTGGGTTTCACGCGATTTACTCAACATCGATACCAATCTGGTGGCTCTGTATAGTGGACGTAAAACTTGCAGAACAAAAGACCGAAGCGGTTCTCATTACTAGCCGCAAGGTCGCCGAAGTGGTACATGTACGTGTTGGTAAGACCGTCGTACCATCAAATCACACACCAAAGTACCTGGGAGGCTGACCTTTAAAAACCATGTTATCTATGCATGTGATAAAGCGACAGAGCTTCAATTGTCCCCATCTAGAATGCTTCCTAACATAGGGAGACCCAAACCAGCAAAAAGAAAGCTAGCGAACGTTGTTACCACGGGGCTCTTGTACGCATGTTCTGTGTGGGTACATTGCCTGGAAAGCAAACATACTAGGCAAAATATGAGCTCTATTCAAGGGGTAAGTTCCTTATGCACAATCTCCTGAGACGTCTGAACACATACTCTGCAGCTGACCTGAGAGCACGGCCTTGCACAATAGACGCAATGGTCGCAGATAGCCCGCATAGAATAATAATAATATATCGGATGATCGGATGATATAGTTTTGATTCTGCAGGAAAGTGATTACCAGAGAAAGTAATTACCACAGAACTTACAAACACAGACAGATAAGATTATTCGATGCTGATTCAGAATGCCTGTCTGCAAACGCGAAGTGATGTATATTCCCGTAGACATATGATGGTGGGTATAAAAAAAGTTAGCTTCCGCAATTACACCCCCTTCCATACCTACTTAAAGATATTGATATATAAACGGGCGAATTCTGCACCCCCAAAGTTTTTTGTAATTGTGGGTGAATCCCGCCTATTTCTGTTTTATAAAAGAATCGAATATCATCGTATTAATTTCGCTGAGGTACTGTAACCGTAAGAAGTTTTTGAAAATCTTAATCCGTGTGTTGTTCGGAACGTTCGTGAATAAGAAAATATGTAAGATATTGAGCTGAAGACAAAGATTTGTACTTATGTAGGTTGTTGTGTAGATTGGTTAGAATTGATCAATAAACCACTCCCTCAAAATCTAATTGAGCTTTTCCTCTAAGAAAAAAACAACAACAACGTTACATAAGTTTCATACAATATTTCAGTACAATATAAAGACCAGGCCAGGTAGCTCTTCAAATTTATGAAATCTTACTCAAATGACGTACTCGTATATATCTCACAAATTAGTTCAAGTGTTTTTCACCTCCTACACATGTCATTTGCAATCAGTGGATACGTCATAATACTTTATTTTGTTTGTCTAATAATGGCACTTAATGACGCATTTAATCTTTAATCTTCTAAACGCCTTGTCATGCAATCAATTTATTCTTAGAAAAGGTGAGTATGACTCACTTTTTACTCTTGCGTTTATATCAAGCATCAGTATTTGATGGTTTGACCAGAGCCCTGTTTAAAAATACAGTCTATCCTTATTTGATCGCAAAGTTATTACAAATGAAACTTTTATTATTGAACCAAACACCGCATAGAGCACCAGAAAGATAGGAAAGATCGTTTTATGAAAAAAATCTATAATTCCTGATATTTTTTAAGGATATTAGTTAGGCCCGATCATTTCTTTTACGATAAAATTCAACTGAACTAACCAAAGTGCAATCCGACGATTTTTGTATTTTTGTTAAAATTTGGCAAAAAAATTTTTTTTGGAATTGAATAAAATATAGATGCTAAGTGATTGATATTGATCAGATAAATTGAATGGTACAAGTTTTAGCTTGATCGGGCCACTGCAACAGCATCTATGAAGATTTTAAACTACCATGAAAGCGTTTTTTGAAACAGCATTAGAGAAAAGTGGTTCATTTCGATGCAAAATAAGTCACACACGCAAATTCTACACCCTAACATGAATTTTAGGAATGTAAGCTTTCAAAAGATGTAAATACTTTTTCTGTATGTTCATTTTTCGCAATGTTACAGCAGTTGTAGTGAAAAAATTCATTTAGCGCCCGAACAAATGATTGTTATTTGGAGAAAATCTAAAATTTTTGATATTTTTAAAAAATTTTAAATTCCCGATATTTTTATAAAAAAAAAACAATGTCAATCGATGTGGAATTTGACCAGACTTAATTGAGCCAGTTTGAGTTTGATCAGGATACTAAGAAGGCTTTTTTGATAATTGTAAAGGACCAAAAGTTGGTGAGAAGAATCAGAAACATAAAATTGTAAGATATGTACATGGATAGACGTACGGACAGTCATGTCATGTTTCATTGATCTATGAGTGGAACGATTTCATCATAGTTTCAAACATCTAAACAAACTTAATTTTTATTTTTTATTATATAATGTACAACAAGAACAACACTGTCCAAACGAATTATTTCCAATAATAAACGAAAACTTAGTACAGAATAACAACATTATAAAATATTAAAAAATTCTATAAATATCATAAAATAGGTAATTATACCCTCTACATGAGAGGTTGGTGTACTTAGGTTGATGATTCGTTTTGAAAGAGGCATTAAAGTCCGTTTAACGTACAATTCTCTCTTGATTAGTGTGTTTGTCAATTTTTGGCACAACATCGTAAATTTTGAGATTCTATGGTGAAATTTTGTGAATAGATTTCTATTTTCTCTATGCAGGTATAATATATATATAAAGTATATATAAATTGGGTAAAATAGGTCATTATCTACGCCCACAATCGATGAAAATCTCTGTTTCTGCCAAAAAAAAAAAATATTTCATATTTATCAATAATATCAATCGATTCGACGAAAATGGACTTGGTAGACTAACAGACACGCTTATAATTTACAAAAACCCTTTTTTGGGCACAATGCGTGTTGTTTTTAATATATTTTACATAAATTTTTAATCAGGCGTAATATAGTATATGCCACGCCCATACGTGGAGGGTATTTTGGATATGATCTGTCAACTTGTTATTAAATCATGTACGCATAATTTAACAACAACAACTAAAAAAACATTATTTGGCTTTGTAACTAATACACACAAAATTATTGATTAACAAACACATGATGATTGATTTTCTTAGTATTAAGTACAATTTTAGTAAAACAACAACAGCTCCCATAACAGTATCAATGGTTACCTGTGTTAATGAAATTAACATTTAATGATTTTATGAGTGTGTACACATGTAATAAATAACTGATTGTGGAATGGAATGGTTGCAACGAACGAATGAATGAATGCATGTATGTTGTCTGTGAGTGTTTGTAAAAACTTCATCTGTATGTTATATAAAAAAAAAAAAAAATACATTTTAGATTAAAAAATTCTTTACATTTGACGTCTACCAGGTAATAAAATAACGTAGAGCCACTTACACTAACAAACTAAACGTACATCAATTAAAGTACTCAAGCACAAGGTTCACTCCGTTGAAATCTTTTAAAGAGAATTCTTCACATTCCATTCTTTTGTAATCGAAACTGATAAGCGGCCATAGACAAGAACGATACGTATGTGGCTGACACTTTTATTTAAACATATATGTGTGCCAAGGTGTACTTATATCAATATGTTGTAATGCTTGTAATAAAAAAAAAATAGATTTTGGTTTCTAGTAATATGTTAAAAAAAAGGAAATTTTAAATCATATTCATTCCAAGTGTAAACAATTTCAAAAATTAGGATGGACGGACGGTCACAAAAACCGGAATACAACAAAAACAACAAAACGTATATTGTGAATAAGACAGAGATAATAAAATTTCGCTTTTTATATACTTTACATAAGAACTGTGGTATATTAAGTTTGTCATTCCGTTTGCAACACCCAGAAGGAGGCGTCAAAGTTGAAATTTAGAACATTTTAGATCTATTAAGTTGAAATTTAGAATACATATATATAAATATACTATCCATGGATGAAGCAAAAATGGGCGTGGCAAAATAATCAACAAAAATCAATTTATATGCCATAAAAATTGACCTATGAACTCGAAATTTTTTACAGATATCTATAGTTATTATATCTATCTATGTGCCAAAAATAGGCATGATCGAATAATAAACACGCCCACAATTTACAAAAAACCACATACTCAACCTAAAACTCTACTGATACGTAATACAAACACTATTAAAGGACCTGCCACGCCCACCATTGTAGATGTGGAGGATACTTAAGATGTAGCCCAACTCAAATTTAGTTTTCTTATTTGTTCAACGGTAAAATAATATCTGACCACGCCCTTTTTTAACAGAAACTTCATGTGGAAGGTTTTTAAAAGATTTTTAGATCAGTAAAACGAAATCTTCTTATTAGCAGCAAACACCATCCATACCAAGCAAAGATTAACTAGCAGTGTTGAAATCTATATACGAGTATATATGTTATACACGTAGGTATGTAGATATTTATGTATGAATTACAATAAAAATTAGTACATTAGACTAGCTTAGCTAAAAGCACAAGCAAAACATTTACACAAACATTTTAGGTAAGTGTGTTTGTGTGTGTGTGTGTGTGTGTGTGTGTGTTTTGCTAATACACGGGAAACGCTAACATACCCATCAAAATGGCCACAATGGGAATACCAATCTACGTACAATATTTATAGAAAGTGGAAGTATTTGCGTAATGTTAGCAACAGTAGCTCGATTTATGTTTGGTAATTTCGTTTTTGTTTTTATTTTTGTTTTATTATGACTATAATTCAATTTTGCCATTAACCTCAGACAAGTCACCGCAATAAAAAAATATCATCACGAAGCGTCGCCATTAATCCCATACATAATTATGATGTGTGAATGGAAAAAAAAGAAAAATATCTTTAACTCTGCAGGTAGTAATCACAACAACAATAACAACAACAACAAATAACAAAAATAGTTGCATTTGGTTAACACCCAATCTTGGGTACTTTCGTTAACATTCAAATAAAATGCTTCTTGTATTAAATAATGACTGGCCTTGCGTTATATATATTTACTAACCAAATTATAGCATGTAGAGTGTTCAATAATATTATTATCGACTATAACATTTTCATTTGTTGGACACATCTTCTTTCTTTATATACGCATCAATTTTATTGTCGTTACCGCAAGTAATCAAGAAAGCTTCAAAAATCGCTTTTCTTTCAATTTTTGTTGCACCGTGGGCGTTTAGTTTGAAAGATTTTTCAAATTTTCCACACCTAACAGAACATTGGGTTTACTAATGATTTTGCTAATTTTGATATAAATATTCTAATGTTTATTTTCCGGAGAATGATGGACAAACTGCCAGACGGACAGACAGATACTCTTAAGTTGATTCAGATTATAATGCTGATCGCATACTTTGTGAGGCCTTTTACTGCATGTTACAAACGTTTTGAAAGATTTATATATATATATATATATAAGTATATCGTCGACCTCAGTGTGATTGGTATAATTACAACAATAACAACAACAACATTACATATTAATGTAAAAGTGACGTCGGAAATGTATTGTAATTGATTCTCTGTCATAATTTTGACGCCGTTTGCACATTTTTTCATTTTACGTTGGAAATTTTCGTAGACCTCAAACGCAATATAATCAAGTGGTAGTAGCTGCAGTAGTTGTTGTAGCAATAGCAATAGCAAAGAGTTAAACTTTATTATGGCAATTATGCCACAAGCAATTTTATGCATGACAGAGCTTACATGTAAATACCCCCCTAACAAATAAACACACACACATACACTCACCCAAACATTTTTATATATTTATATACCATAAGAATAAATATATTAGTAAAATACAAAAACATTTCTGTACGTGCACATAATAGTTCTTCGACTCAATAAACCCTTCGTGGTTCAGGTGTTATTGTTGCTGTTGTTAGTTTTATATGTTCCAATTAACATGCATGCCATAACAAAGAAAGGAAACAATAGTTATTTATAACTTATAGTGCGGTTTCAATAATTTAAAAAATTTACGGGCAACATCAACTTTTACACCTCTCGTCGGTATGTGCTGCGTTGTAAATATTTTTTTTTCAATAACGATCACTTTGGCCTCTTAGGCCAGATCTTAAATACCTTTCATAGCTAAATATGAAAAATTGGGCATGGCAGGTAACTCTTTACGCCCTCTAATAGAGTACCCAAACCGTATCCATTTCCACAGCGGACTCTGCACAAGAAAAGTTTATTGTACAATAAATTGTAGGCGTGTGGGTTGTCCGATACATTCTAGCACATCTACCATCGGTGGGCTAAATGTTACAGAAAAGAAAAACACACGAAAAGAAGTGTAAACAAATAGTGAAGGAGAGACAACGAATCTGTATTTCCTTACTCAGCTTTCTCTATAAAGTTCAACTTAAGCATCAAAAATAAAAGTTTTTCCACGCCTTTCGCTTATTTATTATTCTACAAGCACAACACTAGTATTTTTCACTTTTGTTACAGGTTCCTCCAACAGTCTTTCAACAACAACAACAACTTCTCCTTATTAAAATGTTTTCATTATCAGTTGTTGATGTTTTAGCCTTTATAAACAGAATTAATTAGTTGGCCAGAAACTACCAAGAGACATTATCGTATATATGTTATGTTAGCTATAAAAGTTATCTCGGGCACGTCATACCGTTTGTCATATTGAGGAGAGGCTTTTAAGGGTGGATCCTACCAGGGTGGAACACCGAGACGATTTTGTGATGCTCTAGGACATTTGTACATACGTCCGTTTATTTTGGGTAGCGTGCAGCGAACAAGTACACTTGGTCTACCAGAAAGTAAATTCGGAGACCTTTAAACTCTAAATTTAATTTCCGAAATTGAGAAACGTGACAAAAATGATCTTGGAATGCAGGACAATTTCTTATCGAACATTTGTAACGACGTGGTGGGTAACCACCGGCTGACCTAAAGTAAATGAATTGTTTTGTTCTTGTTATTATTTCTTTTGAACCATTAATAATAACATAATAATGCAGCAGAACTATCTAAAGATGTTTTTCACGAAATATGGCATGTTTGCTCAACATTTAATAAATTTTCATGTTTCCGTAACAGAGACGTTGAGAGATAGTCACACATATTTATCCTGTCCAACAATTTTACACAATTCTGCAATTAATTTAGAATTGTACTGCAATAGCAGGAAGAGTTGAAAAGTGAAAAAATGAACGAGAATTCTAAAGCCGTTAAGTGGCAGATGATTATAATTGTAAAAGCTGGTGGGTAGAGAAACTTATTGATCTAAATTTTGAAAGGAAATAAAAATATGCTTTGTTGCTGGCTACATACACATACACATACAGGCACATTGTATTTCATAAACAAATATCAATTACTTGTAGTTCATGGGAATTTAAAGATTTTTACCTTCTAATGGCTTCGTTTCGTCATCTCCTTTCTCGCCATTGTATGGTGGTGCAGGGCCGAGAAGATTAAATGTAGATAAAATTCAACTACATCAACGACCATTCAAATACACTTATTACGCGTCTTATTGTATTTAAAAAATTGGATTTGAGCGACAATCTTTTTAAAGTTTTACTGGGGATTACTTAACAACTTAACCGAACTGTACTGAAGTGTATGTGTGTGCACATACAATTGTTAAGACATTTTGCATGGGAAATATTTCTGTGTTTTTGTAATTGGTGTATTATGCATGATACCACGCCATACCATACCATACCCAACCACCGCAATAAGGGTGTGAGAATTTTTACAAATAAACTGGAAAACATATAATGCCTCTATGTTCACCAACTCACTCCCCTAGCGCCAGAAATTTCGTTTTCGATTTCAATTTCAATTTTACGAATTTCGAATTTCGCTGGGAAACTTGGAAAACTTTATTGATTTATTCACTTAATAAAAATTTACAAGATAAGAAATTAAATGAAACGATTGAAATAACAATAGCAACGACAACAACAACAACATTTGAGTCACACTGGAAGTGTGGGAAATCTGAAAATATCTTTAATCTCCTACTTAATATATGGACGAGTGCACACACACAATATTTTACGATAACAGCTTTAAACCAAAAACCGAAAAAATGACTCAAAGACCAAGTGTGACAAAAAAGAAAAACAAAACAAATTCATAAAAAAACTAAATTGGAACTATTTCTATACAAACCATGGGCGTGGCAAGTAGCTAATTACGTCTTCTAATAATAGTTGTACGAAGTAAAACTTAAACAAAAGTCAGCTTCTGCGCTAAATAAATGTATTTTTAAAAATTGTGGGCGTGTCAACCGCTTATGTCAACTTTGGGATTAATTAAGAGATTTTTAATGATAGTGGGCGTGGCTTATTATTGCATTTGCTTCATTTAAAAAAAATCGACGGCATAAAAAGTAAATATTTCTGATAAAATTTCATTTTATCACTTTATTGTGTAGACTCACTAACACTTTAATATTCTAAAGTCTAAAGAATAGACGGACATACAGACGGATAGGACTAGATCAATTTAGATGCTTGTGGGGTCGCTTAGGAGGTCCGGGAAGACAAAAGAATAATAAACCCACATAGACTTGAATGGATTTCTATGGCAGCCCAAGGCCACTATCACAAGATCTTTGCACCACCCAAATGTCAAGATTCGCATTTATCCCACAACCATTAATTAATAAATGTATACAAGTGGTTTTTTTACCCCTTGTCTACACAGGCCAAGCTTATTACAATAACACATAATATACGGTATAGGTAGGATAGGAATTTTCGATTAATCGCCTGTTGATAGTATCTGGAAAAGCACATTTATCTCGCAGTATTGTCCTGATAACTTTTCAAGATAATTTAATTATAGTGATTATTTATTATTTTGATTATTCGAATACATTCTTAACACAACATAAACATAAACATAAACATAAACATAAACATAAACATGTACAACAAATATAATATAAATTTTAATAACAATCTATTGGTAATAATCCCCAACTCTCTCATAAAATGTTTGTCTGTGCGCTTGTGTGTTTGTGTGTTGGTATGGAAGCCAAACATATGCATTGCATCAAGGCAATCAACCGAGACTAGATTTATCTGTTATCATGTCAGTTGAACATTTAGTTAATTATACAGTTAGAGCGACTGTTAAAATGGTTAGACGTTGCTGGTGTTGAGTGTTCTCTCTATGCTTGAGTTGTTATTTAAAAGTTCAATGACCTTTCCTGTATTATATGCATTTCATTCATGAAGAAACACAAATACTTTGTAGCCCGCTTTTCTACATTTTCATTGTCTTTCTTTTCTAAATTGGTTATGAATACTTTGCCAGTATTAGCTGTTTGGAAAGGGTTTTTCAATTTCGATTAAAAATGTACGTGATCTGCAAAGTTTGCGTTAACTCTTGGGCAGCTATTGCATTCCTCGATTTAGTATTATCTTGTCCTTCACCTTGGTGATGGGTTTGTTATCATTTCGTTTGCAACCACTACATAGAAAGATATATACAATCATGATCAGCCATAAAGAGGGTGTCCTTTGGAATGTGTATTAAATTTCTGCGGACATGTTTAGTTTTTGAAAGCATTATAAAAATCTGTCACAGTTCCAAAAATTATGAAGTTATAAAGTTGAATTTCGATATACAGCCTATCCATCGATGTAATAACAGACACGCCCACAATTAACGTTGATTGACGTTGACACTCATATCAAAAAAGTTACAAAGTCAAAATTCAGTACCCCATCGATTTACAAAATTAAAGTAGTTTTCAATAAAAGACACGCCCACAATTGCCAAAAATCTATTCCAGAAATTACAAAGTAGAAATTTATTATCGATTTACAATAAATGGGCAAACTCTAATAACAGATGCGTCTACAACTTACAAAAATCTCTCACAGTCGCAAAAATAAATTATTTTAAATTTAAAACGATTTCCGCATTCCCGTTATTATTTAAATGGGGCAAATCCTTATGAGAGTCACGCCCACAATCAACTTGAAATTGAATTTCGGTACAAATATTTATAATGAAACATTCTATCGATGTATGAAAAATGGGCAGAATTCCACGTAATTTATACGTATTTCATACATTAAGTGGCGTAATCATATATTTTCCACGCCCATTTTTCGTACATAGATGTGGAGGTGTGTTTGGCCTAAACCACATATAATTTTTTTTACTCATTTTCTCATTTGTTTTGTTCAAAGTCAATTTGAGTTATGTGCCTGAACGAGAGAGAGAGAGACAGGTTACCTATAATGCTGTAATAATTTTTAATTATAATGTTTAGAAAAATGTATCAAAAACACGATTATAAATGAAATCTATATTTGAAAGGTTTGCATTATGCTGTTGTCAGTGGCTTTCCTTCTCAGCTTTACTCGTTTCCCCATTAGCGCATTACATGCTTAAGATATGCATGCTTTCTGGTGCATTGTCCAGGTGTGTGTACGAATTTCATTCATTACTCTAACAAGTATCTCACAAAACTTGTTATACTTCACATAGGTGAACAAATAATAAACCCGTTAATTGTTAAGCCGTTTCATTATAGTACCCTACACTTATTGTGCTAGAAGTTATGTAATGGAACGAAAGTAAAAAAACCTGTTAAAAATAAAACCAACTGTCCGTCTCTCCGTCCATATATATTCTTGTAATCAATCATCGGGTCGCAATTTTTGATGATATTTAGAAAAGCAACGATCACTATCCGGTCGGTCCATTTTGAAAGCTCCTCCTTTTCAACATTTTCACATTTTGTTTAATTGTTGATTTTCATCAACTTTAAGATTCATTCATATAATGCGCGGTGGGAACCACTAAAACAGTGCATGCAGCACACATGCCTGGTTTCCGTATAACCTCTTCTTGCTTTCACTGACAGTTTTGTTAGAAATCGATGGTGGCGCCGCTGCCACCATTCACGGTTAGGTTTTAATCAACTTTGAGTCAAAAACCGCTAAACCCTCCTCCCACAGCTAACATTTCTCTTCGTAACTGTTGTTCATTTCTTTTTATTAATTCGTATGATGTACGAAATGGAAAAAGGAATGGAGAGCAGGTAGACAGACGATAGAATCGTGGGCTTTTTTCTTTGTTTCTATTGTTGTACTTTGCCGTAAAAAGCATTTTTATGTTTTTCTTTCGTGTGTTTAGGTATGTGTGTGTTTGTGCATACATAACTGTGTAGTAGTTAGGTGGTGTGGTTGTGATTGTCCGAGTTGTGCTCTGTTTATTACGTGATATGTGTCAGTTTGCAACGGACAGTTTCTATGCAGTCCACTGCTTGCCTGCCATCCTGCCCGTTTGTTTCCCCCACCACACTTTTCTGTTTCTTATCGTGTAGTTATAACTACATACACTTATTTTATTATGCTGCTAATTTTTTCAATTTTTTTTTGAACAAAATAACAACAACAAACGCAACAAGAGATAAACGCATAATCTATGCACAATTAAAAGAAACCGATCGCGTTTCTAACCTAAAAATAAACTTTTATTAAATTTTTATTACCCCCCCAAAAAAAAAGCTTAAAACTCAGAGTCAGAGTACGTTCCTACAGAGTGGGAACTGCAATGTGTTAAACAAAACAAGGAAAAAATTAAATTTAGCTTAGGCCACATTTAACCTTGAACCTTACATGACATGTATACAAAATGTAGGCGTGGCAGATACCTGATTAAGCCCAAAAATGATTGTGCACAAAAAGTCTCGATCTTGCACATTTGTGGCAAATCGATGGATGCATTAATTATAAATAAATTCAAGTAAATTTTGTGTTTAATGAAAGAATTTTCATCGATTTTGTGTGGGCATGGTACTTGACCCGATTTTAAACAATTTAAATAATAACCTTTCGTTTTTATTTAAAATGGGTAGAAATCATCAATAGCCACGCCCATAAACGTTACAAATGACTAACTAACAGCTGCAAAACATATTTTATTTATAATTAGTTTGTTCCACGTTATGCTAAAAATGAGTGGTGTAAACGCATACATTTTGCAAAACACTTTATTTGGCACAGAATCCTATTTTTTAAGTTGATAACATATGTAATATACGCCCTTTAACAGGATGTAAGAAGAAGTTCGTGCGCCTGTCTGTCTGTCCATGTACAAGCTACTAATCGCGTTTTTGAGATATTTTGATGGAATTTGCTACAAGGACATATATTGGCGAAACCAATTAAAAATGAACCGAATCGCATCATTTTTAGAACCCATATAAGGTCTTATTATCGTCGCAATTCTTAATATTTTTTGACAAATTTGGTGAAGGATAGCTAATTAGCTTCATACTTGGCTGTGCCAAGTACCTGACCTGATTGAACTATTTTTAGGACCCCTTCCCAAATAATCATATTTTACTAACACAATTAAACTAATTTTAGTATCATTTGTTGTAATAAAGGGTGTAGGGTATCAAGTATTTTCATTTGTTTTATGTACTTATGTGAGTTAGGTTTTGATTCTCTCAAATATTTTTCGCATTACAAGTCTGTCCCAGTTTGAAAAACATACTTTGCCTGCTCCTCTTGTTTTTATTATTGTATATTTCCCCTTTTGTTGATTTTTGTTTTTGACCAACGGAAGTAATAAAACCACAAAACACTAACAACTATGAAATGATGAATAAATCACACACACACACACAACAGTATCAGCGTGATAAATATAATAAAGTGAAAAATAAAAGCGGCATTGTTGACCTCTTAATCGGAGATGAGTGAGCTTGATCTAAGAGGATCTAAAAGCGGGGTGAGATGGTAAAACGAAAGCTCAGAGATGCGTCACAAAGAAACATATCAGTAATCTGTTGTTGTTGTTGCGTTAATTCAGCGTATAGAGAAAAGATGATCCAACGAACCAACAAAAAACACAAAAAAACAAAACAAAAAATCATTCAATGAATGAAAATTTTTTTAAAACTTACAAACAAACGAGTAAGAAAACTAAACTTGGCTTAGGCCGAATCTTAAATACCCTCCACATCTGCAATGATAGGCGTGTCAAGTATATGATTACGCCCCCTAATAGTGTTTGTATTCCGTATCAACGTGCAAGTCGAGTTTTATGCTGATGTTTTTTTTCAAATTATGGCCGCTTTTGTTATGCGACCACGGCCTTATTTGGCTTATCAATGGATGAAATATACGTGATAAATTTCAAGTCCATATGTCAATTTTTGTGGCAGATAATTAAGGATTTTTATCGATTGTGGGCGGGGTCTTAACCGATTCTCTGCCCATTTTCTATAGCGATGTGCAAAAAGCAAAACACTTTGTGCAAATTTTCAGCTAATTATCTCGAAATTTACGCTCGTAAGAACGACTTGGTTTTTGATTCTGACCAAGAATCATACTCGTACGCTTCTTCCTGGGTGTAACAAACGGAATGAAACACTTAGTATCTTAGGTGGAGGGTATAATAAATGAAAAATAAAAATTTATGAATGAATCAATTTGATTGAATGTGGAGCAAACACAAGTACACATGCATATATACATAGATAGTCATGTATACCGAATATGTATGGGTGGACTCAAACCAACATATTCGACACATCATATACACAAATGAAATGTTCGCAGTATTATATATATAAACATATGTGTGAGGAGAGATGGATTGTGTAGGTAACAGAATCATTAACAACAACAACAACTATAGATAAACATAAACATAAAATACTCAATAGCTCTTCTTTAATGTTAAACCGAAACAATATAATATTCCTATAAAATATGGCACAACAAGCACAACAGATTGTAACAACAGCTCGAATTGTTGTCGAGACAGTGTGCACTTCAATTGAGGTCTCCCCACATATATGTATTTATAAATACATACAATTATGAAATGAGCAGCTACAGTACGTACCCACACACAAGGAGGTGCACACATTCAATATGTATCATGATGACTGAATAGAATTTATGAATGAAAAACTAACAAACGCATTCAATAAATTCTCATATTACCAAAAACACACACACACGCCGGATACGTACAAAACGTAAAAAGCAAACTGTTGTACATTGAGCCGCATCTGTAAGCATACATATGTGTATTATTTTGCGTAGGTTTTACTATCTTTTTGCACGGTCGCGCGCGGTATGCAGTTTGTAAATGCGGGGCAGAGGCGCACCGTCGTATACAACAGCTTTATATCACATGAAATCCGTTGAACGGAAGTGAACTGTAGAACTTTTAGAATTTATTGTTAGCGTTGTTGTTGTTGTTGTTTTAACTATTCTATCTTTTTTCCCCGCTTATTGTCTCTATCTCTCGTTGGTGTCTGTCTAATTAAAAGCATATATGTACGATGCCTGCGCCAAAATCTATCAACCATTCATTAATTGTTAACATTAACACATTGTTGTTGTCGTTGTCTATGTATATACATGGATCATCATGCATACATCATACATCACAAAAATTGCTTACCTAGCATTTAGAGACCAACACAGGAAGGACTACAAATAATAAGGAGGGAAAGAGCAATTACGATTTATATATAAGCGTCAAAATATGAATCGATTCGTACCGTCCGCTCAGGGATTACAAAAATAGAGATATTTCACTAAAGTTTTAAATTTTTTGTCCATGTTGGCAGGTTGCTATATAAAATAGATTAAAAGCCACGCCTACAATTGATCTCCCATAAATATAAAGGTTCAAAGTTAAAATTTACTGCACACCTACATATGTATATATTTTCTATTTGCTTACGATTTACAAAAACATTCCCTCATGCAGGATTATATTTTGAGAGAAAAATATCAATGTATATTTAAAATCATTAAAAGAGGGCGCACTTGATTGTTTGACACGCCTCTATTTCTTCAAGTACTAAGTACGTTCATAATAAAGGACAAAATTGACTTAAACCGAATGTAGCTTTTTCGACATAAGATGGGAGGTATACTACGTTTGTCATTCCATTTGCAGCATTCAGTAGAAGGCGTCAGATCAGAGACTCTACAAAGTATATATATTCTTGAACAACAACAAAAACTAAATCGATCTAGACAAGTATATCTGCTCAGCACGCAGATTGGTATATAAATTGGACAAATCGCAAAATCGGTCAAGAGTAATGCCCACAATGGACAAAAATTGAGCTGTGAAGTGAAAATTTAACATTTATTTATAATGACGCCTGTAATTAAATGTATTTGTACTTACACCAGCTCTACGTGCGGTACATGTGTACCGTCTAGGTCACCGTCATTGTCTGGGTAATATTTTCCAAAAAACATCAAACTTTTACAATTTATGAAGAAGTATGATTATTAGAAAAGCTGATGCGATGTATTCCAAAGATAGACTTGGACCATTTTCTATTTACATAGAGAGACCATTGAAACTGAGGTTGTCACTGTTGTACTTTTTATAATAAGTGGAGTGAGTTGAATGGGTTGAAGGGCTAAAACTAAAGTAATTCTTTTGAAACGATAAAATTTTGCAAATTTTCTTTCACTTTTTGTTGTTGTTGTTGTCGTTGTTGTTGCTGTACGTGTATCATTCTTTCATATATGCTTTCCCAGCAAACAATTTCCGTCCTCTTCTCATTTCTTTTAATAAAGGTATAATTTTTTCCTTTTTTTCTTTTTGTAACAATAACAGCAACAATACAATAGCGACGAACAGAAATTCCCACGGCATAGAGATTCAGATGGTTGTGTGAAGAAATTTAATTAAACTGTACTACAACAACAAAATTAGATTTTAATCATTTTTTAAGGATGTGTGATAATTATGATTTTTTCTTTTCCTTTCCTTCTTTCATGCACACACACAATTCATGCTTGTTGAACTCATTCGTTAAATGTAAACTCTAAGGTATTGTTGTTGATGTTGTTGTGAGAGATATGTTGTTATGAGTGTTTTGTCATTTACTTTAAGTACATAATTTCAATTTCCTTCAAAGTAGCGCAAACTAAACATAGTGGCGTGTATAAATGATTTGTTACGTTTGTTATAAGCAGGTCAAGTACTACAGATGCAGAGTATTTATGAATATAAATAATGTGACAATAACGTGCTCTTGTGATCATGAATCTGAGCTGGTTTTGTAAGAAGAAGCCAGAAGGTAAATGCCAGATGCCAGATGCATTGTTTTCCTTTAATTTTTTCCGTTATTAGAAGATAATTTGCGTCATTAGCACATTTCGCATTGTACACACATACACACATATGAGCACATAAGGGTTCTGTGGTATAGATTGTATATAAAATACCACGTATGCATACTAACTAATAAGCACAATGGTGAAGATGAAGGCAATAACAATTCTTAACTACAACTACAATTTACAATTTGCATGCACATGTGTGTGTGCGTGTATTGCGTAAGCGTCATCTCTAAACGGAACGCTGCAACTTTGTTTTGTTTAGTGGAAAATAATAAATAGTAGTTTATTTGTTGTTGTTTTTTTTTCTAATTTTTTTTGCGTTACTTTAAGCAATTTATCTTTTTCGCTGTGTGTGTGTAAAAAAGTGTGCGCAAATGTGTTAGACTTTGGAATCTAATTAGTTGGAGGCAGAATTTCAATGCAGCGAAAGAAAGGAGCAAATTAAAAAAGAAAAACTGAACCTCAGGGTTAGGCTAAGTCAATATACACCCTTTACATGTACAAAAAACGTGGGCGTGGCAGTTTCCAATACTAAAATTTATGAACTTAAAATAAAAAATTTTACAAATTGTGGACGTGGTTTTTATATACCGCGCCCCCTTTTTCACATCATATTAATGGTATTACTGTAAATGTGGGCTTTATATCTAAATAGCTTGTGGGTGTAGCTTACAAGACTTTTTTGTATAGAGGAACTAAAAATGTTATAACGTTCTCAACGGCTAATAAATATACTGAAAAAATATTGACAAATTTAGAATATCGCCCATCTTATGGTGGGACTACAACAACGTACGTTTGTGATGTTGTTGCTGTTGTTTTTGAATTTTAAAAAAACCTAAGACAAATTACGTTGGAGAGGTCAGCAAAACAGTATTGTGTACAAAGTTCTTTTCATTAGAAAAATAATAAAAAATAATAATAAAATCTAAAAACAAATTTACGTCACTTTGTACAGCACAGCCCCCTTTATAATCACTCGCTTAAAGTACATACACAACTGTACAAACGTATATTTCAGTATTACGGTATTGGAAAGGTAATTTGTTGAAATGTTCAGCTTACTCTAATGTCCATCCGTCCGATGTCGTTCATGTCGTTTCAAATTCAATGAAATTGATCAAATGCTACGCCCATCATCAAAAGTAAAAGTTTATAATTAGCCTTTTCATCTGTAAGCTAAAAGTGGCCTGAGTCACGCCCACAATTTTACATCAAGGTAAAATTTGATTAGATTGTTAAAATAAAGCGCTATTGCATTCATGCCACACCCACACAAAGGCACAAATATACACTTCTTACTCTTGTTCGTTTTAATTTTTGTCCCATTGTAGAACTCCACCAAACTTTAGTAATCAATGCGTTTGTGGCAATATAATTATTTCAGTAATAAACGTGAACCATGTATGTATTTGTAACTATTGTACATAAAATATTTTATATGTCATGTAATTTTTTCCATATCGCAGCAAAAACCAGCTTCTTAAGGGGTCTACTCACTTATTACACGTTCACCTTTCCACTTGCTTGGGCAAATTGATTTTATTAAGAGTATATGTTATGAGTATATGTAGCAATGCCACATGTTGAAGCAACAAGTGATTTTTACATACCCAACAAACTGTAGAATATTATTCGTTTACTGAGAACATGAAGATTATGCTGATGCCGCATTTGTCTGAAGCATTAATTTTATTTATTACCCGACTGGAACATAATCATCATGATCATCATCAACATATCATAAAGTATACCCACATCCCATCACATCACATCATTCCATGCCGCAATACATACAAACACACGAAACAACATTTAAACAAGCGGTATATTGTTCATGAAGTGCTCGCAGAAAGCAGAAATGCACACAACAACAGAGAAATCGTAAAAACAAATCACTACAGTTCAGTTCAGTTCATTGTACTACTAGAGCATACACACATTGTATGCACAAATATACCATATATATATACCCCACACACACACACACACACAGACAAATATTAATAATTACTCTACAATAACTAACTGACTCGTCTGTTCGATTCGTATGGGATTCCATTTATATTTACCATAAATATTTGTGTTTGTGTTTGTGTGTTATGGGTGTGTAAACATTGAGTGTGCGGTGCTGAAATGGGGTGGCAGAGGGAGGCAGTCAAAGCAAGAGCAAGAGAGTTTAAGTGTGTCTGCAAAAATCAGTAAATCAGTCAATAAAGCTTTCAAGTTAATGGTGTTGGGGAGACGGCTACAGAGAGAACTGATGCGTTGTTGATATTTTGAAGTGCTGACAGTGGCAAAGACGATGATGATGATGATGACTGAGGTGGTGGTGTATTGCATTATTTGAACAGCACTCAGTTGTGTATACCTACCTACGTCTAACCTACAAATTCTTTTCCTTCGTATACACTACACACAAGATGGGTGGCATACTAAAATTGTCACTCCGTTTGCAACATTTAAAAGACAACATCCAAAACCTTACCAAGCGTCAAAATTTGTATCGCTGCAGCTATGAACGTTTATGCAACAGCGTGTGTATGTATTCATGCGTTAAAATTATAAATTTTTGTTTGACGGCCGCGCCTACAATGAACAAAAATCTCTCTATAAGTCACAAAATTAAGCCATGAAACTGATATTTCATATTAATGCTATGCTTAGTCCTTATGGTTCTATAATGGGCGACGTAATTTAACTGGTGAGCATGAAATTTACAGAAATCAAGTATTCATGTATTAGAGAACGTAATCAGGTAGGAAAGGGTCGAAAATAATATACACCTATGATTAGTAAGACATTTTAATTATTGCACTATACATCCCATGAGGTAATATGTAGTACAGACATTAAAAGGGGTCGTGATTAGATACAAGCCACAGCCACAATTTGTATTTGATTTGATCTCAAGCAAATCTAGATTTTTTTTAATTGCCACGCCCTTATTTAACAAAAACCTATCTATTAGACACACACAATAAAGAAATTTGTTAAACGTATTTATAAATGTGCTAAAAAAGGGCGGGGTAGGATAACAGACACGCCTACAATTTGAAAACCTCTTCATTCAGAATCTGAAATATAAGTTTTACACTTAATATTGAGATATAAGAGGGGGCGTCTTCAGGTACCTGCCACGCCCATAATTTATATATAAGTATAAGCATTCAAAACGTGACTCAAGCCAATTTGCTCAATTTTTTACTTCTCTACTTTTATAAGCAATATTTCGTTGTCAGCATTGTATGTAGTTCAAAGTCTACGAAATGCTTGCTTGCTGGCTTGCTTGTGTGTGTATTTGGTTGACTGTTTGGTTGATGTGTTATTTTACCCCTCCCCCTGGCTGATTTTCAATTCATTCGTTCGGCTCATCTTTTGTTATCAGTGAATGTGTGCACTCTTATAGAGTATATGTGCTCCTCTCTCTCCCTCTCTCTGTTTTCTTTGTGTTTTATATTTCTTTTCGCTCATCTCGCTCATATTGCCTTGGTGATGGAGAATGGAAGAGAATTGACGCAGTTTTATGCAGACTGATGATCAATTCATCAATAACTTGAACGCAGACTTAATTTTTATTATTGTCTGATTATGTTTGGAGGCGCTAAGGGCGCTTATGATGCATTCGTGTATGTGTTCGTGAATACATGTGTTCGTCCCTGAAACCGGGCAATGGCGCTTTTATTGGCGCAGTATTGGTGATATTGTTGCTGCAATAGATCGCTTGCTTTTTGCATTTTGCCTTTTCCTTCATAACTATTTATAGTAAATATCACTAAGATGTCAGTGCATTTGCACACCCAGAAACAGGCGTCAGAAAGAGATATATACTCTTGATCAGCGTCGATCCAGACATGTATGTTGTGTGTCTGTCTATTTTTGGTATTCTCACGGTGATAAATTTTGAGATAATGAATCGAAATTTTGTATAAACACAATATCGATACTAAAATTGTACAGAATCGGTTGTGAGCCACGCCCACAATCGATACTAATCTTTTATATATAACATAAATTTAGAGCTATGTACTTGAAATTTGTATCGATGTACCAAATATGGATGTGGTCTGAAAACAGACACGCCCTTAATTTAAAAAACTCGACTTTCAAGCTAATACTTGATACATACACTATTAGAGAACGCAATCATTTACCTGCCACGCCCATCTTTCGTGTGTGAAGGGTATTTAAGAGTTTACTTAAACTAAATTTGTTTTTCTTACTTGATTCTGTTCAATTTTTCATACACTTGATGATGTTCAACTATGTTGTGGAATGTTCACGTAAATGGTTCGATCGTTTTACCGTAAACTGATGCCACTGCTGCACACTCAAACACACACACACGCACTTATTTATTGAAATGAATTTTTTTCAATAAAATTTTTCATAGATTTTTTTTTTTTGTTATTAATAATTTTTCTATGGAACTGTTTATTTTAATGTTTTTGTTGTTGTTATAAAATTATATATTCAGTTGAGCTAAGATTTGAGGTTGACGTTGTTTTTACGTTGAAAAATTCTTTGCTTACACAAACACACAAACACGCACATACGCTCAAGCCAGTTGTTCTTTGTTTACTTTATTTTTGTTGTCGTATAGTGGTGTTGCAGTTGTTGTTATTATTATTATTCTTGTTTTTACTTTACAATTACTACCTATTATTTGTTATTGTTATGTATTAATTTATTGTGCATTTTTCACAAAAACAATTTTGCTTACTGCGTAGTTTTGTTTTTCTTAAACTTAAACCAAAACGGTGATGACGTCCGTCGCACTATAAATGCGATCGATTGCACATTTATTTTACATTTTTCTTTGGCTTTTAATTTCATTTTTCCGTCACTATTATGAGTAATTGATACTCTTTTTGATCCGTGACAGGTTTACTATTTTAACTCTTCACTGGCTGTCCGGGCCGTCATGATTGCAACTGCAATCGAGCCACTCAGGTCACACCATTCTATGCAATTTACGTTGCAAAAATAAAAAGCAAACAATACAAACTTTTTTGAAGCATAGGCAAACGTTACGTTGTGCATTTGTTGGCAGTCTTTGCGTATCTGATATGTTGAATTCATTGCGCGCAAGGTCGGTACTCCAAACACACAGAGAGTATTACAGTACACACACACACACGCCCGTTAGCAATGTTCAACCCTTTGCCGCGTTACCCAACACCACCACCGCCGTCATCATCCTCATATAAATAAAGCCTAGAATAAATATAATAAATATACACATAATAAAACAATGCAATAGTGTGAGTGTGTGCAAGTTTCTGTTTGCGATGGTATGCATTGTGTACTAACCCCAAACGTGTGTGTAGTGGATATATACGCTGCGGTTAGTTTGTGTTGCGACGTATACAATACGTTTGTATATGAGTTGTTATAGTTGCAGCGCTTTGCGAAAAAAAAAGCGTAAAGAATTCACACAAATGCACGCACACAATTAAAACTGTTTGCGTTTCTGTTTGTATTGTAGGTTTTCTCTAAACGAAATTTATTTCCCACAGTACCTAACACACACACAGACACACGTACACATATTATTGTATTCATATATTGTACAATACACGATAATAACAATAAGATCACCAACAACAATTACTTGAACGATATTACAAAAGTCTAAAAAATAATAATAAAAATAACAAAAACAACAACAACAGCTACGATTGTATAAACTGCTAAATATGAACTGCAGTGAATGAAAGTGGTGCAAGTCCATTTTTGGAACCCATCAAGCCAACTATTCAATCGTCGTTTGGTTCTTAATAATTTTTCATATTTTCATAACGATTAATATTATATAAGACAAGGCAGCTTTAATAATTATTATCATTATTAATCAGTAATGTACGTTGTGTGTAAAGATTCAGATGCTATGACTGGTATGTACGCATAAGCAGGAGCTGCAACAAAAGCATGTGTATGTGCTTTTCATTGATGGTGTTCGTTGGATGGTTGGTGGCAGTAGTTAGTGTATTATCTATAGAAGAAAAGTACATTGACTGGGTTATATAAGTGAAAATGTTATTGTCGGTCAAGCCCGACCATTCAACACTCTACACCACATAGTCCCAAAAATTATGCTAATTATGGAAAGAGGTTCTAAAAATTCCATCCAATTCCATCCACCTTCTTAAGATTTTATACCAAATATAATCAAAATATCTTAAAACAAATAAACAAAACTAAATTTGGATTAAACCAAATCTTAAATATATAACCTCCACATCTACAATGGTGGGCTTGGTAAGTATATGATTACGCCCTTGAATAGTGTATTTATTACGTATCAACTTGAAAGTCGGGTTTTATGTTGAGTATTATGGGCGGGTTTGTTATCCGACCACGCCCATTTTTAGCACATCGATGGATGGCAGAACTATATATATGCATACCAAATTTCAATTAAATTTTTGTGTGTGGGCGTGGCTCAACCAATTTTGTCCATTTTAAATAGCGAGCTGCGTGCAAAAACTAAAAATGTTTGTACAAAATTTCAGCGGACAACAACGGACCGACACACAGCCACACTAATCTCGATCGACTCAGTTTTTGATGCTATATATTTATGTATATTTTTGTAGGGTCTTTGACGCCTCCTTCTGAGTGTTGCAAACGGAATAATAGACTTAGTATATCCCTCATCTAATGTGGAGGATATAAAAAATGCAGTCTGTAGCTTGCGGAAAAACTTACGTAGACAGACTGACGGACACGGTCGATGGAGCTTTTCATATTGAATCAGTCGATATAATTGAAGGTGGGTGTAGAATTTGCTGCTTTAGGAGTTACAAAGATCTGCATAAACTGAATATAACCTTTACCATAGGTGGTGCAGAATATGAAAAAAACTCTTTGAGAATTATTTTAGAAATAACAAGGCCTTACCAACAATTAGTCGGCTAAACCCCGCCTACAATAGAACAATTTTCCGAATAGTTACCATTATATATCATTTAGCATCAGTAAAGCCTTCAACAACAGATACTTTCATATAAAAATTTTACTCAATACACATTTCTTTAGCAATTCCAGCCACTTTTGGAGTAAGATTGCTGATACATATCAAATTTAATCCATTAATCCTTTTTAAACAATCGGTCCTAAATATTTTTCCGTGTTGAGGATAGAAAATAATGACACGTACCTTCGCCAATGCCTTCGCCCTACCATGAAACTAATTTTGTTTCCTTCGCACACTCATCTTTCTTTGCCAACGATTTTTTTTTTTTTAGACTTCTTTTATTTCCGGCGTGCACTGTTGGAGCCGCAGCTGAACTCTTGGCTGCAAAAAACTGCATTACTGTTTGATGATGATGTAGTTAATAAATACGGCACTTACATTACGAACAGCTTTTTAATCCCTTGTTCGACATACCATTCGACTTTGAAATACTCAATGAGTCTACGAGCTCCCACATACTCTATGAATAATCATTTCGCACAATTTTATTTCCATCATTTCTATTGCATTATCGAACAGTCTCGTTTAAATAGTGCAAAACTTGAACCGTCTTAAAATTTTAAACTTTGGCTTGTTAAGGATAATCAGAGATCTACAAAGTAAAGTAGTTTTTATACAGGCCGGCTAATCATGGAAATGCTCTCGATTCCTCAATATAATTGCACACATCTTACCAATTATTTGTAATGTTAAAATGTTTTCCAACCTTATAAGTCTATATATATAAACAACATTTTGACATAAAATAAAAAAAGGAAATTTTTTGGAAGTGTGGGCCATGCATCTTAAATACAATCCAGATAGAAAAAAGAAAGCACATCTGGGGATCAAACATATTGAACTGGCTTTAATTACAAGTCAAAATAAGCTGAAAAAGCGATTTTGAGAACATTTTATGCGTACTGCAAAAATCTAAAGACAAGTCTAAGGTTTAGATTCTGCACAAAAATACATTAAAATCCGTTTATTATTTCCTGTATTTATATTTTCAGTGGTCATTTTGTTTCTTTCCCTGGTGGTACCCTGCACCACTTGTGGCAAAGGGTATATTAAGTTTGTACGGATATATGTAACCCCTAAACGGCAAATGCCACATATTCGTCTGTGTGTCCATATAAATTTATGCACAAGCTACAGGTGAGATATTACGATGAACATTGATTCAAGGATATGAATTCACCTAAACGGAAACCCTATTCAAAATGGACCGAATGGGACCATTTTTAGAACCCCTTTTATATACCAAAAATCACAATTCTTAATATTTTTCACAATATATGGTGAAGAATAGTTAATTAGCTTAATAATTGAACGCGCCCAATTTGGACCAAGTCGGACCATTTTTATAACGTATGTATAGAGACCTTCAAAATCGATTTAACATTCCTTTAACCATAAATTTAGAGATATTGAGATAAAATTTTGTACACACACTTTTACTTCTTGCACGCAGATCGCTATTTAAAATGGTCAAAATTGGTCAAGATCTGCTATAAAAATTGAAAAATTATAATAATATTTAAATGTGCCAAATGTTGTTTTCATGTCCATGAACTAAGTATGTCTATGTCACATGCTGAACATTTGAATTTTAGCGACCGCAAGCATCTCAACAAATCTCAAAGACGGACAAAGTTAGACCGATTCAAATTTTTAAGAATTTCATAAACTTCTGACTCATTGCTCTGGGTGTTGCAAGTGGAGGGCATTAAATATTAATTCACCATCAACTTTTTATTTAATATTAAACGCAGAGACGAATAAATCTTCATGGCGAATCAATTTTTTTCATTTTCATTTCATTTATTTCAAGTTTCAAGTGTATATATACAAAAATATATATAATTTACATGGGTGCCTCCTACCTCTCCAGCTCGAAGCTTATATGAGATAGGAGTATGCACCAATTACCATTTATAACTATGAACTACTTATCAACTAATTAGGGCTAAATAGAACTAAAAGTCGTTCGCATTGCCTTGTGCGAAGTGCAGCAAAATTCATTGAGTTTTCTTTCTTAATCTTTCTAAATTCGTTTTTAAAACATGAATCCGTTCTCTACACATTCTGTATAATAAACTAATTAAGGTTAGGTTCGTTGTTTCGATAAATATTCAGTTCAAGAGTGATGCATCAATCAATGAAATATGATATGAGTGATTGATAATTTATGAACAATTATCGATAATTTATTGATTAATTAAATGTATTGTATATAAATGAAGTAATGAAGAAAACATGCTTTTGATTGCTACAAGTGACCAAGTTAAGCAATGTTGATTTTTTCATCGCATGAGTCACACAACTACAGAGTAATATAACAAGTATAACAACAACAATATAGAAGTAATTTGCACATTGAGATGGTAGTTGAGCAGTTGCTGTTGTACATAGTTACCTAGATGTACGACTAATACAGTGTTTACACAGAATCATGAACTCAGAGTCATTGTCTACAACTCTATAAAAAAAGTATCAATTAAACGGCAACATACTCGTTCTAATATTCTATGTTTAGAATGTTACTCAATGAATTCAATAAAAACTTTCTGTAATTTATTGGAAATAATAAATAAATAAATAAATAATTTGGCTTAAGTCTCAAGTCTAGTGTATACCCTCCACATTCCTATGAGAATTATTTTATTGTATTTTATTGCAATTTTTTTTGAAATTTATTTTCGGTTGCAACTTATTTAAAAAAGTCCGCGGAAAAAATTGCAAACGGTTCACAATTCCATAATTATGGGAAGTTATCATTGACAGCAATTATTATGAAGCAGTAAAAAACAAGTAAGAAAACTACTGGGCGGGTCAATTATATGATTATAATCGTGTTTGTACAATATTACGTATCACCTTACAAGTCGAGTTTTATGCTTAGTGTGGTATTTTGTAAATTGTGGGCATGTTTGTTATTCGACCGCGCCCATTTTTGGCACGTCGATAGATGGGATAATATGTGTAACTAATTTCAACATATTAGCTCAATTTTGGTGGCATAAAAATAAATTTTTGTTGATTGTGGGCGTGGCGCTTTACCAATTTTGACCATTTTTAATAGCGATCTGCGTGTAAAAACTAAAATGTATAAAATTTTAGCTTAACATCTTAAGGTGCTGGCCCATGGCAACTACAGACGGACACACGGACATGCATGTCTAGATCGACTCAGTTCTTGAATCTAATATAGAATATATATACTTTCTAGGGTCTCAGACACTTCCTTTTATGTTGGAATGACAAATTTAGTTTACCCCCATTACGTATGTATTATTATAACCTTCTTAAATAAGAGATACGACCAACAAGAATGCTACTGTATTGTAGGCGGAGTCTCAGTTCTACTTCAGTGTAAAAATCCACTTGAAATCGGTTGAAGATATCTAACAATTTTTTTTTTTTTTAATTTTTTTTTAACTATGGGCGTGTCTTTCGAATTATTTTTTTCAATTCCAATCCTTCACACAAGAACGAATGCCGAACGCGAAGTTTGAAGTTGATAATTGAATTTTTTATGTGAGAGAGAATGTTTGCCATGAACGGGCAGGCAGACTTAGCTAAATCTGTTTGGAATTTCATGCTGATCATGAATATAAATATCTTATAAAGTCTCTAATTATTTTTGTTTTTTGGTGTTACAACAGTTTTGTCAAGCAAAGCATACAGCAGACCACTGGGTCTGCAAAGAGACCAAATCGATTAAAGTCATTAATCAGTAAGAAATTTTTCCCAATCACACATAAAACGAAAGCAAAATCAATATGCAACCGGTGGACAGGGAATAAAAATACACTTGTTTCTACTGAACTTAAAAACCTAAAATGTAAAATAGAATAGAAAACAATGCATCACAAAGCTATTTTCCAACAAATCACAAATTAGAAATAATAACGATAACAGTTATAAATTATGAACAAAAAAACAAAATTATTGCAAATTTTTATCATCCTGATAACTAAAGTCTGGAAACAAAGCTTCAGTAGCCGTAGCCCCGTAAAGATGATTGATCAGTCGGTGTTAGTTGAAGACTCGCTTTGGTGCAATCTTCATCAAAGTAGCACGTATCCGATTCAGACTCCAATTGAAGCTTAAACGATGGTGGTTTCTAATATGAAAAATGCTCATTTAGTTTACTAAACGGATAAAAATTGTTATTAACAGAATATTTACCTTCTTTTGGACTAAATCGGACCAATTAATGTCCGCAAAAAATGGATGATACATGATTTCCTTAACATACAAATGACCGCCACCCAAACGCTGGCCAGGCTTTTTGTGCAAAAGACCATTGAGCAGACTTTTTATTTCTTCAGAAAATATACACCGGCTCGTTTTGGATAAGCTGAAACAAAACATCCAAGTCAGGGCTATAAAATGGCAATTTGCCAGTCATCATCTCGTACAAAACAATGCCAGTACACCACCAATCAACTGACAGACCGTAGTCAACATTTTGAATTATTTCGGGTGCCAAATACTCGGGAGTGCCGCAGAATGTGTTGGTACCCTGGCCATAGTAAATGTTTTCTTTGTATAAACCGAAATCAACAATTTTGATATGACCCTCCCAATCTAGCAGTATGTTCTCAGCTTTCAGATCGCGATAAATAATGCCCAGCGAATGTAAATATCCCACGGCCGAAATTATTGCGGCTCCGTAGAAACGGATCCGTGCCTCTGAGAATGAACCGTACCGTTTTAAGGAAAAGAATATGTCGTCCCCGTTCACAAACTCGGTCACATAGTACAAACGATCGTTGGTTTGAAATGAATATTTTAATGATACCAAGAATGGATGTTCAGTGCTACGTAGTACATGGTTTTCCGACAGCATATGGTCTACTTCATCCCGTTTCATAATGAGATCTTTTCTAATCATTTTAATAGCATACAACTTGTTCGTACTTTTTTCACGACACAAGACAACTTTGCCATAACTGCCCTGACCCAAAATTTGCAATAAATCGAAATTCTCTAAAGTTGCCTTATAATTGCCATTATTATTAAGACCGGTCGGTGTCTTCAGCAATGAAAATTGTTGCGATAATTGCGCTTCAGCTGCCCTTGTGTCATTTTTAATGTCGTCCATTGGATAGTTTCTACCATACAAGCTATTTAAATGGTTTACCACCAATTTGAGTGCATTCACCCATTCTTGTCGATCGTCACCGGTTTCCGTGGCGAATGTTCGTACAATGCTGGAACAAAAATTCAAGCCAATTATTCGGAATGTGTACGGTTTCCTAATTTATTGACAATCTTACTTGACAATCGCGCACCTTAAAGTAATTCCACACAACAGTACATTCTTGTCGAGTGGGATCCCGGCGGTAGCCGACTAAGCTGCCATCCAAGCGTAATACGAAGTAACGGGGTCGCCATGATTTTATATGTTCCCCACGCTTCTGTAGCCAACCCTCCTTTACTATGGTGGCATGCGGGTTTCTAATGATATACTTGAATCTTAAACCGTCTAAAGATTCGGTGGAACTTCCAGACATGCTTTCACTTACGCTTCATGTTTTTATTTAAATGAAGTGGTACTTCTTTCGCTCAATTCCTCTTTTATGTTATTCGAAATCTCCAAAAAAAAAAAAATAACTTATCTAATCAGCAATCTAATTCCGCCTACATACTATCTAACGGCTAACTGAGGGCTAACGAGTACATGAAGGAATGACGATAACAATTGTGTGTGCAATAATAACGAGAATGATGTGATGTTGTGTGGTGTGGTGTTGGAAATGATGGCAGAAACAAACAATTCATTTAACGGTTAAAATGTACACACAAACGCACATCCGCGCGCATATATGTGCAGGCCTATAAGTATAACATCTTTTTTAACATAAGAAATAAAAAATTAAGCCATGAGCAAGGTGTTTATCATATCTAGGAGTAAACATAAAAAATATACTTGACATGCGATTATATCTAACGCAACACACCTAACGAAACATATTTAGAACCATGAGCAAACACCTTCGTTTAAACACAAACACTGCTATGATTTATTTTCCTTCTTTTGGGGGGCTTCAAAGCGGTTGTATTTAATTTTATTATTTACACACAAATATAAAAAAATATAAAAAAACAATAAAATAGCAACAACCAACCAACCAACCACTTTTTGGGTTACAAGTGTTTTTTAGTATATTTCAACAAAAAAAAAAAAAACCGACTACGAAAAATCTCATAAATCAGTAACAACTACAACAACAACAACATACAGATGTATAAGAAATTGAAGGAAAACAAATCCTTACTTAAAAATTAATAATAATATGAAAATAAAACAATAACAACAATAGGTTGCATTGTTACATCCAAAATCAACGTGTGTGGGAGAAAAGATGGACAATTTTCTTTGAGCTATGCCGCGTGAACAAACACACACACACACACTCATGTCATTCATAAATAAAATCGAAAGACAAACGATTGACTTATCATTGACTTTCTAATTCCTGGAATTTCTCTTCAGAATATTTTGAACAATCACACGCTCGCACACATGTGCGTTAAGTGTGCATGAAATGCAACAACATATGTCTATGTAAACATACATATGTTATAATATTGTAATGTTTCTTGCTCATAAGCAAAAAGAAATTTTAACGTCATTATGATGAAAGTTCTTTTTGTTGGTTTTATAATTTTCCAACACAGTAATAATCGTAATCCGTCCATATATGTAAAGAGTGGAAAATACGTTTTCAAAGATAAGCAACGAAACCGATTTAATTTGGCTACTACTTAAAATTCATTAGTATCTCTGTCGTCACTGCTTTCATAAAAAAAAAAAATCATGGAAAAAAAGGATATTTAAAATTAAAATGAAGTTTTTATAACCTCCATCCACTATTTACAAAATGTAGGCGTGGCAAGTACGTATCAACTGCTGCGTTGTACAAATAAAGAGTTCTTGTAAGTTGTGGGCGCGCCCGTGCCCATGTTTGGGACTTCCATTTGTATGAACCGAATTTCATCGCAATGTTTTGTCGGTAGATTAGATAGATTTTCGTCGAGTGTGGGTGTGGCCCTGAACGAATTTTGTAAAAATTTTTAGCTCAATATCTCAAATTTTACGACCGTAAGCGTTACAATGACGGAGAGATAGATTGATTCAGGTTTTGATTCTAATTAGGAATATATACACTTGGTGAAGTCCCTGACAAGCCCTTCTGAGTGTTGCAAACGAAACATCAATCTTAGTATACTCTTTATCTTAAGTGGTGGCAGATGATATTGAGATATATTTGCGTGGGGCCCATTAGCTAATTTTGAGACCACTAGACATTGCGGGTGATCGCTTAGTCCGCATAGTCTTAAACCCGCCTTGATTGTTTAGCCAACAACAACCTTCTTTTAGCCCAATATTTATCATTTATCGAACAATTTAGGCGCTTTTTCTCACTTTTTACCTGCACTCTATAATTCATTCGCTCATTCACATGCTAATTGGTTGGTATTTAAAGAAAATTCCCACATATAACAATAAGGAATTGAACAAAATCAAACCCTTACTTAAAACCTAACTAATAATAATCCAAAGAAAAAATAGAAATAAAAGCAACAAATACTAGGTAAATTGAATTTGGCTTATAAAAAATCTTAAATACCCTCCACATCTCCATACAAATAGTTGGCGTGGCAGACCCTCTAAAAGTACAATCACGCAAATTTTTGGCACATCAATAGATGGCGTAATTTCGACCATGTGTTAGAAATTTCAACTCCATAGCTCAATGTTAATGGTTGATATATCAATTTGTATCGATTGTGGGCGTGGCTTTTAACCAATTTTGCTAATTTTAAATAGCGATCTGTGTGCACATACTATCTCATCTTTTACGACCGCTAGAGTTCCATCAGACGGACGCATGTTTAGGTCAGTTTTTTATGCTAATCAAGAATATATATATTTTGTGAGACCTCTGACGCCTTCTTCTGGGTGTTGCAAATGAAATGACAAATTTGATATATCCACCATCTTATAACTGGGAGTTGTGCATTAATATGTGAGAGTGTTAATGTAAGAAAAAAGGGGAAATTTTCTTTCTTTGAGGTCATGCCGCACACACATATCATTTATGGACATTATCGATGAACACAAACTATTGACCTTTCCGTAAGAGTCTAATTCTTGGAATTTTTAGAAGAATATCTTGTACAGGCACACAATAGTAAAAAGTGATTTTTCCAAAGGGATAAAGTATTACAAGTACTTACCTAAACGTTGTCTCTTCTTTACCAATGTCTGTAAAAAATGAGTGAAAATGGTATGGTCAGTTAAGCCCGACAACATAATACTTTACGTCACTTAGTTGCTACAATTAATTAATTTGGTTGTATCAGTAAACGCGAGGCCAATGCCTTCGTGAAATATCTTTATGTGGAAAGGGGTTCTAAAACTGGTCCGATCGTGTCCAAATTTAGTACTGTAGTGTTATCTTCACATGTGTTCCTCGTTTATTATCGTTTAATATCTTTGGTTGTAACATCTCTAACTATAAGATTTGCTTTTGAATAAAGACATTATAATGGCGACGAGCTTTTGTTTGCGTAATTGAAAAATTTTTAAAACAAAGCTGTCACAATTTTTTGTGGCAAATGAGATTACTGGTGCTGAAAAGCAAAAAGCCATTTTTATTACATCGTTGTCAGAAGATGCGTATAAATTGTTACAAAATTTACTTTGGCCAAAGTTAATCGAAGATCCTAGTACAACGTATGTGATGTGTATTGAAATTTTGGAACAACATTTTAAGCCAGTCACACCTGGATTTTTTGAAAGGTACAAATTTTATAATGCTGAAAAACAACCATCTGAATCAGCAAGTGACTGGGCTGTGCGAGTTAGAGCGTTGGCGGTAAAATTCGATTTTGGTGCGCATCTCGAAAATGCGGTAAGAGACAAATTTGTTATGGGTTTGGAAAAGGGTCCAGCCCGTGACGAAATATTTTTAGAACCGGTTTCTACATCGCTAGAACAAATTATTGAAATTGTTAACAACGCTGATTGTATACGTAAAACACATGCAGTTTGCGTAAGTGAGGTTAAAACCGAAGACTCGGCATATTTTGTTAAAAACAAAAAATCAGCTCAAACAACAAGAAAAGCAGCAACAACAATATAAAAAGAACACCCATGAAAAAAATAAATTGCGTTTGCAACAACAATTATGCAAGGTATGCGGGTACGAGAATCATAAAGCAGATTCCTGTAAGTTTAAAAATTTCAAATGCAACAATTGCAACAAAAGAGGTCATCTTAAGGTTATGTGTAAAAATCAAAATATAAATTTTGTAGAAAAATCAGACATTAGTTTGTTTTCAGTTTCTTCGTTAAGTGATGGTCCAATTAAAATTAAAATTATTTTAAATTACAAAGAGTTTTCTATGCAATTGGATACAGGATCTGAAAATAATCTATTGTCTGAAACATTTTATAATCAATATTTGTTTAATTATAAACTAAAGCCTTTTAAAGTGTTATTGAAATCTTACGATGGTAGTAGCATTTTGTCAATGGGTGTGTGTGATGTTAATGTAACTTATGGTTCTGTAACCAAATTAATGGAATTTGTTGTAATTAAAAAAGGGGGGACCACCTTTGTTGGGTAGAAAATTTTTGAAAGCGTTTAAAATTAAAATTGGATATCTAAATTACGTCTAGACCCTCTGATAGAGATGAAGTGAATTTAGTACAAAAATTTTCAAACTTACTTGATGGTAGCTTAGGATTGTTTAACAAAGGACAAGTTAGTTTGAGTTTAAAAGAAAATGTGGTTCCCAAGTTTTGTCGCCCGAGACCTTTGCCGTTAGCAATTAAAGATAAAGTTGAAAAAGAAATCGATAAATTAGTGGAATTAAAGGTGTTAGAGCCCGTTAGTTTCAGTGAGTGGGGTACGCCCATAGTACCGATTATAAAAAAAGATGGTAGCGTTCGCATTTGTGGTGATTTTAAAATTACGCTAAATCCATTTCTTAATATAGAAAGGTACCCATTACCTCGTGTTGAGGAATTATTTGCTAGACTAGATGGTGGTGAAGAATTTACAAAACTTTATCTTAGTATGGCTTATCAACAATTGGAGTTAGATGAAGCTTCTAGGAAATTTACCACGATTTCAACGTCTAAAGGTCTTTTTCAATATACAAGATTAGCTTATGGTATTGCGTCTGCCCCATCAATTTTTCAAAGAATTATGGATGCACTTTTAACTGGACTTGAAGGAGTGGTAGTTTATCTAGATGATATTCTAATTAGTGCCCCTAATAGAGAGGTCCATGTAGCTAGGTTAAATCGTGTTCTGTTTATATTGCAGAGAGCAGGTTTCAAACTTCATCGTGAAAAATGTGAATTTTTTAGTAAACAGATTCAGTATTTAGGTCATATCATTGATAGTGAGGGGTTACACGTTAATCCTGAGAAGATTAAAGATATTCTTAACATACCATATCCTACAAACGTTCGGGAATTACAAGCATTTTTAGGAGTCGTAAATTTTTATCATAGGTTTTTACCAGATATTTCTACATTATTGAGTCCATTGTATCAGTTGCTTAAGGCAGATAAGCAATTTACGTGGTCTAAAGAATGTAAAAACGCTATGGATAGTTGTAAAAAATTACTTGTTAGTGAACACTGTCTGGCTCATTTTGACTACAATAGCACTACAAAATTAACTGTTGATGCTAGTCCCGTGGGAGTAGGAGCCGTGTTATCACAAGTCAATCGGTATGGTATTGAAAAACCAATAGAATTCGCGTCACGTACTTTGTCTCAAACTGAACAAAAGCATTCACAATTAGATCGCGAAGCGGTTGCTATTCTTTTTGGTGTAAAAAAGTTTCACCAGTAATTATATGGCCGTAGATTTATACTAGTAACCGACAACAAGCCACTCCAGCATATATTTGGATCCAAGAAATGGATTCCGTTAATGGCATCCAATAGATTACAACGTATTGCTCTGACTTTGTCAGGATACCAATTCGATGTTGTACATATAAGATCTAAAAGTAACGTTTCAGATTATTTTTCACGTTATCTTCAAAATGATGAGTATGTTGAACATGATGATTTAAATGATGTTTATGTCACTTTTATGAAACATAGTTTTGGCGAAGAAGGGTTTCTAAATTTTGATACGATTAAAGCTTATACAGCAAATGACGAACTGTTGAAGCAGGTTGTTTATTATGTTAGGAATGGATGGCCTAATAAATGTACTGATATAGAAGTTGAACCATTTTTTCGTAAAAAAGAGGAGTTTTCCGAAGAATTCGGTTGTTTGTTTTGGGGGTATCGCGTAGTTATACCAAAACGATTACAAGCAGATGTTATAGCTTTTTTGCATGCGACACATAAGGGCATTGTCAAGATGAAATCAATGGCCCGTGAATGTTGTTGGTGGCCTACTCAAGGTAAAGATCTTTAAGCGGTCACAAAACACTGTGAACCTTGTCTAATGACGCGCGCTAGTCCACCGAAACAACAATTATTAACATGGCCAAGATCCGATGAAGTGTGGTCACGTGTACATATATATTTTTTTGGCCCGATTTGTAATCGTTGGTTTCTCATACTAATAGATAGTACAAGTAAATGGATAGAGTGTTTGGATATGGGATCTAATACAACCTGTCAAGCAACCTTTGCTCGGTTACGAGAAATTTTTGCGCGATTTGGGCTTCCAAAATATATAGTGTCCGATAATGGTACAGTTTTCACGTCTAAAGATTTTAAACGTTTTGTTGAAAATAATGGTATTATTCATATTACGACCCCTGTTGGCAACCCATCTACGAATGGACAGGCTGAAAATGCAGTCAAAACAGTTAAAAATGCGCTTAAACGAAATTTATATAAAGTTTCAAAACAAGATTTCAATAATGTTTTATGTCATTTTTTATTAGACTATCGAAACACTGCCCATGTTAGTACTGGTGTTTCACCAGCCTATGTTATGTTTAATAAAAGACATTTACGAAATAGATTAGATATACTTAATCCATATACACATGTTCAAATGAAAACAACACAAACAATTAAAAGATATGTAAAAAAACAACAACATAAACAAAGGAAATATTTTAAAGGATCTACACCATTTTAAGGTTAAATTGAGAACTTCCAAATTATAATTGAGAACTTGCAAGTTGAAATTGGGAAACTGATGTTTTAAATTGAGAAAACCAAACTCAAATTGAGAAAACTAAATTGAAATTGAGAAAACCAAGTTCAAATTGAGAAAACCAAATTGAAATTGAGAAAACAAAATTCAAATTGAGAACTTCAAAATTCAAATTGAGAAAACCAAATTGAAATTGAAAAAAACAAATTCAAATTGAGAAAACCAAATTGAAATTGGGAACTTACAAATTGAAATTGAGAACTTCCAAATTCAAATTGAGAAAACCAAATTGAAATTGGGAACTCCCAAATTCAAATTGAGAAAACCAAATTGAAATTGAGAAAACAAAATTGAAATTGAGAAAACCAAATTGAAATTGGGAAAATACAAATTGAAATTGAGGGAATGCATTTTAAAATTTAAATTGTAAGTTAAGAAAATTAATATTGAAAATTGAGTTTTTAGTAAATAAGATAAACCAATTTTTATGCTTCAAACTTAAATAAACCCAATTTTCAATATTAATTTTCTTAACTTACAGTTTAAATTTTAAAGTGCATTCTCTTAATTTCAATTTGTATTTTCCCAATTTCAAATGTTAAATTACCAATTTCAATTTTTCTTTTCTCAATTTCAATTTGGAAGTTCCCAATTTCAATTTTGATTTTCTCAATATCAATTTTTATTTTCCCAATTTCAATTTGGATTTTACTAATTTCAAATTTTTTTGTCTCAATTACAATTTTTATTTTCCCAATTTCAATTGAGATATATTTTAAAATTTTAATTTTTGAATTCTCAATTTCAATTTAATTTTTTTCAATTACAATTTGGTTTCGTTTTCTCAATTTCAATTTTGATTTTCTCAATTTCAAACTTCACTTTCCCAATTTCAATTTAGGTAAAACCTAAATTTCTCAATTTCAATTTGGTTTTCTCAATTTGAACTTGGAAGTTCCCAATTTGAACTTGGTTTTCTCAATTTGAACTTGGAAGTTCTCAATTTCAATTTGTAAGTTCCCAATTTCAATTTGGTTTTCTCAATTTGAATTTGTTTTTTTCAATTTCAATTTGGTAGTTCTCAGTTTCAATTTGGTTTTCTCAATTTCAATTCGGAAATTCCCAATTTGAACTTGGTTTTCTCAATTTCAATTTGGTTTTCTCAATTTCAATTTAGTTTTCTCAATTTGAGTTTGGTTTTCTCAATTTAAAACATCAGTTTCCCAATTTCAACTTGCAAGTTCTCAATTATAATTTGGAAGTTCTCAATTTAACCTTAAAATGGTGTAGTTAAGTTATGTTTAATGTAAATGATGAAGTTATTGTTAAAGATTATTCAGCTCCAGGGAGAATTTCTTGGATCAAAGCTAGAATTGTACAAAAGCTAGGAAAGCAAACATATATTGTAAAAACTATAAAAGAACAAATTTGGAAAAGACATGCAAATCAAATTATTTTATGCTCTGTATGTAAAGATGATCATAATTTAAGTATATTGTCTGATCCTTTAGAAAGAATAAGTATCGTTAATGATCAAATAGATAAACAAAATAACGTAAATATTAATGAAAATCAAAAGGAATCTAACAAAACAACAAAAAACATAGATAAAATACTAGAAGAACCTACAACGTCTAAAGATATGTCTAATACTGATAAAAATATGAATATAAAACAATGTAAAAATAATGTAAAAGATAAATATGAAATTAAAAATCAAATATTGGATCCACCTCGTGATAAATATATGTTACGAATAAGGAAACCAAAACCCTAAATTGTACAGGATTTTCCCCGTAGTCGTTATGGTGTGAATATTAAAAAAAAAAAATTAGTAAATTATTTAGATACTACGGGCAGGATCCTAAATAACGAGGGGGGCATATGTAGTGTTATCTTCACATGTGTTCCTCGTTTATTATCGTTTAATATCTTAGGTTGTAACACCTCTAACTATAAGATTTGCTTTTGAATAAAGACATTATAAGTACTATTAATTAACTATTCTTCACCAAAATTACGTCAAAAAATATTAAGAATGGTGATGTTATGAATCGATCAGTACAAGTGAAAGTGGGTGTGGCATTTGCCGTTTCGGATTTACAAAGATCCCTACAAAGTTAATATACTTTTTACTAAAAGTGGTAATCGAACCTTAGAAGCACAATATATATTAAACCAACAAAGAAAGCTTGACTTTAAAAATATACCGCTACAGAAACCATAATCATCTGTTTCTTGAGAAAACTCAAATTTAATGTAAACAAGTAAAATAGGGTTATATTAGGGGTACACTAAATCTTGGAGGCCCTCTACCATTACCAAATATCCTTAAGGTTATATTATATGTTATGTTGTATTCAAACTTGATTGAAGATGATCAGCCGAGCATTGACCCAATTACGCTCATAATTAAAAAACGATTTATAATGCAAATTCCGGCCAATTACGCAAGAGCGAAGTCGTGCTTGATGTGCGTACACGTACATGTGAATTACACATCAGGAAATTATTCAATAGAAAAGATACATATTTTTGTTTTAATGTAACTCTTAAATGTCTGGGTCAATTTGTTTCATTCATATACCGTTAGAATGCCAAAACAAAGGACGAAATTTCGTTTTTCTTTTATATGCAAAAAATTGATTTACTAAGTTCGAACTATAAAGCCTAGCTTAACATGTATAATACCCTACTTTTCACATTGATAAAATGAATATATGTTCCAAGCTTGAGGTCGAAACTGAAACTGTGGTCGTTGTAGCGATTTCGCCCTTTATGGATGCTAAATTTCAACTCGTTATCTCAATAATGCGCCTGCGAGAACCGGAGCAAAAGTCACACAAGGACAGACGGAAGAAGGATGTGTTTCGCCCCCACCTGGTACACAATGTTTGAACGTAACCAATATACCCCCAGATTATTACAAATATCGATTATGATTGATTGAAATAATTTGAATAAAACAAAAAACAAGATAGAGAAGTTCGGTTAAGACCGAAGCTTAAATACCCTCCACCTTTTATAATTCTCTAAAAAATAAGTTCTTATTGCCATATTCATGTCTACGACTATTTCATGTACTTACGCAAATAGTGTTTTTTTTAAATTATAGGCATTTGCGTTAATCAATCACGCCCATTTTTAGCACAGTGTTGAGTAACGGTACCACTTATATTTATACCAAATTTCAACTTGATAGGCATAGTATTGTGCGATATATAATTTTTTAAAGGTACAATTTTTTCGAGGTATGATGAGATTTTCGTTTATTGTGGGCGTGTCTCTTTACCGATTTTGCCCAATTTCAATACGGAACAGCGAAATTGAACTAAGAATACGTATGCAAAGTTTCAATTTGATATCTCAAAAATTACGACCGTGAGAGTGCCAACAACAGACGGACACACGGACACACGGACGGACATGTCTCAAACGATTTCTCTTTTCATGCTGATTAAGAATATATATGGTTTGTGGGGTCTCCGACGCTTCCTTCGATGTGTTGTAAACGGATGATCAAAGTGAATATACCCTCTTCCCTAAGGTGGAGGGTATAACAAGTGAAAATACTATAGTCGGTCAAGCTCGATCATCAAATACCCTACAGCATTTGATATCCTTGTACCATATGTCACCGAAATATCTCAAAAAAGTATAGGACCTCCTATGGAGAGGAATTCTAAAAATGGTCCAAACCGGTCCATTTTCAATAGGGTTCTCCTTTGGGCCAATACGGATTCTTGTACCAAATTTCATCAAAATATCTCAAAAAATGCGACCTGTAGCTTGCGCACAAATTAAATTAAATTAATATAGACGGACAGACGGACATGGTTAAATTGATTGATATTTTGATTCTGAATCGATCGGTATAGCTGAAGGTGGATGTAGCGTTTGCCGTTTAGGAGTTACAAACATCCGCACAAACTTAATATACCCTTGGCCATGTCTACCAGCAGTGCAGGGTATAAAGAGAGTCATACGTTTAAAGTAGTGCATCAGTTGAAAAGCAATTTTGCTTTCATAATAAAAATTTGTATTTGTATACACATCATATAGTAGCAGCACCACATACACGTTTGTAAGCATATGCCGTAAAAGTATTTGCCAATTAAACAATATGTTCACATCCACTTTATAACCAAGCAATAGATATATAATTGTTTTGATTGGCCCGCAGGCAGACCTACAATAAATGCCGTACAATGTAAGCAACACGAGTACACAGTCTAAACGTATATTAATTAAAAATTCATTCCCATGCGCATGTAAATGTTTATACTTATGTAAATTTTATATTTACAATATATGCAAAGCAGCAACAACAACAACAACAATAATAACAACAATAAAAATAAATGGAGGCAATGAGAAATTTAACTTTCTCCTCTTTCGGGCCACTAGTACAATACAACACTACACGTAGCCATACTCATGGCTGGTATGCACTTGGCAGATTTTTTCAAATTTCGACAAATCGTCCTAAAAAAAAGTTCCCTAAAATTTATACGAACTCTAACCGTGTTTCAAAACCTCCTAAATAGTAGTCAGAGCGAGGAAATTCCTTTGGGACTCTTTATAGTACATAAGGGGGCACGTGCAATACAAGAAGAAACTACACCATTTTAAGGTTAAATTGAGAACTTCCAAATTATAATTGAGAACTTATATATATAATATAATTGAGTTGAAATTGGGAAACTGAAGTTTTAAATTGAGAAAACCAAACTCAAATTGAGAAAACTAAATTGAAATTGAGAAAACCAAATTGAAATTGAGAAAACCAAGTTCAAATTGGGAATTTCCGAATTGAAATTGAGAAAACAAAATTCAAATTAAGAACTTCCAAGTTCAAATCGAGAAAACCAAATTGAAATTGGGAACTTCCAAACTCAAATTGAGAAAACCAAATTGAAATTGAGAAAACGAAACCAAATTGTAATTGAAAAAAATAAAATTGAAATTGGGAATTCAAAAATTAAAATTTTAAAATATATCTCAATTGAAATTGGGAAAATAAAAATTGATATTGAGAAAATAAAAATTGAAATTGGTAATTTAACATTTGAAATTGGGAAAATACAAATTGAAATTAAGAGAATGCACTTTAAAATTTAAACTGTAAGTTAAGAAAATTAATATTGAAAATTGGGTTTATTTAAGTTTGAAGCATTATTTACTAAAAACTCAATTTTCAATATTAATTTTCTTAACTTACAATTTAAATTTTAAAATGCATTCCCTCAATTTCAATTTTTATTTTCTCAATTTAAATTTGTAAGTTCCCAATTTCAATATTGATTTTCCTAATTTCAATTTGGTTTTCTCAATTTCAAACTTTACTTTCTCAATTTCAATTTGGTTTTCTCAATTTGAACTTCGAAGTTCCCAATTTCAATTTGGTTTTCTCAATTTGAGTTTGGGAGTTCCCAATTTGAACTTGGTTTTATCAAATTGAACTTTGTTTTCTCAATTTCAATTTAGTTTTCTCAATTTGAGTTTGGTTTTCTCAATTTAAAACTTCAGTTTGCCAATTTCAACTTGCAAGTTCTCAATTATAATTTGGAACTTCTCAATTTAACCTTAAAATAGTGTAGATAATTAAATGAAATATACGTACCTCATGAGACTATATCTGAAGAACTCTTTCGATCTGTAAAGAATTAGACTTTGCGCATCCGTCATAAATCGGCCTAAATCGGTCATACAACACCTCCGTACCGCAATTTTTAGCGATTTTATACATAAAGTATAAAACATGAATTGCAATCCTTTGGTTTGGGACCAGCACGAATAAACTATTTTTAGCAGTTGCTGCTTAAAACAACGTTTCAGTTGAAATTCCTATCTTATCGAAGCAATAAATTGAAATCTGAAAATTTGAAAAATTAATAACTTTTGAAAAGATAAACTTGAAAAACTTCAAAATTTACCTTACAGCCCAAAAGTAGAAAATAAGGGAAGCTAGACAGATTGCACGCGGCTTTCCAAGCCCTAATTTGCCTACTGTTCTGTTAGTACATTGAATAAAAGTGAATACGTAAGTAATGCCCAGACAGACTTACACACATGTCTTTATTTAAAACACACACAGCACAGAGTACAGCACCATTTGATTCTTCTTGTCTTGGTATCACAGGCGTACATGCCAATTTGTGTGAAAGTGCGGCCACGTAAACATACAATTTTCAAAATCAGAGTTTATAAACAAGTGAAAATGTTATAGGCGGTCAAGCCCGACCGTTTAATGCCCTTCCACTATTTCCTTTTAAAAGTTATATTTTACTATAATTTGTTCAGTATGCACGAGTTATTGTCGTACAAGCCATTTGGAAATTCCAAAAATTTGCTTAATCCAGCCCCATCTAATGAACATTAGAATTTTAAGCTAACCAAGTGTTAATTACCAAATTTTATGAAAAAATTTCAAGCAGTGCAACTCATTGAGTTTGTTGCTCCTTTTGCAACGCCCAGGAGGATCTAGAAATATCTGACCGTATGTCCTAAGAGCATTGCATCACGGTCAGATATTGGGCTGAAATTTTTGTACTTAGATTCTTAGTTTTTGGCCCGATCGAGTCCAAATTTGACACAGTTAATTATTAAACCAAGTTTTGTTCAAAAATATTTTGTATTCCGAATTTTCACCATAAGGACGCTATATGGGGAGGGGTTTTAACAATGATGCAATTCAAGTCCGTTTCAATAATGCACATATTTGATTCAAGGCACACCCTTACTTGTACTAAATGTACTCAAAAAATCTTAATAACTGTGGACAAAATGTTAAGCACAAACTTACATGAATACATAACAGACAGATGGACAGACGCACATGGTTAAATCAATTCAGAAATTAATTGAATCGATTGAATATAATAAAAAGTGAGTCTACCTTTAGCCAATTAGAAGTTACAAACATCCGCAACAACTTAATAAACTCTCTTACCACATATTGGGTAGGGTAAAAACGTACTTTTCAAGTCATATTATTTTCTCAATAATAAGTAAAAAATATTAAAATTTTTAAATAAAAAAAATATTATAAATAAAAGTTTAAACAAATTAAAAAGAAATGAAGAAGAAATTTGAAAAAATTCATTCACACTACGAATATTTGGGCGCAAAAGAAAGTTTTTCACTCACTTGGATATACAGACATATCTAAACCAACTCAGCTTACAATGCTGATCAAAAACAAGGTGAAAAAACTCTGTGAAGGATTTGTTGAGGTGCAAATGCAAACGCTTTGAAAAAGTTAATGGTGTAACTAATAAAGTAGTTATAAAAGCAAATAAAGGGAAAGCAGTACCAACAGCAAACAAGAGAAAACGAAACATACACACACACACGCGTAAGTACATAACCCGAAAAATGAGATTGAAAAAAATGAAAATAACAAAAACAAAGTTTCTCACGTTCCTCTTCCCAAAATTCTTGGAATTGCAATGCATTACACACAAAAACATAAACAAAAGATATAAATAATAAAAAAACCAAACAACAAAAAAGAAAAGAAGAGAAATCTGTCTGCCTGTGTTATGTGTGTAATGAGCTGCACTGTACTCAATGCTTGCCTCAGCACTGCTTCAAACTTTAGCTCATAATCAACACAATATTGTGTCAACTACGTAATAATAAGTAAGGTTACTGAAATTGGCTTAGGCCAATTCCCTGAATACCCTCCACTTTTACATATAACCGATGGGCGTGGCAGGTATGTGTTTATGCCCACTAATAGTGCATGTGTACGTTTCAGCTTGCAAGTCGACTTTTAGGCTGAGTATGGTTTTTTATAAATTAGAGGCGTGTCTGTTATCTGACCACGCCCATTTTTGGATATATCGATGCATGGTTTACTTGTAAATATGCCTACCGAATTTCAAGTTTATAGGTCACTTTTAGGGACAGATAAATAGATATTTGTTGATTGTGGGCGTGGCTTTTGACCGATTTTACCAATTTTAAATAGATGTGCGCAAAAAGTAAAAATCTGTGTACAATATTTCAGGTCAATATTTCAAAACGTACGCCCGCCACGGACACGCGCACATACATGTCTAGATTGACTCAAATTTTGATGCTGATCAAAAATATATATATTTTGTATAGTCTCTGACACCTCCTTCTAAATGTTGCAAACTGAATGACAAACTGAGTATACCCTTATCTTATGTAGAAAGGATAGAAAAACACTTCATATTCATCGTATTTAATACCTCGTGTCATGATACCGTGTACTTGAGAACTGAACGACCTTTCTACCTTTCTATATAAAAAAATAAAATTTTGATAATTTCTGACAAGTTGTGATGTTACCCTTGAAAATCTTATCGTACAAGGTCCTTAATTTATATTTTTACTTGTATTAGGAAGCCTCTGCGAGCATAAATACTTTTTTAATGTCTTTTATGACATTAGATTATTCAAATATTACTAATGTCATGGCATTAGTATCAAAATAGATAGGAGCAAGTTTTGGGGCTTAGGCCTAATTATGTGGATACCCACCGAACTTCCACCGTTGGAACTTTAATTCGAAACGCCGCATTAGAGATTTGGGTAATAAGCCTTTGACTGAAGCGGGAAGCACTTGATCCATTTCGCTCATTTTCAATATCAACCAGGACGGAAAGAACCTGTACCTCAAACGGACCCATGTGTCGGTTTATAATACCGAATTTCGTGCTGATCACCAATATAAAGTGCGTGAGGTATAGTTGTTACAAACGTTTTGACAAAGCAAGTATACACCTGCGAAATGCAAAAATTTATGAAAATTTACCATCATTTAAAACTTTCTACACATACCCCAACCGCATTATCACATTTTTTAGAAACAACCTTTACTTTTTTCAAATCAAGAACAAAATAAAACAAGATAGAAAAGTTCGGTTAAGACCGAAGCTTAAATACCCTCCACCTTTTGTAATTCTCTAAAAAATAAGCTCCTATTGCCATATTTATGTATATGACTGTTTCATGTACTTACGCAAATAGTGTTTTTTTTAAATTATAGGCGTTTGCGTTATTCAATCTCGCCCATTTTTGGCACAGTATTGGATAACGGTACCCTTTATATTTATACCAAATTTCAACTTGATATGCATAGTATTGTGCGATATATAATTTTTTAAAGATACAATTTTTTCGAGGTATGATGAGATTTTCGTTTATTGTGGGCGTGTCTCTTAACCGATTTTGTCCAATTTCAATACGGAACAGCGAAATTGAACTAAAAATACGTATGCAAAGTTTCAATTTGATATCTCAAAAATTACGACCGTGAGAGTGCCAACAACAGACGGACACACGGACACACGGACGGACATGTCTCAACCGATTTCTCTTTTCATGCTGATTAAGAATATATATGGTTTGTGGGGTCTCCGACGCTTCCTTCGATGTGTTGTAAACGGATGATCAAAGTGAATATACCCTCTTCCCTAAGGTGGAGGGTATAACAAGTGAAAACATTATAGTCGCACAAGCCCGCCACTTTAATACCCTACCCTGCTTAGTTCCACCATTTATGCTACAATTAGTTGTATCAGTAAACGCGAGATATTGAGATGAGTGGAAAATGTTTTAAAAGTAGTCGGGTTCAAATTTAGTGCAGCCAGTGCAGCTATTCTTCGCCAAATTTTGTAAACAAATATTAAGAATTGTGATGTTTTTGCCATAGAAGAACTGTAGACTTCCAATATAATAAGACCTTATAAGGGAAGGGTTTCTAAAAATGGTTGTATTTGGTTCATTTTCCATTGAGTTCTTCTTTACACCAGTTTATATCTTTTTACCAAATTTCATCGAAATATCTCAAGACGACGCGCTGTAGCTTGGAGATAAAATTACGTTGACAGACAGACAGACAGACAGACGTTTAAATAATTTTAAATTCTGATCCTGAATCAATTGGTACTATTGAAGATAGATCTAGCATTTACCGGAGTTACAAACACTCGTATAGACTTAATACACCCTTTGCCACAAGTGGTGCAGGGTCTAACTATAATATTTAAATGGTAACGAATAATATTCTCACTCAAATACGCATCAGCATCTATCCAGCGAAATAGAATTTTTAATAAAATTTAAGTTAAAATGTTATTTAAAGAAAAAAAGAAAAAAATGACAAAAAAAATTCAACAAAAGACGAATGAACAAATTCTGGATGAAATTTTAGATGATCTTCTTGATTATGAAGAAGAAAAAGAAATAACTGTTATACGAGATAAATTGTACACAAACAGTGACATAATTTATCAAATCATCATTAATGAAGTACATACTTTATGCGAATCTGAAAGCAAGGCAACACACTATCGAACAGAGTCAATGCGGACTAATGTAGCAAATAAATCCAAACCGACTAAATCCAATCGCGAGGATGGCAATGAAAAATGTAAACCAGTAGAAGCCATTACTATTATGAACGACTTCTTGAAAGCTGTCAACAACCCAGACATTCATTATAAAGACATGATGACAATGCGTTATAAAGCACCACGGCTGTTCGATCGCTTATGCAACGATGAAGAAAAGAATTGTTTGACCGAATATTACCATCATCAGCAGCAAAATTCGATAACTTTCAGTCCAAATACTAAATGGCAAGAGGATTGTAAAAGAAAGCAAACCAGAGAACAACCCTTCTCTACTAATGTGATCAATTCTTTAGCTAATGAAGGCGTCAACGCTTACGGTTCTTCTTTTCTCGTAAGATGGGATATATACAAACAAAAATCCGGTTTTGCAGAAGATTTAAATTACGAATCCAATGCTCATATATGGGTGGGTGCATATTAAGTAAAGAGGCACAATTTTCTAAGCAAAAAGGTCACAACGCCTCTCCCGGTACCGCTTTCTGCCATACATTTCATTCATCAGAAGCAATGTGCCATAAAGCCCATTAATGTTGATCAAATCATAATACTTAACATGCGAATTGAAAGACTTATTAAATCAGAACTGAGAACTGTAGAAAGTTCTGTGGCGGAAAGCCTGCACCTGAGAGTCTATGAAAAATTCAATCAATATACTAACTATTCTGAAGGTAATTTACCTTTAGATCTAACAACTGCCAGTTCCACTGCTGTTCTCTTTTATTTTAAACGAAAACAGAATTTCACAGAACTTCGAAGAATTAATGAAGAATCTTCGTTCCAACGAAACAAAGAAGCTGCAGAAGAAAGAGGGCATCACAAAAGAATCAGTATTCACTATCAGAAGAACTTTACTAATACCTTATTTATTAAACCCAACATCCAATACACTGGGCAAAAAAGGAAACGAAATGAAACTTTGGGTAGCGAGGTATACAAACGTATCAAGTTAAATGTAAATAACTCTCCACCGGATCAAGCAACCATTTCGTCCACCACTTTTCCTAATAAGAGAACAATTTTTTATCCCTCAACAAACTTAACAAAGCAAGAAAAAACAATTTATGCAGAGGATTTCGATATTTGTGACTCGACAAGCGATATATTTTAGACATGGATAAATACCGAAACAACCATAAGGTAGTCGCGGAGACCCAGTAAAGAATATATTCTAAATCACCATCGCATACGGAGTCGTTCTAGTCGCTTTTCTGTTTCTCTGTCCGCCTCTATGTGGACATTATTCTTCTGGTTTGGGACAATTATTTCGAATTTTGGCAAGACACGTCTACACTTAAGGAAGGTTAAGGAAGTGCAAAAATTTGTTTAATGATTTTTATACCCTCCACCTTAGGGAAGAGGGTATATTCACTTTGATCATCCGTTTACAACACATCGAAGGAAGCGTCGGAGACCCCACAAACCATATATATTCTTAATCAGCATGAAAAGAGAAATCGTTTGAGACATGTCCGTCCGTGTGTCCGTGTGTCCGTGTGTCCGTCTGTTGTTGGCACTCTCACGGTCGTAATTTTTGAGATATCAAATTTAAACTTTGCATACGTATTCTTAGTACAATTTCGCTGTTCCGTATTGAAATTGGGCAAAATCGGTAAAGAGACACGCCCACAATAAACGAAAATCTCATCATATCTCGAAAAAAATTTATTTTTAAAAAATTATATATCGCACAATACTATGCCTATCAAGTTGAAATTTGGTACATATATAAAGGGTACCGTTATCCAACACTGTGCCAAAAATGGGCGTGATTGAATAACGCAAACGCCTAAAATAAAATAAAAAACACTATTTGCTTAAGTACATGAAATAGTCACATAAATAAATATGGCAATAAGAACTTATTTTTTAGAGAATTACAAAAGGTGGAGGGTATTTAAGCTTCGGTCTTAACCGAACTTTTCTATCTTGTTAGGTTATAGAAGCTAAAACATATATTCGTTTAAGAGCAGAAAAACCAAACATGATATGCAAAGCATTAAGTTAAACAGAAATTGCTGAGAGAAATAAATAAAAATGTATTACACAATAATAACAACAACAACAAAATATGTACGAAATAACTCAAATACGAGAAACACGTAAAAAATATATTTGGCTTAAGCCAAAGCTTGAGTACCCATCACTTTGGCATTAAATTAAATTAAATTGAACTAAATATTAATGTATTTTTCATTTTATCAATTTCCTGCTTTCCTACTAATGGACACACAGACATACAAAATGTTGATCTGTAACGTATTTGTACATGTATATGTTACAAACGTTTCAACAAAGTGGACATTCCCCCGATCTCAGGATAATGCGTCTGACTTGTACACCACACATAACCACTGCATACGGGGTGCCCGTTCAAATGATAACGCAATAGTGGTCTCGCCATTTTTTTATGTTATCAGTACTTGTTGCTTTCTATTTGTTTGCTAGTTTGCTTTCGGACAATTTGAATAGTTCGTCAAATGAGGTGTATGTATGAGTGAGTGTATGTGACCGTACGCTATAGGTGTCGCTTGTTTCAATGCCGACCATTAAGTAATGCTCCTCCTTCTCTTGAATAATAATATGTTAATACACTTTTTAAATATACGCACACGCACACGTACATATTGTATAAAATAAACATAAACTACACCAAACACTCATCGCCACCATTCCAAATACACATATATAAAAAGAGAGATTAGTTTTCTAGAGCAAATCAACGCCATAGAGGCCAAGCAAATAACTATTGTTTCCAGCATGGCAGTGTAAACATTTGATATGGCAGAGTAATGGCAGAGTAAGTATTTAAATTTCTGAGAGAGATATACAATCAGAGTACTGCGACTAATTCCCTATGAATTAAGAGATGTTTGTTTGTTTGTTTGGGGCAACTGGTAAATTAGAACATTACCTTGATGATGTTGATAATGTTGAAGCGTGTACTAACTAATTTTTTTATTCGTTTTTGTACCAAATCCTCAGCAAATAAGATAAAATTCAGGTTTAGATATGAAGCGTTGGTGACAGGTATGTGATTACGACCTCTACAAATCTCGCAAGAGAAAGAATTTGGTTTTTATAATGAACGATTTGCTTATTGTTACTGAATTGTCGTGAATTAACGGCACTTTGCAAATATTAGTCTGACAACATAAATGGGCGATTGGCATTATCAAATCGATTGATTAAACATAGATCCACTAAAGTGTATGTAGATACGATTGTTGAATGGATTCTGTAACGCTTGGCACCTTAATGTTGAAACCAAATGTCAGTCAAATACAAATTATCGATTTGTCAAATGAAATATTTAGTTATCATATCAAGTTATCAAACCATTTAAAAGTAACCGTGTCAAAGAAATAACATCCAATGCTTCAGATTAGTATCCACACTAAACTTTCACTTCTAATGGATAAAAGAACACCTCTACGGTAACATGTTGACTTTCGTGTTCGTGATTTGTTACATTTGGAGTCTCCTCAGTAGCTGTGTGCCCCTCTAAGAAGCAATGCTTTCGGTCCATCAAAAATATCCCACATACCCTGTAGAGGGTTTCCTGATGGAAAATTCTTCATTCCATCTATTAAATGAAACCTAATTACTTTCAGTACAAACACTTGTGCATAGAATTTTAATATTTTTACCAAATTCTTCCGATCGGAAAATATTTTCCATTTTTCATTGATGAACACATTTTGTTGGCACTCCAAGGCCTTCTTCTAGCACAACCGTTTAACAAAGTAATTAAGCCCCTAACCTCGGGGTAATAAGTAGAAAAAATCCAATGTGTGACGGAAAAAAGTCGAATGGTTTTTTTATTTTGTTACTCCTTGAAATCCAAAACATGATAAAACCGTAATATTTATTTTAAAAAAATATAGAGCTGCCTCTTAAAGGTCCCTTATATGCAGAAGAGTTGGTGTATGTGTGTGTGTGTGTGTGTTTGTGTTAATGTTTCTTATCAAGCATAAAGAACCAATTTAGTGTCTTCGATTATGGGTTTCCTTTCGGCATTTCGGACATATCTCTAAGAGCTGCAGTCAGCATGTACAACAGCAACCATAACACCAGCAGCATATATTCACATACTATATAGACCAATATAAAATATGGAATACACAAAACAAAGAAAGAGAGGAGGAGAAGGAGAATAAAAGAAAATATAATCGAATACCACAGACTGCACTGTACCGGTGCGTGCAAATACGTTGGGCAGGTTAAGCTCCTTTACCTTTAATCTTCAAAAGGTAATTTATTAAATAAGAAAACAAGCACAAATGACCAAAGATGTACTTACGGACGGACGAATGTTCAATGAAAGCATATAGGAGACATGACTGACTGACTGGCTAGTTGGCTGGCGGGTAGGTTGATTGGTATACGCATTGTGAACTTTATCCTACACTCTTTAGTGACTATGCCACACAGTTGTATATAAGACGCACACACTCACACACATATATACAACACTACAAAAACATAAAACGCAAAGCGACGCAATCAACTGAAATGATCAACGACGACGACTGGTTGCAATTCCTGGAAATTCTCTCAATAAAAATAAATTCAAATTCACGCATACACACGCGCACCCAGGCGCACAGACACAAATTTTTAGTGAAAGATCGGCCGAAAAACAACATATTTACTAAATAAAGAGAAGAAAACAAAACAATAACAAAAAACAAAACATCATAGTGGGAAAAAGAATACAACAAGAACAAAAACAATACAAACAAAACATTAAAAATACCAATACCAATAACAGTAACAATAACAACAACACTAGCATCAACACACAAGGGTCACTTAAGAAAACAGTAACAAGTTGAACATACTGCAGCATACAGCATAAGTGGTAAAGTTAGTAGTAAAGTTGAGAGCAGCAGAGAAAAGGCAAGAATGGCAGAAAAAGAAGAAAAATAAAATGGTAAGAAATTCTCGATTCCATAAACATCCAAACAATATATACGCACACACACACATACGCACACACACACAACCCATATAATCCATGCCACACAATCCCGTTTATTCATGACTGTAATGTTTTTGAAAGCGGCATTCATGTTGTTGTTGTTGTTGATTCAAAAGACCGTAAGCTCAATACAAAGCGTCAACATGAAGCAGCAGCAGCAACAGCAGCAGTGGTAGAAGAAAAAGACGAAGAAGCATTATTGTTATCATTATAATGGTGATCCTACACGGCAGCCAAATGCTTTGGTGAGAGCAGACACCATTAACACTCACCATGTGTGCTTAGGGAGCAGACAAATATTATCATTAAAATGCGCATTCCCGGAGCACACAACACAAACAAACATCGGTCACCAAAGCTACTCAGTTGTGATTGGAAAACAATCAAAGGAACAATTATTTTTTCTTACACCCTACACCAGGGTCATGATTTGTTATTTCATTTGTGGAACTGATTAACAAGGCCCTTTAATATGTTTTTATGGTATTTATATGACCATGTCCGTACGTCCATTTGCCCTCAATATACCTAACCCGCAAAATTTCACACTTACGGCCCCTTTGTATTTCAGATGAAACAATTCACCTTTGAAATACATATCGATCGAGGCGTTTCGTTTTAGGAGGTCTACACGCCGCCATACTACTCTATACTACCACTTATATAGCACTCATACGCACCAGTGGCCACAAATAGCATCAAGCTGATAATTGTTGAGGTATGTGTGTTTGAACAATTATAATAAAAAATATAATATGAAAAAAACTAAAAAATTTTGCCTTTTCAGAACATGGTTTATATGACCGGGAAAGATAAACAACAACAAATTGGCCCATTCATCTGATAAACGTGTAAGGATGTAAGGATGTTATTCTATAATGCTACTGCCACTAAGTAAGAAAATGTGCATATTCAGTGTGGGCTACGCACATTATTAACAAATACGAATACAGACCACTCATCTTTTTCACCTTTTTCGTTGAATATGTGGCGTTGTTGCATTTACCAGCAACTCTGCCTATTCATGTACAGACATAGAGATTTGATTGTATTTTATAAATGCATGTACAGATAGCCATACGCAGGCGGCCTCTTTTGGAATTTCACGAACTTCTTTCTGAACGCGTCTACAAGAGTTAAATATTTGATGCCCACCAGCAACAACAATACTGTGTGAGCATAAACGCATGCATGTCTTGCGCTGTGCATACATATTTGCAGGATTCGTATAAAAAATTATTTATTGACGTTTTGTAGAAATCCGCCAAACAGGTTAAATAACTGCAGACAACAATAATAATAATATGATCAACAACAATAACAAACATAGAAGTAATATTTAACTTGAGCCAAATCTTAGATACTCTACATATTATGCGTGGTATGGGCGTGGCATGTATACAAGTATGTTTCTCAACATTTTATCCCAAATGTTGAAATTTGCACCAAAGTAAGTTAATTATTAATTATGGGTGTGCCTGTTAGTTGGTCAGGCCCATTTTAACTTTGGAGTGTTTAATTGGTAGCTATGAGCAGTTACGTGTTACCGTGTTTCATTGTACAGTGTCGAGTAAGTATAGCGGGGGGGCCGGCACAGTATCTAGGGGCCTTAAAATTAGAAAATATCTATTTCTAATAATAGCTAATAGGCCCAACAAATTATTTTCGCTTTATAACCCCTAAGTACGAATGCACATTTCTACACTTCTCCCGTAAGAGGAGTTTTGTCAATATAGTTGAATACGTAGCGATTAAAAGCCGACAAAAAGATATACGGATGCCCGGACGGACATACATCGTGATGTTTTTTAGCTATAAGTTGCAAACGCAATGATTAATTTAATCTATATAGAGAGTATAAAATCATATCTTATTACTAACCTTTAGTTTAGCACTCGAATAAGGAAAAATTTAGTAGTTGAATAAATTTCGCGGCATATGTACACATATTCATAGTGCACATATACCGCCTGATTGTTATGGGTATACTCAATAACAACAAAAACAACAACAACAATACATATATATCAACCATTCATAATGAAAGGGTACGAAAAGCCTAAATAAAAGCAACAGCTTCAGCATCAACATCAACATCATCCACAGCATCAGCAACGAATTCAACGCCAAACAAAGGGACTCTGAATATAACAGACATTCCAAAAAAGACAATGACTTCTTTCTTAAAGAGATTTTTCTTGGAAAAGCGTAGTTCTGTGTTGTTGTTGTTGATGCTTATGCTGCTGCCTCTTATTTTTTGTGCATCTTTTTTCAATTTTTAGCTTAATGTTTACGTTCTTGTGTTATTTTCTTTCCTTTAGTGATGCTTTGATTTTGGCTGTGACTGTGACTGTGAGTGTAGCTGTGGCTGTAGCTTTGGTTTTGGCTAGCTGCCGCTCCACAAAGTTTTGCTGACAATGTTGTTTTGATAATGAAAAATGTTTTGTTGTTGTTCTTGTTGTTGGTTTTCTGTTGTTCGCGTATGTTTTCTCCCATTTTCATTGTGTTTCACACACAAAACAGGATTAAAGGGGTATTAAGTTAACATTAAAAAACATTATCTGAAGAATTCTTGGAAGATTTTTATATAAATTGGAGCTTGCGAACCTGTTGAAATACTGCCTCCATATAGTACATACCTCTGATACATATTAACATGTTGACGGTACAAGCATAGTACATATAAAAGTGAGAACAAAAAATTTGAAAATTTTCGGAATTTCATTGAATGATAATAAGGGCGTAGCGTTGATATTTGAACAAATAATTCGCAAAAAGAATACATTTATGCAAAAATGTTTTGTTTATTTTATAGTAGGATGCGGTGTTATAATTTTAGTTCGTCTGTACGTCTGCACTTAGAACTATTTGAATTTTATTATTTGGGTTTTTTGTTACTTTGTCCAAAGTCAATTACAATACAATTATTTGCTCAATGGATGCAAATGCCAAAATACTCGGTCATACATTTTTACATAATCATCTGCAATCCTTCACGTTAGTGAATACGTGAGCAGTCAACTGTATCAATCAAACATTTTCATTTAGACCATCTCCAGTTTTTATACCATTTCGGTCAAAGTTTTAAAATTATTTTCAGTTCAGAATGGAACAAATATAAAAAATTGCTGAATAAGAGATAGTTTTTTTGTTTTTATACCCGCCACATAAAATAGGGGGTTTACTAAATTTGTTTTTCCATTTGCAACACCCAGAACGAGGCGTGCGAGAGCCTACATCGTATATAAATATTTTTGATCAACATCAAAAACGCAATTGATATAAACAAGCATGTCCGTCTGTCGTTAGCATTCTTACGGACGTATTGAGCAGAAATTTTGTTCAGACACTTTTTAAAATAAGCAAAATCAGTCAAGAGCCACGCCCACAATCGATTGAAATCTCTATATCTGTCACAAAAGTTGACCTATGAACTTAAAATTTGATATGCATATTTTTAATTTATTGATATGCTAAAAATGGGCGTGGTCAGTTAGCATAGACACCCACAATCGATCAAAACCTTTATATCCGCTACAAAAGTTGATTTATGAATTTGGAATTATCCTATCCCGTTATGTACCAAAAATGGGCATGGTCGAATAACAAACATACCCACATTTTATAAAAAACCATCGTACTCAGCGTTAAACTCGACTTCCAAGCTGAGATATTATATATATTAGAGGACGAAATATTTATATATATTTGCCACACCCCCCAGCGGAATTTCCCTAGATATTACTTCACGGTGACGGTTTCTAGTCTTCTTGAGACAATTCGCATCTACTTAGCTTCCTCTAAATATATAGTTTTCCTCGCTATGTATAATAAATCCTCTCATACGTTAAGGTGATATCATCATCATTCTGCATCGCGGACTGTGGTAAAAAAGGTGTTCCCCGAGTGGGGCATCGTGAGAAGTCGTCATGTCCGAACTAATGCAAGTATTTTCTGAACACTCCGCGGCCAGTTACGTATTGGCTAGCGTAAAATTTAATTCGCCCGAACTATCTATTTAACCAAGCTCGGAATAAATCGAAAAGTTCACCTTTCCTTGGCGGAAATAAGTGATGATGTAGGATAATAAATGATCGGTTTTGATCGATCATATTAATATTCTTACTTATGAATGTTATTCTAAGTTATTCTACGTGAATATTTATAGTGTACGTTGTACATTTATCATTACATATATACAACATGTTTAAAGTTCTCAGCAAGTATGTGTGTGTGCGTGTGTTTGTGTGGACTTTCACTTTGTGGTAACGTCCCGCCATAGTGCGGTGTGGTATATAGCATTTAAGCAAGTAGGCTGCCCGTGGCCAGACGACGTGTTAGTGGTTTATATTATGCACAGATCTATCTGATGACGTCCGTACGTATATACGTCCGCGAATCTGAAGTGTATCAACCGTGAGTAACATTGTGCCCCCCCCCAAGCGCAATATTATTGCGACAGTATCGTCATCGGCATGTGGCACAAGCATGGGCATAACAAGAATAACAACAGCAGCAACAATATTTATCACATTTAAATAGAAGATGAAACATAGAGGAGAAGCATTTGTATTAGCATTAGCATGGGCAGCAGTCATAGCGCCGTAACACATCTATTAATAAATTGTCTCAATTCCAAATCTATTTTTGTCAATGCGGTTAGAAAGAAAGACAGAAGGAAAGACAGAGGAAGTGTATGAATAAATGTGTGCAAAATGAATGACTTCTCTAATATGCTGAATGTTTCTAACAAATCACATCACATCGCATCTCATCTCATCTCATCTACATGTATAAACACATGTACATATATAACGGGTAATACATATGCAAACACTGTGCGTGTGTTTGTTTGTGTTCTAATTAGATTTTTGTGCTCTAGACCCCTTGTAGGCATGTTTGTTGCCTTCAAACGTTTTACTAATTGAGTCCACAATATGTCCATCCATCCGTCCTGGTCTTTCTGCCTCACGACAAACACTTGACCATTCGATTGAAGTTTAAGCTAAATTGCATCTTATCGCGTTATTTGATTTCTTTAAGAAAGCTAGCTTAATTTTAGTTTTGTTCCATTTAGAAGTAGATTAAATTTATGTACTATAGTGTGCAAAATAGAACGCTATAGCTTGAACGACAACAACACATTCTCGTCTATCCGTTAAGAAAATGTGAACAATTTTGAATGTATCTTGAATTCGAAGGAAATTGAATTAGAAATCTATCTTTTGCGTTTACTTATAAAATGACAAAAAATACAGAAATTTATATAAATGATACAAACTAGAACATGTATGTTTATATGTATGAATTATAACTTCAACGGATTATGAATTTTTCTAGCTATGAAGATAATAGTTATTTATACATCTTCATCTATTTTCACCCGTTCTCTTCCAGTGATGGTGAAAGTTCTTTTTGGGATCATTTTTTTTTTGCTTCGTCCAAGGAATGCGGAAGCTGTTTAAAACACAATGCAGAAATCTATAAAATGAGAATAAACAAGATAGAGAAGTTCGGTTAAGACCGAAGCTTAAATACCCTCCACCTTTTATAACCCTCTAAAAAATAAGTTCCTATTGCCATATTTATGTATAAGACTATTTCATGTACTTACGCAAATAGTTTTTTTTTTTAAATTATAAATATATTAATCACGCTCATTTTTAGGATAGTGTTGGATAACGGTACCTCATATATATATACCAAATTTCAACCAAATTAGGCATAGTATTGTGCGATATATAATATTTTAAAGATACAATTTTTTCGAGGTATGTTGAGATTTTTGTTTATTGTGGGCGTGTCTGTTAACCGATTTTGCCCAATTTCAATACGGAATAGCGAAATTAAACTAAGAATAAGTGTGTCAAGTTTCAATTTGATATCTCAAAAATTACGACCGTGAGAGTGCCAACAACAGACGGACATACGGACACACACACGAACATATCTCAAACGATTTTTCTTTTCATGCTGATTAAGAATATATATGGTTTGTGGGGTCTCCGAGGCTTCCTTCGATGTGTTGTAAACGGATGATCAAAATGAATATACCCTCTTCCCTAAGGTTGTGGGTATAAAAACTATTGAAAACAACAAAGAAAACAACAAATAGAATTACACAAAACTAGAAATTACACTCACTCCACAGCACAAGGAACAAAACAAATCAAACAACACAGCATAGCACAGCACAACACCATGACAATAACCAATATCAACAATTGTTCTTGGACACGATGTGTTACATTGTATGCACAAAACAAACAGCAAACACTCTATAAAAATAAATATGTACAGTAAATACTCCTTAATGTTGGAGCAGAGAGAGTAACACAACATTCCATTCCAAAGTAGAGCCACAATCATCCAGTGAGAGTTTGCATCTTTGGTAAAGAGAGTGCTCATGCATAATAATTAAAATGCAAAAGCAATAAGTTGCTAACCCACAAGTGCATACACGGAATGTTTTTTAACAGAAAAATGAATATTTGTGCAGATTATTTGTAAAGTGGCGTTAAGTACATTTTCCATTTATATTGACTTGTCTTTGTAACCTTTTAAATTTCCAAGTTCTTTATATAAATGGACTTTTGCGTACAAATGATACAGTTATGTGTAAATCCTAGGAGACTTTGTTTCTAAAAAGACAAAAAATATTTTTTTAATTGTCGCATGATATAAAATTTTTGTAGCATGATATATAAGTATTTATAATTATAAAAAAAGTTATTAAAATATCTACATTAGAGATTTAAACGAGTAAAGCACTAATGTGAAAGAGTTTGATGTAATAGTGTGAAATATACAAACAGTACAGCCAACATTAATTGTTACATACATACAAATATACAATTGAACTGCTCTCTTCCCAGTAATCTTGGCACATCATGTGTACATACATACAATTGAAATACACTTGTGTTTATTGTACGGCATATGTGTATAGTAAAAGCGGCATTGTTACAGTGAAATGTTAATAAAGCGGCGCCACAACACCGTCTTACCACACCATACCATACCATACCAGTAATAAAAAAAATAAGGCAAATCAACCGTTAATTTTGGGCCCGTCTTTCAATTTGTTCGGCTGTAGGTGTGCGTGTGTCTCAATGCATATACACACATACCTACAACGGGTATCTGCGGTGGTTATAACCCAAGTAAATATTCAATTAGTAGAGCATTGAACAACAAGTTTATTTAGTGTCTCATTGTTATTGTTGTTGTTGTTATTTCCTAAAGCATTCCATTGAGTTTCGTAGAAGAATGAATTAAGAAAATTAACAAAAAAAAATTCTAAAAAAAAACTGATGTCGCGTATAACAATATTTTTCATTTTTTGCATACTAAGCATATTCTTGGAGAGGTGAACCATTTTTAATGAAATAATAAATCAATTCTTTTAAAGTTCAAATACCAAAGGTTTGGACCCCATCGGACACATTTTTCACATGTATGCGGAAACGGTGGGCGTGGCATTTAAACAATATGCGCCTTTTTAACGGCTCGGACAGACCTGAATATCGTTAGGTTTATAAACATACATATGTACATATAATCGTAATTAGTACAGCGTAAACACTGAGGTGAAGAGCATTTTACGGCAGTATTGAGTGAGAGGAGTGACGTAAAAGTAACGTTTTCTAATATAATTGTGTACGATCGGCATTCTTGGCCGCATACTTAATGCGTCACATATAAATGTACATACAATAGAGGCTTACGACCATTCTCTCCTCCTCTTGCTCTCTTCACCACTCCTTCTCTATCTGTGTGTGTTTGCCTTTCATTCGTATGTTTTATATATTATTGAGTTCTACTTTGACTTACGGGCTGTGCCATAAATATTTCTACCAGAGTGCTGAGTATGTGTGTCAATGTATATGTCAGAGTGTGTGGGTGTGCCAGCAAAAATAATCAATTCAAAATTCTTCGAAATCCATTTGAGACATTTTTCGTTATTTTATGTATTTTTTCTTATTGTTATTGTTGTTGTTGTTGTAGCATTGCGTTGCTTTGGGTTTTTCCATTACATTTAATTTCTCCAAACGGTACTGCTGACAGCATAGTATACTCTATACTGTCAGCAGAGAGAGTATTGATGATAATGACTCTTTATTACTCATTTTGTTGTTGTTGTTGTTGTTGTTGTGACTGAAGCGGCTAATCATAAAAGCAAAATCAAAAAATTATTTAAGGAAAAAAAACGGTTTATTATATTTTAAGATGTTTTTATTGTACATATTTGTGTGTGTGTGTGCACACATATGTAGATACAGTGGGACCTTGGGTTTACCCTGTTGGATATTTTCTGTTGAAGTTGCCAAGAAAGCGAATAGTTTACGGGCGACATTAATGTTTAGCTTATTAGGATCAAAAGAGCCGGAAATATATCGATTTTAATTCTTATCCTTCGAATACTTAGGTATACTTATCTTGTTACTAATGCTTCTCTTGGCTTGTTGTTTTTTCGGTTTTTGTTTTATTTTCTTGTTGATTATGAGTTCCAAGAAAATATCCTCAATCCAAGGGGACATTTAAGTCTCATCTGATTTAATGGAAAGACACACATATTTAAGTATGTGAATGCGGCCACATGAGTGTCGCAATTTATTGGTGTTCGAAGAAATTTAGGTAATCAACTGGACAGTGTGCCACTGAAAAATCAAATTTATTATTAAGTATACTAAAGAAGAATAAGATAATATTGTTGTTGGTTGATGGCATATTGTTATCCTGGTGGTTGAGCTAGTTGGTTTGTAGAAATATGGCCAAAGAGTCTGTCAGGCGTTTAAATTTAAACGAAATAATTTTTATTATATGAAAAAACACATAATTGTGAATTATGAATTATTTTATGTTTGATAAGTTTCAAGCAGACATTATTTTACCCCATTACCTCTTCACATAAGGTGGGAGGGAGTATACTGAGTTTACTATTCTGTTTGCAGGCATCTGAGATCCTACCAAGTGTATGTAAAACTTAGTCGATGTGTCTGTCTCACAGCTGTAACTTTGGAGATATTGAGCTAAAGTTTTTACAGACACTTAAAATTTCTGCACGCAGGTTCCTTTAGAAAATAAACAAAATCGGTCACAAGCCACGCCCACAAAGACACAACAAAAATTTAACTATGAAATGAAAATTTTATATTACGCATATGCTAACAATAACTTCATCCATCGATGTACCAAAAATGCGCGTGATCGAATAACAGACGCGGTCACAATTTATAAAAAACTTTATTTAGGATTAAACTCGACTTGCAGGTCAATTCGATATGCAAACTATATTAGAAGGCGTAACCATGCATCTGCTACGCCCATTGTTTTTTATTTATTTATTTCATTTTGTGCTACAATATAATTATTATATACTAGCTGTTGTTCGCGGCTTCACCTGCGTGGAATTCGGTTATCTCGCGAGATAAAACGTTGCCTATGCCCAAAATCCTCTCCAGAATCTAGTGATGCATCTGGAGTGGTATCCACACATGCCGTTGTCAAATTTCAGATTTCCCTACTATTTAAATATTGTGCAATACTTATTGTGAATACTTAATTTCTTAATTGGCAATATTACTATCAATGGTGGGTATAAAAAGGGGTTATAGTGACATAAGTAAAATAGTTGGACATATGGTCTCGGAAAGTTTTTTGTAGATATTGATATGTTCTATAATATTGTAGAACATTTTTATACCCTCCACCTTAGGGAAGAGGGTATATTCACTTTGATCATCCGTTTACAACACATCGAAGGAAGCGTCGGAGACCCCACAAACCATATATATTCTTAATCAGCATGAAAAGAGAAATCGTTTGAGACATGTCCGTCCGTGTGTCCGTGTGTGCGTGTGTCCGTGTGTCCGTCTGTTGTTGGCACTCTCACGGTCGTAATTTTTGAGATATCAAATTTAAACTTTGCATACGTATTTTTAGTTCAATTTCGCTGTTCCGTATTGAAATTGGGCAAAATCGGTTAAGAGACACGCACACATCATACCTCGAAAAAGTTGTATCTTTAAAAAATTATATATCGCACAATACTATGCCTATCAAGTTGAAATTTGGTACATATATAAAGGGTACCGTTATCCAACACTGTGCCAAAAATGGGCGTGATTGAATAACGCAAACGCCTAAAATAAAATAAAAAACACTATTTGCTTAAGTACCTGAAATAGTCACATAAATAAATATGGCAATAAGAACTTATTTTTTAGAGAATTACAAAAGGTGGAGGGTATTTAAGCTTCGGTCTTAACCGAACTTTTCTATCTTGTTTTATTTTATCATCAATACTTTCCGCAGCGTATTCGATGAAAGATATTTTATGACTAATTTTTTTACACCTTGGCTTAGTAATAGTAGGAATGTCCAGGGATCCCCAACATTTCTTGACAATAAATATAGCCTATGTTACTCAGTGATAATGTAGCTTTCTAATAGCGAAAATATTTTTGAAATCGGTCCAGTAGTTTTTGAGTTTACTCGTTACATACAAAAATACAAAAATATAAAAATACAAAAATACAAATCTTTCCTCTTTATAATATTAGTTATAAGTTATATATAATTCAGCAACTTAAGAACTAATGATAGATTTAAATAAGAATTGGTAAAAAGAAAAAACACATGATTAAAACAATTTAAAAATATAAACAGAAGTGAAAATCCAAAAGAATGCTTAAATATTAAAATAATAATAAACAAGATAGAAAAGTTCGGTTAAGACCGAAACTTAAATACCCTCCACCTTTTGTAATTCTCTAAAAAATAAGTTCTTATTGCCATATTTATTTATGTGACTATTTCATGTACTTAAGCAAATAGTGTTTTTATACCCTCCACCTTAGGGAAGAGGGTATATTCACCTTGATCATCCGTTTACAACACATCGAAGGAAGCGTCGGAGACCCCACAAACCATATATATTCTTAATCAGCATGAAAAGAGAAATCGTTTGAGACATGTCCGTCCGTGTGTCCGTGTGTCCGTCTGTTGTTGGCACTCTCACGGTCATAATTTTTGAGATATCAAATTGAAACTTTGCATACGTATTCTTAGTTCAATTTCGCTGTTCCGTATTGAAATTGGGCAAAATCGGTAAAGAGACACGCCCAAAATAAACGAAAATCTCATCATACCTCGAAAAAATTGTATCTTAAAAAAATTATATATCGCACAATACTATGCCTATCAAGTTGAAATTTGGTATATATATAAAAGGTACCGTTATCCAACACTGTGCCAAAAATGGGCGTGATTGAATAACGCAAACGCCTATAATTAAAAGCCCGTTCAGCCCGACAATTTAATATCACATAGCTTTTAGCTGTCAAAATTTGACCCAACCAGATATAAAGCTGATTCACCAAATTTTGTCAAAATATATTAAGAATTGCGATTTTTTCCATATAAAGACTTCCATTAGAATAGTTCCTTATATGGGGAGGGTTTCTAAAAATGGTCCCATCCGGTCCATTTTTAATAAGGTTCCTGTTTGGGCCAATAAATATCCTTGTACCAAATTTCATCGAAATATCTCAAAATGTGCCACCTGTAGCATGCGCACAAATTTACATGTACAGACAGACGGAGAGACGTATTTGCAGTTTACGAGTTACAAATATTATAACAAACTTAATATACCTTTTCTCTTGCACTTGGTGCAGGGTATAAACAATATCGGCTTGAGCTGTTGACATATAATATAAGCGTGAGGTAGTTATGTTTTATAACGGTTAATGCAAGACCTGTTCTGCACAATATCGTAAGACAAGACTAAGATGGAATATGATTTTAAAGCGTTCTTATAATTTTCCTAGAACATCTCATTATAACCTTTGACCTGACAATTGAGGTCGACATACACACATACCACAGAGTAAAATTTTAAATGCAAATGTAAAGTCGGCGTTATAAAGAATTATGTAGGAATAGGTTAAAGAATATCACAAATTGCGTCCCGAATGTTAAAAGCTGGATGTGACAGTCGCTGTTTAGGAGATGAAATTATTCAAACATTCGACTTTGTATACTTGGCAGCCATATTCTGGAGTATAATCATCCAATATAACTTTTTATTAACGAAAATTATTTATGAACATTAAAAATGCAAAACAGAGAACAGAGAATACGTACAGAAGAGCCCCCAATCCAATTAATCACGATCAATAGGTTTTTAACTAATTTAAGGCTAAAATAATTTTAACAAAGATAAGTGAAAATGTTATAGTCGGGCAATGCCCTTCACCACTGAACTCCTTAAATAATGCTACAATTAATTTCTGAATACACAGGGCACTGCCATATAAGTTCGTGAAATATAGAGGGAAAGAGGTGCCAAAAAGTGGTCCGATCGGATCCAAATTTAACTATCAAATATTAAGCCAAATAAATATTTTTCACCCACTTTTGTCAAAAAAATATTAAGAATTGCGATTTGTAAAGGACATTTTTAAGGGGTTCTAAAAATGATTAGATCCGGTTTATTTCCAATAAGATTTTTCTTAGGTTTCCTCGCGTCTTTGTACTAAATTTCATCGAAATATTTCAAAAAATTAACCTGTAGCTTGCGAACAAGTTTATATGAACAGACAGACGAACAAAGTGACAGAAGAACAAACAGACCGACAGACTTGAAGGTGGTTATGGCATTTGCCGTTTAGGAGTTATAAACATCCGCACAATCTTACCCTTGGCCACAAGTGGTGCATCGTGTAATTAAATCCATTGCAATTGGATAAATTGGTGTAATAAGAATGATTTGGTGGAAAATTTCAAAACTTTCGCTTTGGTTTCAATTTGAATTTATATGTAATCTGTTATTATTTTATTTAAGGCATAAATTGAATCAATTGCAATTACTTAGTCATTATGTACTGGACTTATATACAACTTCGTCTTGTTGGAAACAATGTAATGGCAGCTTAGATTTCTCCAATTATTTGCGTACACAACATCAATTAGAATCGAAACTTTTTTCATATATCTTGGCTCACAGCTTACAGCTTGGTTCCCCGAAATACCTCACTTATATTCTATGAAATACGAAGGTTTGCTGAACGCAGTGAGCGCGATGCACGTTTAAGGAATTCATGGCTAGTTCCACGGTGAATATCGATAGTTCTGTTTGTTGAACTTACTCTGGCTGATCATTCGTTCGGATTTCAGACTTTGTGTTGACTTTTTAACAAGCTGGTACGAAAACGTTCTTGTGATTTAATTTGACTTTCATTTTGACTACTTTGTCGGGCCACATCCAATAAAAAATTTTTTTCACGTACCTATCCGTTGTCTCACTAGATAGACGTATTTTTTGCTATAAATACATAACATTAAGACGAATGGTACAGGGGCCAATGGCACTTCCAATTATGTTACAAAAGTTACACCAGCACGTCATATTTAATATAGCGGTTATTTACTTATTTCAATCTGACTTATTGGATAGGTCTCAATATGATAAATGTGGATATGAGGTCTCCGTCGTACTAAGTTTGTGATTTCATCTGCAACACCTAGAAGGAGGTATGTCGAAGCATCCGCCTGTTGTTCGCACAATTCGAGATATTGAGCTTGTTTTAAGACTGCCACTGGTAATTAGAAAGAGAGTGTGTACCTCACTTTTTTTACCCATATTGTTGTATGGTTTAAAGAAGGAGTACTGGTACGTTGTCATTTCTTATAAAACGTGCTTGCACAGAATTATTCGTTATGTTTAACGATTGCATATACACGATTATGTGTCAACAAATATTAGAGACTTTCTTGGTTCGGGGTTTGATGACTTCATTAAACTCCGCACCTTACTACTGAATTATAAAATCATTACATTCGATACGACACCATATATGAGGAATCGAATTGAATTTAATTTTGACTGCCACGACTCTGCGTCGCCCAGCCTTTTCGTGGATCATGGATAAGTCATTTATTACTTTAGCTGCAAGATTGCAGAATGACAACATTTCGTATGACAGAGACAATTTTATTATTTTGTATCGGAAAACATAATCAAACAATCTCTGAACATTGGATAATCTATGTTCTTTCCATTTACTTATTTCGTTTTGTTCTGTTTCTTATTAGTGTCCATTAACTTCGGTGAATGTAAAGAAATGTGCGGGAGTATGACGGAAAGACAAGTACGGTATGATTAAGCTTCGTAAATAAGGTTTTTTTTATTTATAGCTCAACTTCACATGACCACCTGTAATAAATTTCTTAACTAGTTAAGCCCCATTTGGGTCTTGTAACCACTGAATAAAATAAATTGAAATTAAAATTGAAGGTGATGTATTTGGTGGAATTTAACAAATATTATACAAAACATTTTCAATCGTATTAACAGATTTTAGGCTTAAAGAATTGGAAAACAACCAACATTATCGTACGAGTATAACAAATACATTTATACAATATTTTCAATATAAATAAATAGTTCAAGAGAACTTCGTTATAATTTTGTATAAAAAGGACAAAGTTTGTGTTTATTGTATTTTTTTTAATTCCTAATTTTTAAGAAACCCTACATGAGCGTATGAAACTATATTATTATTCCATGTTTTACGTATACTTTTATAATATTATTATATAATTATGCTTATATAACTAAATTATAAAAACAATTTCAAAAACTTATTGTAAAATTTCTTACAGTCTCATGCCGTGATATTTGGCAAGTGATTTACATAAACAGAACGCTAAAAATATGACCAGCAAATGTATACCACCGGCCACCAACAAAACACCAAAAACCAATTCCCGATGTGAGATGATCCACTGTGTAAAGGCCTCGTAACAACCCTGTATTAGGAAACACAAAATAATTATTAAACATAATTAGATAAATTCCGCTAAAAGAAACCGTTTAGCCAACCTTTTCATAATAACTATTCGCTTCATTTGGTTTCGTTGTGCAGTCTTCTTCAAGTGGTATCAAATTTACTACATCTACCAGAACACAGCAAGCTTCGGGTATTGTGCGATTGCCACGATGCTCTAACCAAGCGTTGGATGTTTCAAAGTCACGATAATCGTTAACGCCGCAACAATAGAAATTTCCCATAATTTGATTCCAGAACAGTGTCACCGCATCTGTATGCTCTTTGCTCGTATAATAATTCCTGATTGTTCTTTGGAGAAATGTTTTCGTTTCATCGCGTGCCTAAAATGAAGTTTTACAAAGTAACAAATTTCTCTCTCAGAATGTTTCCAATTTGTGTTAAGTATTGACAGTAATTACCGTATCTTTGTAAAAGGCGGCCAAACCACAGACAACAATTTCGGCTATCAGCAATAAAATCATGAAAACTCCATACTGTAAACAAAAGAAGACAAACATTAGTTAGTGAGGATCGTTTAAACAATACCCTACAGCACAAAAGAGACAAATTGGACATTTTGACTCGACTTTAACAAATTCATAACTTTAGGAAACGCCACTACTGCCAAATACTTGTAAAACGCTCTTCTGATCAAATCCGTCTTTATTGTAAAACAGACAGCCGGTAAGCGAAAGTTATGGAGAATAATTATAACAAATATTATATTAGTGTGTAAGTATAACTACTACTAATTATTCACAAAGTGTTCATAGCGCACGATTTTGAAGATCGTACTTGCTTTTCAAATCTAATACAAAAAATTCGGCTTAAATACACCTATCCCTCGTTTTACACGCGAGATACGTACCTGACAAAACCGTGTATTTCGAAAAAATAATTTTTATATGGAAAAATCGTGTAAAACTAAAACGACTATAAATAAGCTTTTTTTAGACATTTATGGAACACAAAATATAAATAGTACACTTAATAAAATATAAAAATATCATTTAAATCATAGAAATCATAAAAATAGTCAAATTTATTTGTAAAATGAAGAAAAAAAACAAGAAATCTATTTCATAGAGAAAAAGTATTGTTTGTCATTTAAATTAAAAAAAAAATAATAACTATAAATATAACTTATCCTCCTAATTTTAATCAAACTTAATTGCTATCACTTGCAACGATGAGTCTTCTTTTTCGAAATTGTATAATATCATATTCATCACTGGATAACATAATCTCATTAGATTCTGCTGCTACAGTTGCTGTATTGATTTTAGTCGTAATTTGCTAAGACTTCTAAGAAAAAGTCTGAAATAAGGCATGTATACGTCTGAAGTGTTACCAGGTTTATAATTAAGTAGAAATAAATTCGCGTGCTGTCAAAATTAGTTATTTTCTTTATAATTTTTTTTTTAATTTTGATTTTAAAAACCGTGTAAGATCGAAAACGGGCAAAACGAGTACCGTGTAAAACGAGGGATGGGTGTATTTTAAAATGTGTCACTTCAAAGGTTAAGAACTTATGGATAGCGGTACTCTAACACGCTATCAGTTAACGGACAATTTTTTCGTTTTATAAATTGCGTGTTACCGCCACTAGTTCCACTGGGGCTTCCGCCGTCCGTTGAAACTTAATTATCTATCCCTTTGTGGGGCTGTCGCCGTGCCCTACTCTGTTTTCACGATAAAAGAAAAAGGAAGAACCCACTCAGAAATCTGGAGCGCTTGAATATTGTCCCTGCTCGGGCGCCAAAGGTTTTTATATATATGCGTTACTTAACGTTAATCCCTCATTTATATTATGACTTCGGTTTTATATATTTTTTATCAAAAAATAAACAAATCTCTCAATTGAATAAAAATTCAAGTTAATACATCACTTATGTTATCTATTTTATGACCATAAATAAACTATGTATATCTGGTATTTTTAAATTCAATTTCATAGAAAATTCTTGTATATCGCACTAAACTAACTCTTCTCTCCTTACAAATTTTAGTAATTTGTGACCGATTAAAAGAAATATACGTCAAAGGAAAACTAATGAAAAGCCCTTCATCTCGCTTATACAAGAAATTATTTAACATCTGTAATATTTTACGAGTTATTGATCATTTTTACAATCAAAAGGAAAACTTCGAGTATAGTACATAAAATATTACATATGGTTAGTTAAAGGTTTACTTACTACACTTAAAAAAAAAAAAAACTTTAGTTAATCCTAAAAGTATGCTATCAAAAAATCTCCTGTTTTTCTTTCTTTTAGCAAAGACAAATGTTTTCTAGGTGGCATAAATTTATACAAAAAACGGCACTTAAATATGTATAATTGAAAATGTACAATATAAGGAACACAGAAACCCCCCCAACGCATAGGTATCCTTGAATATTTGATAAATTTCCGTAGCTTTGAACCATTCCGTAATATTACATAATAAAAGAAGGAATCCTATCTGGGCCTGTACGATACGATATTTTGAGAGAAGCTCAAAATACTTTTACCTCGGAAACCATTTGGAAATATATCGAATGATTTTACATCGTACGTGTAATTAATAATCGAAATTTTCTCAAAAAAAACTGCAACGAAATTACTTATTTCAAAGACGTTACAAGTTTCAGAATTTCAGAAAGGACATTTCATTTCTTTCATTTCTAAAATATTTTATTGCCTTGTAATCGACTGCAGGTGTTCTCTACGAGCAGATTATTTGTAGCATTACAAAAAACCAAGTCGAAGAGTTTTCATTGCAAATAAAAATATGATGAAGTTTATTTGGGCAGAACTCACACAACGAATTGATAAAATCCTCACAATGAGACTAATTTCAATCAGATATAAAATATCCTAAATCATCATTGAAACCCCATAGAACATGTAGTACACTAAAATGCCCTAATACAAGAAAGTGATTGCTTGGGTTAAGACCTCATAAATCTAATCAAATGGTGTAGATAAGAATATCGAATATGGGCGGAATATATGAACAAGTAAATGAATTGACTTGAAATTCAACATCAATCAATGAATGGAATTTCTTGACAAGACCAGGGACATCCAAGACACCAGAAGCATGTGATTTTCTACGCTGAATGAGCTCTGAACTGAAGACAATGCCTTCTGGCCAAAATTTTTTATCAAGTTTATTTTTATAACTGATTAAAGATATGTAGAAAGAGGAACTAACATTTTAAAAGGTGAAATGTCTCTCGGCGGCGTAAAGTTAATTTAATAAATACTAATATTAGATATATCCTGTTTTTGACAGTTCACTCTCCATTTCCTGAGTCATCTTATAAAAAAACGTTAGACAAAGATTGCCTTTCTTGCAGAAATGACAACTAGATGCCTTGACAACGAATCAGGATTAATAGTATTCGTATTATTTTCCGAATTATTATTAAAACTACAAATAGAACTTTGATGTGGAAGAAGAATTGTCCACATTGCTCAATGTAGATAATGCCGGAGTCTCTGTTTGGTTTGAATCCATTACATTATTATTAAGATATTATAATCAATGAATTTATCGGTTTCGAATTAATTGTAATTGTTGTCAGTACCACCGCGGCATTATGATTAAGAACGATTTGTAACGATGCCATATCTGAACTGTCATTAAGAAAATCATGTTTAAAGTTATTAAACGAATCCGGAAATTGTACAATATTTTAAATAATTTACTGAAATCTTTGCATGATTCAACAAAATCTGCTAGAGTTTGTTAAAAAAACGAAAAAAACTGAAATGGAGATCCCTTTCGGATAAACCCATCGAAGCACTTTTGACTTATTAATTATATATTCAAAATGTCTGTCGCCAAAACCAGCTTGAATGAGCAACACCATTAGAGATGGTAACTATATTATAATATAGTTAACATCTATAAAGTTGTATTTAACCATTTAACATAACATTTTAAACCAACCACTGCCTAAAAGCATGTTACTAAAGTGAAAATATAGTAGCAAATCAATATGAAGGCATGCACAATAAAATTATAAATTTTGTCTTTTTATTAACCAAAGAACCATGATATCTGGAGTATTTAGAATAATAGCTTGTATGGTACAAATTATTGGAAACTTTCCGGACTTACCTAGAACTGAATATGAACGCTAAAGAATAAATCACTGCACACAAACTATGTGTAAACAAAGAAAGTGTGTACACAAGCAATGTTTAAACAGGACAAAGCAATTGATCGCAGCTTGGAGCAAAAGGTATAAAAGTGTCACAAAGGCACACTAATAAAATATAATATTTTTGATTTATATACTGATTCAGGATAAGATTCTGAATTCAATCTGAATTATATTTAAGAAAAATATCACATAGCGTCAAAATTAATTTATAATCGACACAATGAGTTGCAAGACTTTGCAAGAGTTCGAAGGTTCTTTCCGTACGTAACCTTCCTTTTTTTCTTTTTTTATAAAACGTAAACAATTTAAATATAATAAAGGTCAATAGAAGAGTTTTTTGAAGATCAAATGAATTCATTGAAAAACATTTGGTATGCAAAGCACAAGCAAATGTCGCTATTACTGAAAATAACTATTTTTAAACCCTATATATTAAAACTGTACATTTGTTTGTAACGACTAAACAATTATTATACCAATCCGGCTGTCTTTTTTTTTTTTTTTCTACGAGGACGGAAGGGGAAACCCTTTATGGGTACCAATGCCGAACATGGTTATGTGAGAGTCATCACCATATGGCGACATACCCACTAAAACCCCTCCACAAATCCATTGCCCTGCGGTACCACCAGTCAGTATTACTTCGCAGGGCATGAATGGCTCACTGCATGTTTGGAGTGCGGTTTGCACGCCTCTCTCTTTCTAGCATTCTAAGCCTACCCATGACGAAGGTTATGCAACGGCTTACGATGTCCCAGTTTTCCGGGGATGCAAGCATTATTTCACTTATATTGGTTACCGTTATGGAACTGTTAGTTAGTGCCTCTGCTGTTCTACGCTCCCTTATAAACCGTGGGCATGTGAAGAACACGTGTTCGGCATTTTCTAAGTGTCCATCACATGTCGGACAATAAGGGTCATCCACCATGCCCAAAGCGGTGGAGATACGCTTTGAAGCAACCATGCCCGCTAAGCATTTGTGTGAGGTAGAAATTAACCTCGCCGTACCTCCTGTTTAGCCAGGGTTCGTATGCGTCCATCGACCTTTTGTTGACGATGTCCATCGTAGTTGCCATTCCAACAGGCTTACCTGTCTGGCCATGGTTCGGGTCCCTTTCCGGTTTGAGGGAGCGGAGTCAACTAGCTTCTCTTCCTTTATTAGTAGGTCGATTGGGATCATCCCAGCAATGACACATGCTGCATCATCCGATACTGTCCGGAAGCCGCAGCATACCCGAAGTGCCGCTAATCTGTAAATTGGCTCAATCATCTTCCGGTACGTTTTGAACCTCATAGCACCAGCCCAAACACTAGCAGCGTATAAAATTGAACTTTTGACCACCTCCATAAGGACCCGCCTTTGGGGTTGCTTGGGCCCTTTGGTGTTTGGTAGGATACGAGCTAGCGAAGCACATACCTTTCCTGCCTTACTCTTTATATAGTCTAGGTGGTATCTAAACGACAGCCTGTCGTCGAGCGTCACACCTAGATATCGTAGATGTCTTCTCGACTTTATAACTTGGTCACCCACCATTATTGTGGCCTGCTCAACACGCTTGCGGCTGGATATTAGAACGGCCTCAGTCTTATGATTTGCCAGGCTAAGACCCATCGTTTCAAGCCACCTCTGCACCATGGTAATAGCTGTATTCGCCACTCCTTCGATTTCACTAATGTGTTTGGCTACAATGGCTATTGCTACGTCGTCCGCAAAGCCTATTATTCTAGCAGTTTCTGGGACGTTGAGTCGGAGAATACCATCATACATCACATTCCATAGCAATGGCCCTAGAACAGAGCCTTGTGGGACTCCTCCTGTGACTTGGTAGGTTCGTTTACCTTCTACAGTGCCAAACACTAGAAGTCTGTGGCTTAGGTAGCTAGCAACTATTTTTAACAAATAGAGAGGTACATTTATTCTCCGTAGGGCCTCTACTATCATATCCCATCGCGCCGTGTTGAATGCATTCTTGATATCTAATGTAACTACCAGACAGTATTTCTTTTGCCCGTGTTTCCACCTTCTACCTTCAATGGCGTTGGCAGCCAATTTAATCACCGTGCCGATTGCATCGGTAGTAGATTTTCCCGTTCTAAAACCAAACTGGTTATTGGAGGTACCTCCTAACGCTTCTATTTCCGCTGATAACCTGTTTTTGATCAGCTTTTCGAGCAATTTGCCTACTGAGTCAATCATACAGATAGGGCGGTAGCCAGCTGGGTCATTTCCCGGGTTGACCCTTTTAGGGATCAACACCAGTTTTTGTATTTTCCAAATAGTTGGAAATATCCCTTCTTGGAGACAGCTGTTAAAAACCCTAATAAACAAATCAGGTTTTGTCTTTACCGCCACTTTTAGGACACTGTTTGGTATACCATTAGGCCCCGGCGCTTTTGTATTACTGAAGGCCTTAACAGCAGCCAGTATTTCGCTCTCTGTGATGTCCTGCGGGTCAACAGTATTTGCTGAATCAACAGGCTCGCCACGATTAACGTCCTGCCGTGGAAATAGGTTTAGGACTATACTTCCCAATATTTCCGGATCTGTTGGTGGCATCTCAGAGAAACACTTTAGTTTTTTTAATACTAACTTGTAACCTGTGCCCCATGAGTTTTGGTCTAGCTCTTCCAGGAGATTGTTGAAGCAACTGCGTTTACTCCTACGTATAGCGATTTTTAAAAGTTTGTTTTTCCTTTTAAGGGTTGTCCGGTGCATGTCATTTATACTTTGGCCCCTTGTCCGCGTGTACAGCCTCCTGGCATGGTTACAATCGGCGCGGAGCTGGGCTATCTCCTCATTCCACCAGTAAACCGGTTTGCGCTTATTACATTGCTTTTTCCTACACATTGCAACATCACATGCACTCGCTAGATGGTTCGACAGTTGATTCGCCATCTCTTCGACATCTCCTTGTACACGCACATCGCTAAAAAATAATGTAAAGGCTGCTTCATCAAAGGTAGTTATTTTCCATGCCGGCCAGCTATCTCTCTGTATTTGGTGGTTACCTGTAGGTGCCGTCTGCAAATCAATGATAACCGCCTTGTGATCACTGTATGTGAATCCGTCGGAGAGTTGCCAACGCGAGCTTGTGGCTAGTACACTACTCACAAATGTGATATCAATGATAGAGCTGCGACCATTCCTCTCAAAGGTTGCACGGTTCCCCTCATTGAGCAGTACTACGTCCAGCTGCGCCATGGACTCGAGTAAGACTCGCCCTCTGTCTTTTGTCCTTATGGAGCCCCATTCTGTGGCCCAGGCATTAAAGTCCCCAGCTATAAGTACTCGGTTTTTACCACTCGCGTGTGTTATGAGTGTGGAAATGGCAGACTCAAACTGTACCAATGTTAGTCTAGGTGGAAGGTAACAACTATATAGATATATATTGTTAGCCTTTAAGCCCACAATACCTTCGCAAATACATTCCATATCCAATGCGGGCAAATCTCCTGACAACCATATTGCCGCAAAGTTTCAATCCGCAATCCGGCTGACTGTCTATATACGTTTGTACACAAGCTAGAGAACGCATTTATGGAAATATTTCTAAGAAATTTGATACAAAGACATATATTATGGCCTGAAAAAGAGCCCCATTGAAAATTTACCCGAATCGGACCATTTTTAGAACCTCTTCCCATATAAGGTTTTATTATACAAAAAGTCTTTATATGGCGAAAATTTGCAATCTTTAATATTCCTTAGCAAAATTTCTTAGCAAAATTTGCTGTACTAAATTGGCACCCATTTCAACTAATTACAGAACGCCTTTTCACATAATAATATTTCACTAAGAGACTTATATGACAATGCCTCGAGTTTATTGATGCATTAAACCAATGAAGCACAATTTGTGGAACAAAACGTTGTATGGATTGACTTAATTTTTTTTTATTTTAATCGTTTAACACAACATATTATAAAATCGCATTAAACCATTACGATCTTATATACGATTTAATGCGATCATTATACTCTTTTCCATTCAGTTAGCAAGCAGAAGCTTGTTATCAAAAAAATATTAGCGAAATTTAACCCTCAATACTATTCTTGCAATAGCATTTTCAAAACAGGTATATAGAGGAAAACTTTCTCTATCCAAAATGTTAACGACAGCCACTAAAGCAGTTAGAGTAGGTTAACGTTTAGTTAAACTAAATTTTGCTTAGGCTAAATCTTAAATACTCTTCTCATGTGCATAAGCACATGATTATATCCTCTAATAATTTATGTATTAGGTCTGAACTTCCAAGTTGAGTTTTATGTTTAATGCGCTTTTCTTGTAGCTTGTGGGCGCTTCTGTTATACGACAACGCCCATTTTTGGCACATGGATGGGCTAATTATAAGTGTGTATAACAATTTTATCAACTTTATACTTAAATTTGATCAATTTAAAAGCGTTCTGTTTGTGGAAACTAGACTTCAGCTCATTTTTGGAACTCCTTCCCAATATCTCAAAATTTACAACTGAAACAATACCATCCTTACAGAGACGTATAGATGGACGGACATGTCTAGATAGACTCAGATTTTAATGTTGATCAAGAATATTTATTCTTTGTGGGGTCTCCTTACGCCGCCTTCTGGGGTGGTGTAGCAAACGGAATGACAAACTTACAACCATCATCATTTGTGGAGAGTATATGAATATAAAAAGGAAATAAAATTTTAAAAACTTTTATACAATTTATTGCACAAGCAAGCAGTTTAAGTGAAAACAATGTAGTTGCAAAAATTTCGAGGTGACAACTAAACAACAAAAATTTTATTACATATAAAGAGTACATTAAATGCTTTAGATTTTTTAAAATCATCAGTAAAAATTCAAATGACTTAAAAAAACCTCAAACATAACACTCCCACTTACAAAATAAATATATGTATAATATGAAAGGCATAGAGTTCACGCCTTTTCAGATCTATGTGGAAAACATAAAATAAATGCATTCTTACCGTTTTCAATAAACACTTGGATTCCCGTATGGCACCACAATAGCCCATAAAACTCAGCAAAAACATTATAGCACCAATAACGATCAGTACATACGCTAATTGTTCAATAACCATGGGTTGAGTGAATTGCTGAAGGAAAATAATGAAAAAGCAGAACAATGACGAGCAATTGAAATGAGAAGTTTTGTTCCTAGGCTTAAGCACCTACTAAAAATGAATAGTCATTCAATAATTTTTATAAAGTACGTTGTCACAGATTACTTACAGGGGATGAACAAAATAATATGAACACCTTGAAATATACCATATTACGTGTTGTTGGCAACACTGCTTCCGGATAAGCAATGCGACGCATATGTATGGCACAGTTTACGTGTCAAGCCTTTTAGGTTATATTATACGTTTTGTTCTGCGAAGGTTAAAACGAGCGATCGGTGAAATATGAGATCTCTCAGACTTCGAAAGAGAACAAATAGTTGGTTCGGACACTTGGTGTTCATATTATTTTGTCCAACCACTGTATATGATGCTATAAATTACTATGAAGTTTAAAAATTTTAATAATTATAAAAAATTAACAAAAATAGTTTAAAATAAAATAAGAATAAAACAAGATAGAAAAGTTCGGTTAAGACCGAAGCTTAAATACCCTCCACCTTTTGTAATTCTCTAAAAAATAAGCTCCTATTGCCATATTTATGTATTTCATGACTTACGCAAATAGTGTTTTTTTTAAATTATAGGCGTTTGCGTTATTCAATCACGCCCATTTTTGGCACAGTGTTGGATAATGGTACCCTTTATATATATACCAAATTTCAACTTGATAGACATAGTATTGTGCGATATATAATTTTTTAAAGATACAATTTTTTCGAGGTATGATGAGATTTTCGTTTATTGTGGGCGTGTCTCTTAACCGATTTTGCGCAATTTCAATACGAAACAGCGAAATTGAACTAAGAATACGTATGCAAAGTTTCAATTTGATATCTCAAAAATTACGACCGTGAGAGTGCCAACAACAGACGGACACACGGACACACGGACGGACATGTCTCAAACGATTTCTCTTTTCATGCTGATTAAGAATATATATGGTTTGTGGGGTCTCCGACGCTTCCTTCGATGTGTTGTAAACGGATGATCAAAGTGAATATACCCTCTTCCCTAAGGTGGAGGGTATAAAAATTTAAATCAAATTAAAATATAAAATTATACAAAATGCAATCAAGTGTAAAAAAAGGTATTAATATTCAATATTTACTTTTTAATAAGCTTTCGGAAACACAGATTTGTCTATAACGAAAGCTGGTTCATTAACAATACCAACATAGACATACCGAAGGAAGTTAAATGGATTCTATCACTTGGAAAGAAATTCGCCATCCCTACCAATAAGGATAATCTCTCGCCCATCAATGTTATATCAGACATAGAGCAATGCATACAAGAATTAAAAGAAGACAAAAAAGATGAAGCAAGAATAAAATTAGTTAATAGAGTAATGAATTACAAAAGACATACAAACAACACCAATGCAGAATGGCCAAAAGCTTATTAAAAAGTAAATATTGATTACTACACGGCTAAAAAAATCACCCTTATATAGGTATTAATATTTCCTACTCTATCAAATTTTAGTTGACAACATATTGTTGTTGCTTCTAAAAATTTATTTATAAACACTTTGCCTCCATCATATAAAACACCTTATTTTCCAAGACATAGTGCATATATATTACGCCTTTCTCACCTTTACCAAAAATCGAATTATAAATCCATCAGTCATTCAATGAAAAGTGAAATTTAACTGAAGATATATTTGAAAACATTATCTTATAGAGTTTCAGCACTTAAGCACGCAAAGCCTGAAAGAGACGGAAATACCATTGGTATGCACTTTGCCCACCATTCAAGTTCAATGACTGTTGCTGTCATCATTTTACGCCACATATCAATGCTAGTTTAGTGTTTGCGGTTAGAGGCCTTTGGAAAGCGTTGGACATTTCAACTTTACTACGAAACATTGTGTATATGTACATTGGAAATTTACTATTTTCATGCAATTCGTTTTTCTCTTTCTTTCTTTATCATTGCGATTGCTGTCCACCGTCAATTGTATAATTGATTGTATCTTTGACTCTGAGGCTATTTGTATTAAATAATGTGGATTTTTATATCCATCATCATTATTATTTAGGGGGTATATTGATTTCGTTCATTCGTTTGTAAGTTCTCTTTGTGGTGCGAAGTATATATAAAAAATTTATTCTTACTTAGCATTGAATTTTAAGTCGACTTAGTCCTTCTCTTTATATGTTTGAGTAAGTGTTTGAGTGAATTTCTACACAATTTGTGGGATCTCTTAATTGAGATATCGTGCTGAAATTTGTTATACAAATTTGTTATACAAATTTCAGCACGATATCTCACATCTGTTAAAACAAATTTCAATTTGTCTGTGGTGTCCTATTGCAAATTGGCAAAATCGGATCGAGGAAACGCTCGCAATGACGACCTGAAACCTAAATTCGTGGCTTACGGCACTTTAACAGTCTCAAATATTTAGATATATATCTGAAATTTATTGTACTTATTCATCATCGGTGCCCACAATTTAGAAAGTTCAGTTAAGTTTTATATTTCGATTCCAATAAAGTAAATTCTTATTTAAAAAAAAAAAAAAGCGAAACTGGTCCTTAGTTTGTGCATTCTAACGGTACATAAATAAAAGAAATTGGACCAGCCGTTCGGAAGACGTAATTAAAAGAATAGTATTATTTTAATAGAATAATTACCCAATGCACTCGTTTTCATGGGTGTTTGTTTTTAACCAAATTTTGCATAATTTTTTGAAAATTTCGCATAAGTCAATTGTTTATAAATCTGTGCAAGTCTGTTTTCTAATAGTCTTGCACTTTTGGTGTGTTTTTGAATAAAATACGCCCCATCTTATGTGGAGGGTATAAAAATGTATAAAATTAGCTCAAATGAGCGTGTCTGTTCAAGCTATTTTTATTGCGATTTATATGAATGAACAATTGAATATTTTTCAAGATAAGAATTCTCTACTTAAGAAAATATACTAATATTGCCACGCCCATACAGTAATTATATTGTAAACATGTTTACGTGATGTATTTTTTCTTTGTTTTGAGAAATAATTTACATAGTAATAGGTGCTCTGATTTGCAAGTGGATAATGATGTTGGGGATCCAAGACTTGGCATACACCTAACATTTGTTTTATTTTCGCCAATGAAAAACGAAATTTTGCTTAGCTGGTCTGGCTCAAAATAATGTTTTCAAAAAGTCGTAAATTTGTACGTTTTTATGTTCACACCAGCAGACACAAAATTACAAGAGAAACTATAGTTGAAACCTTGTGCGCCTAGATATTGTAGTTTTCAGTAGAAGTTGTTGTCAACGTACAACTTGTTGTCACGCTAGACTTATTATTGAATGAGAGAGCGGGGTCAAGTTTCTGTCGTATACGTACCTAACGGATGAACGTAAGTACGCACGTAAATTATTCAAGTTGTTCAGAGTTACAGAAGAAATTAATAGCAATAGTTTTGAGGCAATAAACAGGTTTGTGAAACCCTTTTTATCTAACTTATATATTCATCTTTGCAGTTGGCATGACTTAACGGTGCCCAGTACAATAGGGAGAGTATAAAAATTTATATTACAGTTTTGAGCACAGCTCTCCAACACTTAGTGGTTATATATGTAACTTAATATAAATATTCAGGTGCTAAGCATAACATGTAAATATAAAATACGTACAAATAACTTACATTGATGTGATGGCTTTCGACCATTTTTAATAAAGCGATAAGTGAGGCTTTATCGGCGGCCAACCAAATGCCTGTGCCCAAGACCAACGTGCCAAGAACCTGTCAGATGATAAATACATTACACACACCGGCCTACAACGCAAGCTTTACAATCATAACATAACCCAATTAAGTACATTCATGTGTTATTGAATGAAAGGTTTTGAAACAGATGCGCAAAAAAACTTACGAAAAATACAAAATTGAATATGCACAGTGCATATTTGCCAAACCAAACGCCGCAATTGTAGCCCATTTTGCTTTATTTATGAATTATTTTTTTATAATCATATAATACACAGTGTCCGCCTCATGTAAGCGTACACTTGTGACAAATACGTAAATGCTCTCTCCTGCCTTTCTTCCTATACACTCTATGTTTGTGTGTTAGATCGGTTTCTATTTTTATTATATTCTATAATTCAATTCCACGTTGTTGTTGGTGTTGTTGTTTTTGTTGTTAACTGGTGACTGCGTTGATATCTGAAATTATAGGAGTTGCATACGAAATGAATTAAATCACTGTTAATATTAAACATTTTAATTACGTTGCGTGAACACATTTACATCAGATTTATGTAAAATTTCTAGAAAGGAATTTTTAATTTCTCAACTTTTTGCAAAATAAATAATTTTTTTCAAATAAGTTTTCACTTTTCGCTCACAATCCCTCATCTAAATAATTTTGTGACTGAGAGCGATATGCATGACGACGAAGCTATGAAATTGTGGATAGATTTACAGGAAGAGTGTGACAAGGAAAACTTTCCGATAGGATCACAATTGTTAGGTTTTTGCGAGTGATAACTATTTGTTTGAGACTTTGTGGTATATAAAGTTTAATTTTGCCAACTTTGAGTGCCATTGGTGGATTTTTTCTTTTGGAATATTTTTTTCCAAATTTTTTGTGGGGAAATTTCGTTGCCAATTTATAGTAAATGACCAGAAAAATTCAATAAAACGAAGTTCAGCTTGATCAGGCTACTGTGACAGCTTCTGCAATCATTTTAAACTACCAAGCGCTTTAGAGAAGGGCGGCTCGTTTCGACTCAAAATGTATCCCTCATGTAAAAATATGTATGCATTCGAAATGTTCGGCTTATGATTTCGCAAAGCATCACTTTTTCTTAATGAAAAAATATTAATGGAGAAAAAACCTTTTTGTTTGTACTCTATGTAGAATCGTAGATTAATGTTGTTCCAGTTTTTAATATTTACATATTAATGTTTTTTTATCCAAAAATCTTACAGATACCGATACACTCAGCGCTTGCTTTAGATTTCCACTTGTTGTTGCTGCAAAACTGAACTAAACTTATGACGTTTAACTACAAAACAAAATATTTGTATGTTCATAAGGCAGCGTTCGTGATGCTAATTCTACCGATTTATCTCTTTATTTTTGTGTTTATTAGCATAGAATGATTCTTGGGTGAAAAATATGAAATTAAATTTATGATTACTACTCGCGTCTGCATGGATGCGCTAATTAAAAATTCATGTTTCCATTATTCCATGTCTACCGAAAAAAATTGTCAGTTAGTTAAACAGGTAATAAGATAAATTGAAAACACTCATTATTATTATTATTATTGTGATGAGTGATACAAAATAACATTTAAAAATTTTATTTTAACTTGTCCAATACAATGACAAACATGTGAGTATGTACCACTGTAAACAAATAACTGCTGATAAAGGTACATGTAAAAAATCTATATTTAACTTTTGTCAAACGTTTACCTATAAACTGTGTCAAGTGACATGTACCAAGTTTTCTCTTTTAAAGAGTTTTGAAACAAATTTTACACTTAACCTCAAGAACCCAAAAGGATTGTTTTTGGAAATTGTGGAAGTGCCTCTTAACAGATTCTGCCTGTTTTCAGTTTATGGGTAAATGTTGCAAACGAAATAATAAATATCTTGCCAACCCAATATGTAGGGTACAAAAGAATGAGAAAACAAAATCATTGACATAATTGTTAATAAAAAAATATTAGATACCAACTGGCGAAAATGAGTAAGACTTGACAATAAAAACCACTTAATATACCAACGAACTCGTGAATACATTCGTAATTACGATATTTAGTCATTGTGTTCTAGAAAACTTCGTTTTGTGCAAAGTTGCTGTTATATCAGTGATATAGTGCAAAATAAGACAAAAACAAGTACAGATGGAATAATAGGTTATACCCGACAGTTTAATACCCTAAACCATTTAATGAATAATACAAGCTTAAATACTCATTCGCCCGTCGAACCAATCTCGACTATCATGGTAATAATCTAAACTGTCGGTGGTTATCGCAATCCAATGAGTTCAAATTCCAGCTGAAAAAAATCTTTCACTTTTACAGAGATTTTACTAAGACAGAGCCTTAGTGTACTCAGCTAGTGAAACCCTAAACCACTTAGTTCCACAAATTATGCTATAAATGGTTTAGTTGCAATGGCGAGGCATTGTTATATAAGTCAATTGGTCATATATCGTTTTATGAAAAGGGGTTCTAAACATTGTTCGATACGGTCCAAATTTTGCTCAGTTAATTATTAAACTAATTAGCTATTCTTCATAAAATTTTGTCAAAAAATATTCAAAATTGCGAATTTTCAATTTATAAAAACTTTTATTATAATAGTCCCTTATAGGGGGAGTGATGCTGAAAATGGTCCAATGGCTAAATCATGTGTTTATACCAAAGTTTATTGCAAAAAACTCAAATAATGTGACCTATAGTTTGCACACAAATTTACAAGGACAAACAGACCGACTTGGTTAAATCGATTCATTTTTTTTTTTTATTCTCATTTTGAACATCAATGCCATTGTTTTTCCTTTTTATACCCTCCACCTTAGGGAAGAGGGTATATTCACTTTGATCATCCGTTTACAACACATCGAAGGAAGCGTCGGAGACCCCACAAACAATATATATTCTTAATCAGCATGAAAAGAGAAATCGTTTGAGACATGTCCGTCCGTGTGTCCGTGTGTCCGTGTGTCCGTCTGTTGTTGGCACTCTCACGGTCGTAATTTTTGAGATATCAAATTGAAACTTTGCATACGTATTCTTAGTTCAATTTCGCTGTTCCGTATTGAAATTGGGCAAAATCGGTAAAGAGACATGCCCACAATAAACGAAAATCTCTTCATACCTCGAAAAAGTTGTATCTTTAAAAAAATTATATATCGCACAATACTATGCCTATCAAGTTGAAATTTGGTACATATATAAGTGGAACCGTTATCAAACACTATGCCAAAATTGGGCGTGATTGAATAACGCAAACGCCTAAAATAAAAAAAACACTATTTGCTTAAGTACATGAAATAGTCACATAACTAAATATGGCAATAAGAACTTATTTTTTAGAGAATTACAAAAGGTGGAGGGTATTTAAGCTTCGGTCTTAACCGAACTTTTCTATCTTGTTTTAATTTACAAATATAACATATATATATATTCCACTCAATCTACTTATTGCATATATGTAAACATTTTGCACTGAAAGTATATTTCTGCACGAAACTGTGTGTTTTTGTTGATGTCATGATAAAAATTTTATGTGAAACAAATTGATTTTTTATAAATGTTTTAATGCAAATGTACACTATTTTTAAAGTGTCTTAAATGCATTTCTCAAACACACAATAATTTATTTTTATTTAATTATTAAAAAATTCGATGGTTTTTGGAAAAAGTCAACTAGTGTCAAACAAACAAAAATTCACGTGAAGTGAAAGTTAATACATAATAAATAACAATTTAATAAAAATAAATTTGTAATATTTGCTTGTCGGTCTGTCTGTCGAAATAAAAAAAATAAAAATAATTTTCTTACGAATAAAAAGTTTAACCACCCACTGGTACCAAAAATTATACAATATTAGTGTAAACTATGATTACAGAGTAAAAAGCCGCGTCTTTTGAATGTAAATGAAAAATTTTGGTGTGAAAGCCATGACTGTTGACTTAATCACGAACGACAGACTCGACTTTATTCAATTATGTTTGTACCATATAGGTATGTATTGCTCAACACAGCCTCAAAATGACTTATGGGAGAATTGGTGAAAACATCAAGTAATTAAACCTGGCAATAATCGTAAATATGCCCCAAACAATGGCATTATAAATTACGGCAAGCAAGTGAAAAATTTTAGAGTCAGCCTAGCCCAATCATTTAAAACTCTACAGCACTCACCAAATACGACATCTTATCTCATCATTCGTTAACTAATTTCAGTGTATGCGATTCTTTGCTTTGTTTTTAAATAAAAGACATTTCGAGATTCCAAAAATAAGTATTTTTATCATGTAAACCGTTGTGCAAGAAAGTGAAGCTACTGGTGTCCATCAAACATCAAAAACATCAAAACTTGAAAAACTTTGAATAAATAGCCACGCCCACAATCAATTTACTTATCTTCCACAAAAATTTACGTTTCAAGTTGAAATTTGAAACAAATATTTATAATTATTCCATTAATGTTTGTGCCAAAAATGGACGTAGTTGGGAAAACTCGAATACATACACTGTCAGTTACTACTTAAAAACGCCCTCTGTTTGTACATTTGACCTAAGGAAAATTTAGTTTTCTCACTTATTTATTTATTATATATATTTCACATTTTTATAAAAACTACATTTATGAAAAATGTATTTTAATTTAAATTTTTCGTAGACTTCGATACAGTTTAAAATTATTATTTGAAAATATTTGTTTTCCCTGTATACCGTTCAAAATAAAAAAATTTTTATAGATACCGAAACTTCGCTCCCACTAAAGAAAAGTAAAGGTTGCCGACCGCGGCTAATAAGAATATTTTATTATAAAATATAAAATTCTCGCAATAATGTCATAAAATTTGTTTCAATTAGTTTAGAGATGGATATAGAAACAAGTAAAAAAATAATTGTGGCCTAGGCCAAATCTTAAATACCCTTCAACACCTCCTCCGTAGAGGGCAAGGTATGTATCTGAGTACGCTCTTCATCATTGTACATATTATGCGTTAACAGGAATTGGAATTTTACACCAAATTGTGAGGTGTGGGCGCGTCTCTTATTCGATCGTGGCCATTTTTTCATTTCAATGAAAGAACCAAATATTAATACATATGTGTAGCAAATGTTGACTTCGTAGCTCACTGTACTAATAGAGAGAATTTTGTGACTCTCAACCGATTTATCCCAATTGAAATATGGATCTGCGCGCAGTAATTAGAATTGTACAAAATGTCAGCTCAATATCTCAAAATTAACGACTGAGTATTGAGAGTTCGAACAAACAAACACACGGACGTACAGTCGGACAAAACATAGATCTACTCTGATTTTGATGCTGATACAGGATACATAAAGTTTATGACAATGAAATGTTTGGAGTTTGGACATATATCCAAAGCCTGTAGGAGTAGTGTAGATAGGAGCAAGTGTTGTCTCAACTGCGGTAAACCGGGGCACATAGCCAAACAGTGTGGGAACAAGGCGGAGTGCGCAATATGTGCAAATAAAGGTTTAGGCTATGACCATCCTATAGGTGGTAGGCGGTGCCCAACCTATCTAGCAGCAAATTCGAAAAAAGCAGAATGAAGATATTGCAATTGAATCTAAACCACTGTGAAGCTGCACAAGACCTACTCAAACAAACTGTCTTGGAGCAAGGAGTTGATATGGTCCTGATATCAGAGCCTTACCGAAGTATAAATACTAGGGGATCCTGGATCTCGGACCCCACAAGCAAAGCGGCAATATGGATTTGTGGAAATCTTACAACTCAGGGTGTTCCCATAAAGGACAAGCAGTACTACGTGGTTGTGCAGGTAATGGGCATTTTTATCTTCAGCTGTTACCTACCACCCAGCCTAGATCTAGAACAGTTCGAACACATAATCGACATGATTGCAGAGGACATAAATACACATAAACCAGCCTTGATCGCGGGCGATTTTAATGCATGGGCCATGGAATGGGGCAGTAGATATACCAATAAGAGAGGCGAAACCATAATAGAAGCCTTTTCTTCATTAGGCGTCACGTTACTGAACGACGGTATCAAAAACACATTCGAGAAGAATGGGGCAGGCTCGAAAATTGACATAACATTCGTCTCTGATTGCCTGGTGCGTTACTGTGACTGGCACGTTAGCGACATATATACTCAGAGTGACCACTATGCTATCATTACAAGGATATGCCGACATACTCAGCTGACAAGCACGCCTGGTAAGCACTGCGGTAGGGGATGGAAACTTCAAACTCTGGACCCGAATGTGTTCAAAGTTATGATTGCGGATGATGTAACACTACCATCAGAAGTGGAAGAACAAGCAAAAAAGCTGGCGCAGCACGTTACTGCAGCGTGCGACGCTTCTATGGTCAGACGATCGAATCTCCCCAATCGTAAACCAGTATATTGGTGGAATAGCGAGATAGATAATGCGAGGCGACAGTGCTTAGCTGCCAGACGCAGAGCACAGCGTTTTATTCACTCCACAGAATATGCAACCTATAGAAACAGATATACTGAAGCGCGTAAGCGGCTTAAGAAAGTAATAGCGGCCAGCAAGAGCAGATGCTTTAAAGAGCTTTGCAACCTAGCAGACTCTGATATATGGGGCGGAGCTTACAAAACCGTAATGGCCAGGGTCAAATGCTACAAAAGGAACGTACCCACAGACGCAGAATTCATGAAAAAGGTGGTTGAAACGCTTTTCCCAAAGCATGAGGCAATACCCGGTAGACTCCTTACGACATTGCCCGCCTGGTCTGACAGTACTGACTCTAATAGGGCACTTGGAGTACCCACGAGCACTTGTACATGGCGTATAACAGCTAATGAGTTGCCAAGAGCAGTTGAAAAGCTCGACAACAATAAAGCCCCTGGCCCTGACGGCATACCCAATGAGGTCGTTAAAATCGCTGCAGAGCATAACCCCAACTTGTTTCTGCACGTATACAATAACTGCCTAAGCTGCGGTTTATTTCCAAGCATATGGAAAAGGCAAAGATTGGTCCTGCTCCCAAAGCCGAATAAACCTGAAGGAGAACCTGGGTCCTATCGTCCCCTATGCATGATAGACACACTTGGTAAGCTGCTTGAGAAAATTATATACGACAGACTTGTACATCACATTGAAAGTACGTGCGGCCTCTCTAATAACCAATATGGCTTCCGTAAAGGGCGATCCACAATCGATGCAATAATGCATGTTAAAAACATCGCTGAAAAGGCTATCGAAGGAACACGGTGGAAAAACGGAACTAAAAAGTACTGTGCAATAGTAACGCTTGATGTAAAAAATGCATTCAACTCTGCTAGTTGGCCCCATATTATCGAGGCGCTGTGGAAAAAACACGTACCACTATATTTGGCGCACATCATAAGAAACTACCTGTCGCAGCGGGTCCTGCTCTATGAATCTGACGCAGGCTTATGTAACTATAATATAACAGCGGGCGTCCCACAAGGCTCAATACTTGGACCCCTGCTTTGGAATATATTATACGATGAAGTCCTAAGGCTGCCAGTGCCAACAGGAGTGAGTATCATTGGCTATGCTGACGATATAGCAATTACCATCGTTGCCAAGGAACTTGCAGATATACAATCCGATTGCAGAATTACTATAGGCTTACTCACAACCTGGCTTAAGGATCGTAAATTAGAGCTTGCGCCGCAAAAGACGGAGGCGATACTAGTCACTAGCCGAAAGAAGAGAGAAACCCTGCAGCTATATATTGGCGGATATGAGATGACCACTATGGACGCAATCAAATACCTAGGAGTCACACTCGATGCAAGGCTATCGTTTTTACCACACTTGAATACAGTGTGCGAAAAAGCATCCCGCATATATACAGCACTCGCACGTATAATGGCAAACATTGGCGGCCCTAGCCAAATAAGAAGGTTACTATTGGCCAAAGTGATTTTCTCAGTAGCTCTCTACGCCGCACCGATTTGGAGTAACCGTATTCAGAAGTATCCAAGCTATGCGAAAAGCCTGAATAAACTATGGCGTGCTACAGCCCTAAGAGTATGCTGTGGTTTTCGTACCATATCTCTAGACGCGGTACTTATATTGGCTGGTATAGCACCTCCAGACATAATGGCGCTACAGCACACTAGGATGCATGACAGAAGGAAGGAGTTAGGCAGAAAGCTTACGCTCGCCGAGAAAAACGCCATACTCCAGAGCAGCTATAATGAATGGCAAATGAAGTGGAATGCCTCCCCACGAGGCCGATGGACATACGAGCTCTTACCCAGCATAGGGTTATGGCTGAACAGGCAGCAAGGTTGCATGGACTACTACTCGACACAAATATTTAGTGGTCACGGATGCTTTCGGGCTTACTTATATCGCTTTAAGCATGATACGGAACCCTGGTGCCCAACGTGCAATAATGAGGAAGAAAACGCTGCACATGTACTCCTGAAATGCCCTAGATTCAGTGTCGAACGGCAACTGATTGAAGAAGTAACAGGTGAAGAAATCAGTCCAAACAGATTGTGCTGGTGCATGAGTAACTCCGCTGAGGTATTCCAATGCGTCAATAATGTTTGTGCGTCTGTTATGAGCCGCCTCAGAATGGAAGAGCGTGCCCGACAACGACATAGGACAGAGACCACATCACTGACGATTTGAGCTTAGGCTCAGACGGCTCTCCCGACGTAATACTTAACGGTGGTCCCGGGAGATGCACCGTCGGACGTTCGAGGAGGTTTTAGTGGGTGAAGGCCCCACACTGACCTGCGGCTTTCAATGCTTTCCTCCTCGTTAAAAAAAAAAAAAAAAAAAAAAAACCTTCTTCTGGGTGTTGCAACGGGAAAGATAAACTTCGTATACCCTCATCACTACGGTGGAGGGTATAACAAGTACAAGTACCATGTGCACCACAAGTGCTATAGGGTTTAATAAAATATACACAAAACAAACACTTTGAATTGTGTTAAGTCTCTCAGTCTCTTTAATGATTCATACATTGTACAGTGTGTTGCTGTAAATTGATGTTGTCATTGTCATCAATGTAAAACACAACAATTAAACTTGTTATTCATAATAGCCAGAGTTTTAAAAAGGAAACACAAATGCAGCAAAGGCGGTCTTATTAAAATAAATAATAATATTGTATGCACCAAACTTTAAATGACATAAGTACTTATGTATGTAAGTATAACATATACGAGTATATAAAAAGTACAAGTTTCATTAAATTAATTAAGATGTCTATGTTAAGTAATATTCTGTTGAACGCGCTTGAGTATCCCATCCATTCATATTGCCATACAATGACAAACAGTTTAATAAAATATTAGACGATTAGCTTAATCTACAGAAATACAGTGCAAAACTATCTAATATATTTAGCAATACATGTAAAATGATGTAAAAAATTACACAATCGAGTCTTAATTTCAACTTTCACACAAAATAAATATAAACCAAGAAAGTGTGTTTGCCAACTTTGTGTCTATAAACTGAAAACCAACAAAAACTGTATGGCCAGAAATGTGTATCCCTCTCTGCCAATGTTACTCATTAATAAGATAATAATATATTGTTACGAAAATACATAATTTGTGCAGTTTTTTGTTGAAAGCACAAAAGCCTTTCGCACACCTTAATTGAATGAAATGTTAAGCAATGATTTTACAGCCAATAAATTTCGTACTTGGCCATTAATAACGATAATAACAACAAGTAAAAATTTACGCGACCATTTCCTACCCTACACTACATAGTTTCACAAATTATGTTATAATTAGTTTGGTTGGTTGTATTAGGAAACGCGAGTTGCTGTCATATAAGTCACTTCGTGGAATATCTTAAAAGGATTAGATCGAGTCCAAATTTGGCACAGCCATTTTACTATCCTTTACCAAATTTTCGCCATATAAAGACTTCGTTTACAAAAGCATCTTTCAAGGGCACGGCTCCTTTCATTAAAATATCTATACAAGGAGCGATCTGTACCTTGCACATTGCACAAACAAACGTACACGGCTTAAATTTATTTACAAAGGGATGCTGAATCGAGAGGAAACAGAAGGAATTCTGAATTGATTAGGTGTGGAATTGGATGTACACCTATCCATCTATGACAATCTATTTCGATCGAAGCAATTAGCCCTTTCAGAAACGAAGTTCACTTCCTACGAAGGCATACAAATTTGGCTTAATAATTGGATCGCCTCCAAAAAACCAAACTTCTTTAGTGAGGGAATCCCTAAATTAACTTCAGATGGTGCATATTTTGAATAAATTTGTATTTCATTATGTAAACAAACAAACATCTTTTATTTATCCAAAAAAAGGGCGGAGTCATATTTGAACACCCAATATTTCCATAAGTGGTAGAGGCTGTAAAAAGTTAACACACCGCCAAAATAAAAATTAATTAAATTTTTTTATCATGTAATATTTTCTCAAAGGTTCGTTGATGAGCTTTAAGTAACAAAATTTTTTACTTTACCAAAATATACCAAACATTTAAGCACCAAATATGTACATAATATCAAAGTGAGTAAAAAAACTAAATGTGGCTTAGATAAAATTTTAAATACCGTCCATATGTTCATACAAATGGTGGGCGTGGCAGGCACATTATTATGCCTCTGTAATAATGTACTTATTATATATCAACTCGCAAGTCACGTTTTACTCTTTATAAGGTTTTTTGAAAATTGAGCGTGTCTGTTATCCGATCGAGCTCACTTTTTGTCGTATCGTTGCAAGAGCTTAATATTAAAATGTGTACCAAATTTTTGTGACTACCACACAGATTTTTTCGTGCGACCGTGAGCCTTCTAACATCAGACGGACACACGGACGGATAAATCTGGATCGACCTAGTTCTTGATCAAGAATTAGTACATTGTCTGTGAAGGTCATAATAATATTAAACACGTGTTTTAAGGAAATTGTAAAACCCAACTATAATTGTCTTTCTTATCTCAGAAAACGACAACAATTAATCAACAAAACATCACAATAGAGAGGCGGAAGGAAAATACATGCAAATACAATATAATATATAAAATATCTTTATAAGCATGTGTGCGTGTATGACTGATATTAAAGGAATTTTTAATTATTTTTATAACAAATGAAATAACTGCAGAAGGTGTCTACAATCTGTGCTGTTGGTTAAATGAAAACCTGTTTTACTTTTACTTCTGTTTTTTACTGCCGCTGCGCTATTTTTATGAAATATTCATGTGTGAAATAAAGGTTAATTTTTATAACCGAATGTCCTAAATTTGTTTTTATGCGAACATAAATTTTGTTGGTTTTTTTTATGATGCATAGGATAGCATAGTGTAGATATACGGATGAAGTGGAGCAAGAACTTGTAGAATTAGCATTTGGAACGTTGACTTGTTGACCTGTTTGACTTTTTTACGAATAGATGCTCGTCTAAGTGATGACAGAGATGATGATGATGGTGATGCTGTGTGTGTGTGTGTGTGTGTAGGCCTGGGCATATTGTGTAGCATGAATCTAAATATTAGAGCGTCACAGAGAGTTCGTCTATGAGTGAAGCATGTATATGCTAATAATCTTTTAATAAATCATATCAACTACATACCTACATTATGTTGTTTATACATGTCCAAAAAAACTTAAACAACGTATAATAAGTTCGAGTCTTTTACGAAAAACCACAAACTCTACGAAAATCAAGCATTCATTAAAAACAATACAAACGACATAACGCAGATAAATATCATATTAAATGCACATATGTTGCAATTTGCATATTTGAGTTGCACACTATCTTGTAGATATTGAGTAAATTTTATGTATGTGGTTAACCTACAATGAATATTTTATTATTCATTGTTAAAATGAGAATCCAAACAGAATGTAGTACATATCATAACATACGTTAATTTCGATAGAAATTTTTGAGAGGCCCCTCTAAATAGGAAACTATCTACATATGTACATAAACCAAATATATACGCCGATATATGGACAGACGGATGCACATTATTTGCACAATGTGAAGCGTTTTCTGATCTGGTCTGTTAAAGAGACCACGCCCATTTTTGTCAAATCGATAAATGGGATAACAATAACTAGATATGCATACCGAATTTCAAGTTCATAGGTCAATTTTCATTTTTATATGTCAATTTTTATGGCAGATAAATAGATTTTTAACAATTTTGGGTGGACGTTTTTGACCGATTTTGCCCGATTTTTTAAGTACCGATCTGTGTGCAGCAACTAAAAGTGTCTATGCAAAATTTCAGCTTAAAATTTCAAAACTTACGACCCTAAAATTGCCAACAACAGACAGATACGTGGACATGCATGTCTAGATTGACTCAGTTTTTACTACTGATCAATATGTATATTGTATAAACTTTGTTAAGTCTCTGACGTCCCCTTCTGGGTATTGCTAACGGAATGAAAAACTTATTATACCCCCCGTCTTATGTGTAGGGTATAATAATGGGCACGGCAAGGATCTAATTGCGACCTTTTATGTATCAACTTACAAATCGGTTCTGCTCCAAGAATAGTTTTTTGTAAATTATGAACGTATTTATTTTTAACCATGCCCACTTTTACCAAATGGATGGATACTTTAATCATTTCAAATTACAACAAAATAGGTAAATTTTTATATTTTATATTTATATTCTTGTCGATTGTGGGCGTGGTGCTTGTTCGATTTTAACTAATTTAAGTAACAACTGTCGCGCAGAAACTGACAAAATGACAAAAATGAATATCTCAAAATTTAAGATCGTGAGAGTGATAACAACAGGACGGATATGTTTAGATTAATTAAGATTTTGGTGCTAATTGTATAAATATCTTATATGCAGGATACTTAATTCACTTTTTTGTTATTGTATAAAGAAATTTTGTAGGTGCAATCATTTTCAAAAATCGTTGTGACAAATGATTCAGAGATTGAATGTATGTAGGCCTTAAAAATGTTCTTATAATAAATTTTTTACTTTGTAAATCAGAAATTATAAATACAAGCACTCATCATGCTATGCTATGTTAGTTAAAGTTTACTTTCTCCTATTTATAACAAAGTTCGTTATTGTCATTCCAATTACAATACATGTCACATACATTTCTGTGTTACTTATTTATCATGTCACATATACTTACTTATTATTATTATTCACAATAAGACTTTTTCATGGAATTTGTTAATGACCTAAAAAGCTGGTTTCAAAAATCAAAAACCAACAAAAAAGAAAAGAAAACAAAGAAATACACGTAACCAAACAAAAATGTAACTGTGCGGAGAAAACCAAGTAAATGAATGAATCTAGAACATTAAACCACTTGAATAGCACACAACCCAAATAATATTTTTGTATAACATCCATAACCAAAACAACAACTCTTAAGATACTAACGAATGAATAATGTGTAGTCGCCAGAAACTGTGCATATGCAGAATAATAGAACGCTAAATGACAAGTTTCTGGCAAAATAGTTCTGCTGCTCCTTACGGATTTTAGAATAAAACATATAAAAAATTATAAACGACCATAGTAAAATAGAAGTTTATTTCATTAAAAATACTAAAAACAAGAAAGAAATTTGTATAATAATATTAAATGAGCAAAACAGGACTTTTTTAGGTATATGCCAAATCTAGAATATCCATCACCAGTCCCCACTTGCAAAATATAGCACCCACCACAAGAGTATAATTCCTCCAAAGAATGCAATATTTTTGAATAAACATACCTACAATATAATTCATTATTGGGCGTGGTAATATTATATTTTAAAAGAATTCTTATCCAATCGCTTTGAAAAAGATTCAATTCATCGTGGACAGACACAGGTATTTGAGGTAATTTTGTACATTTTCACAAAATCATTTTATGCGCGAAAAAGTGTTATATATGTAAAGAAAAAAAAAAAGATTGCTTAATGGATAACGCCCACTTGGGGGGCGCATATTATTCGAAAACACGTCCACAAGTACAACGGTTTATAAGCAATATCATAACAACGCGTGTAAAACGCAATTGAAGGTTTAATCGATTAACGAACGTTAATCCATTCCACCCATTTTCACATAAAGGAGAAATTCTCATTCTAAATTTCAGATCTTAATAGGGTCACCTACATCAAGTATTCTGAATAAATTTCCAAAATGTATTTGAATGGTTTTTGTAATATATCTTCCGAACGGCTAGTACAATTTCTTTTATTCATGTACCTTCAGAATGTACAAATAAAGGACTACGGAATAATTACTTCGATTTTTCCCAATTGCAAAAGGAAATCTTAAATCAAATTTCAGCGCGATATCTCAATTTCTGCGACCGTAAGAGTTCCAATAAAAATACGTAAAAATTCACACGGACGGACAGAATGGCGGAAAAATATCGACTTGTTTATTGGTGCTGATCAATAATATATACACTTTTGGGGGTGTGGCTCGCCCCCTTCTGGTAATTACAAACATTTGAACGACAACAATATACCCCCATATCATTATGATGTTGGGTATAATATATAATAATAATTACTTCACAAAATGCATGGTTAACATATAGTGCTTAATTAAGACAGACCGGCAGACATACCAAACAGCAAACACATGTATTATGCGAAGTCATAGGGTTAAGACCGCTTAATTATCACACAATTGTAATTGCATTGCCGCCACCCATTTTATGTTAAGGCAACTAAGGAAGTAAGTGAAGGAAAATAACACCAAAAAGCAACTCCACTCTAAAGATACAGATCGAAAAAAGTAAATTATATAGAAAGGAAGGCAAAAGTTATGAACGAATGAATGAATTAGGAAGTGGACAATAAAGCACAAGAAATTTCAAGTGTAGCATGTTTGCATGCATACACGAATAATTTAATAATCGCTAGTATATATAATGCATCATTTTCTGCCAGACGTGTGTCTGTGCAACGGCCTGATATCATGTAGAAAGTGTAAGCCATATCAAATGCTTAAAAGTATTATGTTATAACTTTTGATTTTTTGTTGTTGCTTCTTACACCATCATTGCATTTATTATAAATACATAAACAAAGTAAAGAACAGTGATGCATGATGCGGTCAAGCAAGTGCATTGTGTGGTCTACAGAGCAGCAGCAGTTTTTAAACTTTACTTGGAAGATACCAACATATTTAAGTCGACTCTTTCATTTATAATGAAAAGGTGATTATAAGCTAAACTTCTTTTAGTTTGCAATAACTTAACACTGACTTTACCTTACAGTGACTCTCATGGTGTGCCATGGCTAAGAACACTGTTGTTAATCAAATTGACGAAGCATGAACTTAAGCAACATGAACTAAAAAATTGTTGTTTAAATTAAATAAAAACAACAATTGTTTTGAATGCAGAAGGGGATAAGGCCGAGAGGTAATAGCTAATAACAAAAAATCAGACATGAATAATTTTCAGATTTATGCTTTTTTTTTAAACCTCAGTGGTAAGAGAGTACATTTATTATTACACTTATATTATTACAAAGGAGATATACTTAGTTTAGTTTACTTTCTTCTTCAACTTCACAAAATATGTATATTCTTGGTCAACAACAAAATTTGAGCCCTGCCCTTCAATATGTTCTTATGTGACTTTTGGACAAATATGTTGACAGCCACGGCCACCCTGTGGCGTGAATGAACTTGGTATTTACATATACTTACAATATATTCACTCTTTTCGTAGAGGTAATGAAAACGGGCATAGATGGGTTAACAGACACGCCATCACACCAGATTTCGATCTTTGAAGTAGCAAACAAATATATTGTACACATAACTTATATGTCACGCCCATATGTATGTGGAAGGTAATCCAGATTCAGCCCAAACCGCATATAGCCCTAGTGCCTAAGCAAGTGTTAGACAATGAAGGTATATATTAAATAATAGTTATGTTAGGTAAGGATGCCGTTCATTATGTTTCATAGAAGCAACGGAGGTGTTGAATTGTTTTTTTAAATAATCCCAATGTGTTTTACGTAGCGCAAGCTTATATGAATTAATTGGCAATTGTTGTTGTTGTTGTTAAAATAAAACTTTAGCATATGGATAAAACCAACAAGTCATTAATCATTAATTAATTAATGAATGATTACCTACAAATGGCAAACATTCTTATTATATTTAATTAATCACCCTTTAAGGAGCATAATGAACAAACATGCAATTTATGAATATATGCACACATACACATAATAAGAAAAAGTAATTATACGAGTAATAATTAAATCAAAAGCCAGTGATGTGTGCATAATACATGTACAAGCAATATACAAAGTTGCAACCGACTGATTGCTGAATGAAAATGCTAAAGTGATCTCTCTCCCCTCTCAACTGGTTTTGAGCAGCGTACACATGCAATGTAGGGCCTGCACTACAAACGCGAATATTTAGGTTATAATATGAAAGTGAATACGTTACAAATACTTGTTTGTCTATTGCACGGTATGGAATTAGTAATTGAAACAGAAGTTTTCATCTATTATTGCATAAATGAAACGTCGATCAATCGCTTTGCATTGCATTCTGTTAAATCAAATCAACCTATTGCGCCGCCTATGGCAATTGTAATTGCTTGTCAACGCGAAGAGAGCATTCGCAAAAAGAGGACGCGCTGGCTAGTAGTTTGGTAAAAATATTGTAAATTTGGGAAACGATTGATTTTGTAAAACTAGACCGGTTTCACTTGTTCACTTAACTGCTGACTGAGAGTTGGAAATGTATGTATGAAGAAAACTGGAAAAATATAAATGAAACACTGCAATGTGTGCCAAGCAAGTACAACCATATGAGACTTGTACATATTGTAATATGGGAGCACGTAACTTGGCGTGGTTACTCTTAGGAGTACGTGCTTAAAGATAAAATGGAAAAATGGGACAACAACAATAATGTACTGCAAACAATTTACAAAAAAATTAAAGAAAGTACGTACGTACATAATGGCACAGGTGGTGATGACTTGGTTTAAATTTGTCCTTCTTATATAGGCATATCAGATACTATGTATTAGACGCCCCCTTTAATGCGTATTCATGCGTATTAATATATTTGTTTGTATCCCTGACATAAGCACATAACAACCAGAAGAAGGCGTTTGATTAGTACACCCAAGTACCAAGTTCCCTTTAAACCCGGATAGATAGATTTTTGTCGATTGTAGGAATGACTCTCAATTAAAATTGTCCAATAGAAGCTGCATTTAATTACCACGAATGTCTGTACCGCAAATATGTCATTTTTGCGACAAAAAGCTTTACACTAAAGCACACACCTAAGGGCCAAATTTTAATGCTGATCAAGAATATTTTACATACCTCAACACATCCTTCTAACTGTTGTAAACGGAATGACAAAATTTACATAGTACCCATCTTATGTGGAGAGTATATAAATAACACTATTTACCTTGGTTGAAAAACACTTATCACCGCCTGCGTGGCTAACTCCAATTCGCGTTTACTTTTTTATAAACAACAGCTCTGGTAGTTAATTGTTAGTTTGAACAGAATTATGTGTTGGTGTGTGTGTATAAAGACGTGCAAAACAACCTGCAGGCATCACAGATAACGTTCGTTTTATAACACAAATTCCAAATTTATTTATTTATTGGAAATACTTATATGAGCACTTGTGCACGATAAAAAATAAATAAATATTTAGATGGTTCGTTTTCTATATTACACTTTGTACACAGAAAAAACACTGCTCTACTTGGCGCATGGAATTGTACTCTACGAATGCGAAATCCCGATATGTATGGAACTCGCGAAACCAATGATCCGCAACAAAAAGTATTTAAAAAAAAAAAACGGAAAAACCCGCCTGTTTAAATGCGCACAAAACACCTTTACTTACTACAACGCCAGCCGAGTATGAAACAAACAATCAATCCAGCAGCTTATAACTCAGTCAGACAATTTGCCAACTAACTCGCTTACAAACACTGCGACATAAAGTATGCGATAAAGGCTTTTTCTTTTTAAATATATTTTTATTTTAATTTTTTATTTTTTAAGCATTTGTAAGTCAACGTGTTATCCGCTCTCATACGCCAACTTGTTATTACCAGGCCCGACCACTCATTAAAAAATACTGACTCGCTACGCTATCAATAGTTTTGGGAGTCATCTTTCATTTATGGTAGTGTAGTGCCTTGTAAATATAACTGTGCTGGTATTTAATATGAAGAAGAAAACAAGCGCTTGCCAGTTAAAGTGCGAATGGAATTGAAATGAGCAGACAAACGGCAGTGCGCTGGCACACACAAGTGGTATATAAAGGTTTCATTTGCGACAACGTTCCTTCTAAGCTGAGCTATGGTTATAATATTTTTTGCTCTACCACACACACTATACAAGTTCATGTAATCTATATAATGTTTACCCGTGTAGTTGTAAGCTTCATTAACCAAGCATACAAAACGGAAGAAGCTTTAACCAACTTTCACTCACATTTGTGGTTGTGATAATATTCAGTTCTCACTAAACGTAAACTGAGCTTTATATGCTTTTGAAAGCGAAACTTTTGTTGGAGAGTTCACATGATGTAGCTAGTACGAGAACCGTGAAGCAACTTATTTCAATCGTTTATTTTGAAAATGATACAAAACCATTCTCCAAGATATATATAGAAATATTAGAAATATTAAAAATATTAGATATATTAGAAATATTCTTAGGTCATAAGTTCATAGCATTTGTTAACACTTTCGATCACTGAAACATCATGTTTGAATATTTTTGTGGAACATTATTTCAATTTGAAATTTCAATAAAGGGCAGAAGAGAAAAAGGAAATATTTTTCATATTTATAACAAATCAACGGAAAAAGCGAATGTTGCCGACACAGCAAGAAGAATGCTTCTCTCACATTGCACAGGATTTTTTAGTTTGCACCACTATACACAAAGCTCGACAATTGGGTGTATATCAAGGTGAAATTGTGGTGCGTGTTACCCTCGATAAGACACACCGTCAAACAAGATTTTACGCCAACTCCGAGAATCCATACTTTAATGAGGTGAAAATAAAATAAAACAAGAAAAAAATTTAGTTTGGCTTGGGCCATAACTCAAGTACTCTCCACATCAATTTGGAAACTGGTACGCACATATCATCCTGGCGCCCTTTCCATTGTATAAATTAAAGCGAGTAGGTAGAATTTTGTGCCAAATATGTTTTTTATCAAATGTAGGCGTGTCTGTTATCTGTTGAGCTAAAAAATACATAAACCGAAAAAAGCTTTAATTTTGTCGAGTGTCTTAAGCTTTCTTCTGCGTTGCTTATAAACCTTTTGACAAATTGATATATTTTATCTCCTAATTTCCAAGTGGAGGGTATAAGTTGTACTTAAAATATTACCTAACACTAATCTAAAGTTAAAATTTCCAGTATTTCGTATTTGAAATTCATGCCACATTGGTGGAATTGCTGCGCCTAACAATCCTTTATGAGGTGAAGAAGCGCACCACCTGTAAGAAGTATCCCGTATTGGGAGAACTGTTGATTGATATGCAAAGTGTTTGGACTCAACCGAATCGTTGTTACTTTAAGAAATGGGGTCGTCTCGAGGTGCCTATCGGTTTTGATAGCACCACTGATACCAGCATTAAAGGACGCGGCTTTTTACAAATTGATTTAGCCATTGTATCGCAAGCTAGCAATCCAAATACTCTATTACGACCATTTGAGGAGGATATAATGTCTATGAATAAATGGCAAATAAATCGTGATTACGATGATATAGAAAAGTATTTGATATTAAGATTAGGTTGAAATATTATATTAATCACTTCTAACATTCTACTCCATGCCTTTCAGAAATCTTTTACAAAATATTGATAGCGACCTAATGTGTAATATACGTTATATTGTGATATTTTATCGGGGCCAGATGTTGAAGAAATCTGATTATTTATTACAAGTATCCTTTGCTGGTTGTCATGTATTCTACAAAGATTTTTGTTTTAATTGATAAGCATTTCATTTCTAAAGTTTAGATTCCATCCTTTCAAGGGTAAGACGTCTGTGGTGAAAAGTACCCAACAACCTGTTTGGAATCAAGAGATAACATTCGCTTGGACTTATCCCTCGCTAGCTCAAACATTTCTCATCCAGTTACTATCCAATGATCACTTGCTGTGGAAATGTACGGCTGAATATGAATTACATTTTGAGGAAATCGCATTCAAAGGTATCTTTATTCAATATCGACAGAGACGGATTGTTGCGTCTCACTGTCTTTACCACCATCTCTTAGTAAATGGGAATTTACTTTCTCCTCAATTCTAACCTTATAAATTAGACAAGCCTGCTCTGGGCCCCACCTATATACACTTTTATGATAACTCCAATAGTTTACAGTATGTGGGTCGGATCCTTCTTGAAATACGTTCTGAATGTTTAAGTGGTGAGCCGGTTAAAGAAATGCACTTTAAAAATATCAATGCCTTGGACGAAAAACGTTATTGGTTGGAGGAGTACTTCATAGTGGAATTTCTACCACTTCAAGGTGACTTTATTCGAACCAATGGCAGCAATTGTAAGCTGGTAATAAAATTAGCTGGTAAGCTGAAATAATCTTCTTTTCTGTGTAATTGAGTAATATTTCTGTACTTATGCCTCATTTTAGAGCATCAATCTAATTATATTGAATGTTATTTGAAATCGTATTCATTTAAGAAGAGCGCGGCAAGTTCTCAACACTTTATACATAGCGTTAGATATTTTCGTCATGAAATGCCCTTCAAAGCTATAACCCTCCAAATGAGCTTGCCGGATAATCGCCTGAAATACGAAAGCGATATTTTTCTGCAGGAGCTTTTGGGTTTTGTAGAGTATGAAATTGAGGCCTTTAAAATGTTTCAAATACAATATTCGTCTCAATACTATGCTCAAGTCAAAGTTTTACGAGCCATTATTATGTCAGTTATTAAACGTGTAGAAGAGGCCAACGAGAAGAAACGATTTGAACTTTCTAGTTTTCGAGAACCCACCATTTGGGACAACAATCGTTTGATCTATTTAAAGGAATATTTTGTAAGTCAACAGTTCATTCTCATTCTAATAATTTATTTCGCCATCTTTATTAAGGAGACTAAACTTCCTGATTATTTGAAAAGCTTACGTAATCGTTTAAAGCCGTCGAAAGATTCTTATATAGATGTAGTCATTGAAGAGATATTACAAGAGATGAGAAATTTAGCTCATAAATTGCAAAGTTTATTAACGGTGACCGAACTTCAAGATAACTGGCCGGATTTGATATTGGTTTTGATAACAGGCACTAAAGAAATTGCTTTTTGTCGTTTGAATGCGAAACATTTTCTTAATGCTCCAGCCGGGCACGATCTCAGTTCGAAGAGTCAATGTTGGAAAATAAGAAATTTTATATTTAAAGTAAAAAAAATATGTTTTGATTTTAACAAAAAGGACTTTCGATGTCTATTTCATATTTGAAGGATATCCAATGTCAGCACACATGTCTTAATTGCGGCTGCATGATGGGTATAGTGCAGGGTTGCTTAAGCATTATTGCTGAAAATGAACGCACCGACTTTTTCGCTGGCCTAAATGCTGACTGGAAACGCCCAGAACCCTTTTACTGGAGCCCCAACATACAATATACTTTGGTCAAGGGTCGTATTTTTATACATCAAGCCAAAGTAAGGCCTGGTAGTGATCAATCCGGTCTTTGTGATCCCTATGTACGTGTTATGATTTGTGGCCATTCAGCTGAAACGGCCATTTTGTACGCCACTCTATCACCTATATGGAATTCAGTAATTGATTTTGATAATATCGTACTGCCGGGACCTTTGCAATGGTATATCAATAACCCACCTTTAGTAGCAGTGGAAGTCTACGATACAGATAAGAAAACAACGGATGATTATTTGGGTTGTGGTTATTTGCCCGTTTCAGTTATTTCCAGTGATTGGGCTGATTCGAATACTCGTGAGGAACCTGATAAGTGTCCTTCTTATAAACTAACTGATGCGGGAAAATTTATGCGTAATAAGCCCTCTCTACAGAAATTTCAGTGTATGCGATTATTGTCACCGCCTCCATTAAAATGGGTTTCCGTAACAATTAGTGGTAGCCCTCGGGCTGAAATTCTTATGTCTGGCGAACTGGTAGAGTTGAACAATCAAGATCCTACATCACCTGCAGAAGAATCAGCAGTGGTTACAATTGGAATACCCTCACCCATCCGACCAATTATGAAGAATTTTGTGTAAGTCAAAGGAGTTTCTTTATCTTTATTCCATTAGAGTACAAGACGCACATTTTCAGATTGGAAGTAGTATTTGCCGGATTTCGTAATTATCATAAGGGTGCATCCAGTGTAGGGGCTCGACATCGCGTTAAAGTAATGATGGGTGAATTGTTATTATCCAGTGGTTTGTCTATGTCACGCATAAAACATAGCATTAATTTTCTAATTCTGTATTCATCGGGTGTTGTGGTAAGTTTATACGCAGAAAAAAAAAATTATTTTTAAAACTAAACAAATATTGGCCAGAGTTTACCCAATCAACTGGAATACTGGCCAGCTTTAATAGCTACGGATGTAGCTGTGTCAGGAAATGGTGCTGAAACTACTCTGGGCGCGGTTATCATCTCAGACTCCAAAAGATTTCTACAACATTGCAAGGAAATAAAATGTTTTACTCCAGAAGAGGAGGAGGATAACAGTCTCGCTTCCACTAATGTACAAATAGAAGAGGATGAACATGCTGAAACTGTTCCCTTAATAAATAGTCGTAAAGAGAAAGTATCCACATGGAAACGTATTCTAAGTTTAACATATTGTAAACGTAATCAAAAAAGTAGTGAAGAAACGTATGATTTGGCAGATGTTTTAGATGAAAGCAATTACAATTGGTGGACCAAGTTTTATAATTCAAGTTTTGCAGCAACAAATGGTGGTGCTGGTCGCGCTGGTTGTGTTACTCTTTCCCCATATAAACACCGCCTACGCATATATCAAAACGAGTTGGAGAAGGAAGCCGAGTTTAGTCATTTCACTGATTGGGCGGAACCTTTAGCCATGGTTCATGGCGTTAAATATAAAAAGAATGCTTTACCTCAAGAAGAAGCATATGCCACCCTAAAATTAAATATTAAAATAACACCATGTCAATGCGAACAAATGGATGGTGGAGAGGGTTCTACTCTGAGGCCTTTGGCCGCTGCTTTGAATCCAAAATATCAGGCTCAAATACAAGCACTAGCGGAATTGGTTAAAGTTGTGGTTAGAGTCTATATTGTGCAGGGTATACAGTTTCGACCTCGTGAGAATGCAGCTCAAGCTGATGCGTATGTGAAAATACAATTTGGGCAAAGGAACATAACTAATAGAGCGAACTATGTGCCCAACGAATGTAATCCAATATTCGGTAAATGCTATCAATTAGAAGGTGTACTGCCCAGGTGAATGACGTGAAGTTGTTGGTATCTTGAGATAGTTTTTAGTAATAATAATTCCTTTGGATATTGCTAGGGAGCACGTGCTGGAATTAAGTGTATTCAATCGGAACAATGTACGTGACGAAGTTATCGGTTCGACCTTTGTCGATTTGGAAGATAGATGGCGGACTAAACATCGTGCCACAGTCGGATTACCTTATGAATATTCAAGGTCTCTGTTAAGATTTATTGCATTTATTCCTCAACCAACAATAATTTTCTTTATTTGTGTCGTAGCTACGGTTATAATAAATGGCGTGATTATGGTAAACCATCAGAAATTTTAAGTGAATTATGCATTAAGCACAACATCAAAGCACCAAAAATTAACGGCAACTTTATTGAAATCGATGGCGTGGCATTAGAGGATGAAAGCAAAATCGATCGTAAAGAGGATTTAGAAGAACGTCTTAGCTTAACAGTTTTACACAATTTGGACAGATTGCCAACATTTGGTTATAAATTAGTACCGGAGCATGTGGAGACCCGTTCATTGTATCGTAACGATTATCCGGGCATTGAACAAGGCAAAATACAACTTTGGATTGAACTGTTTGATGCCAATCTGAATATACCACCACCCATAGACTTGACGCCCGAACCACCACATTTATATGAGTTGCGTGTCATTGTGCACCAATGTTCTGATGTGATGCTTCAAGAAGCCAATATCTTTGGCAAATCAATGTCGGATATATATGTTAAAGGGTATGTGTGTGCGAGTTTCTTAGTAATTCATAACATTTGCTTTGCTTTTCGTTAGCTGGTGTAGCAATCCTGATGAGTATCAACTCACCGATATCCATTACCGTTCATTAAATGGTGAAGCTCAATTTAATTGGCGCATGGTATTCTCTCTTAAATATTCAATGGTAGAAGATATGGTAAGTGTGCAAAATATTCTCCAAGGTGACCGAAACAGATAATCATTGGCGACTATGTAATACTACAGTAATGAGGTTCTCTCGATTACAACATAATTGAATATAAAATAAATAACAGCGGATTAAAGAAATAATTCGGACATTTTGTATCGCAGTTGTTGCTTTTTTTTTTCTTTACATAATGTTGTAGATGGTTATCAAACGCAGTACCTTACTGGACGAATATGAAATCAAACAACCGCCCAAATTATTTATACAAATCTTTGACAAGGATGTGATATCCGCAGATGATTTCATTGGAATGCTGGAACTACATATATCCAATTTTTTGGAACCGCCCAGCACAGCTAAAACATGCCGCTTAACAGATAATAATCTCGAGACAAGTCCATACTTTAATAAAAGTTCGCAAGATTATCGAAAAGTATTGAATTTGTTTCGGCACAAAAAAATTAAGGGTTGGTTCCCTTTAAAAGGTTGGGATGAGGACACCACAACAGCATCACCCCCAAAACTAACGGGCAAAATTGAATTGGAATTGGAAATTGTAACAGAAGCAGAAGCGGCCAGTTACCCAGTCGGTATGGGTCGGGATGCTCCTCAACCGTTAACAATGCCAGCGTAAGTTTATAAATGATGTCACTTTCAACGGAGTTGTTGAAGTAAAAAAATGTCAATTGTCTTCTTCCCCTAGGCGGCCAGATACCTCTTTCAATTTCTTAACGCATCCTTTCAAGTCACTGCGAAAAATCATTATACCCGGATTAAGTAAATACCTTATGATTATAGCAGTCGCTGCCATTGCCATATATGCTCTCATTGTATTTATTATGAAATTACCGTTATTATTTATATTTGGTTTGGGTTAATCTGTACTTTTTCTACACGTAAGCAGGGTACGCAACCAACACCACTTGGGAAATGGTTCGTTTATGATTGTTGGTTAGGATTGTTGCGATGTTTGTTAAAGAGCCTCTCCATGTTATTCTTATATAAAAAATTAAATTTGGAGTTTTGAGGCTCCTCGATTTGGATTTAATCGAAATGTTTCCATAACAAGTGGTGTGGGGTTATGAAATATTGTAGTTAATTACTTTCAGATGTTTTTAATTTATGCACCAACTTAATAAAATGCTATATGCCAAATTTTTTATAAATCGTACTCTCACAAAACCGATTCAACACGCAGGTACCTAATACATATATTTATTACTATTAAACTATCTTATAATACATTGGTTGTTTAAATGGTTAAATATTTTCGAAATATCGTACTTTCCACTTTACAACATTATAAAACAATCACTTGGTACAGTTTTTAAAAAAGATTCAATATAACATATGTTCCTTGTCTATTATGTTTAATATAACATTATAGCACCTTCACAATGTGTATAACAGTAGCATTTCTCTTACCATACAGTTTTCACGCAATTCTCCCTTTATTATACCCTACACCGCAGGTGTTATGAATTCTATTTCGTTTATGTGAAAATATGTAGCATAAGGCCACGTCTTAAGACACTTTTAGAATGAAGATCAATAATACGGCAAATAGTTAAAGCAGACAGCTTTAGATTTTGTCAGAACTTTGGCACTCGTTTGCTTTCTTTGCACTATTCCTACAATATTATTACATTCATACGAGTATATGCAAATATAATATTAGGATGCAAAACAACAATATTTGGTATGGACCAAATTTTGGGCATAGTTTGAATATAGTTCGTGTCAATGTAGGGTATGACTTTTGTCCAATTTTAAAAGTTAAATGTTACCTCAAAGACAGCTTCCTTTTGCAAATTAACATTACATAATATAACTACATATAATGCGTGTGTGAACTTTCTTTAAACTTCATGCCCCAAAAAACATGGTTTTGGGAGCATGGTTTTATGCTAGATGCGAAATGATCGTACTAACCAAAGAATTTTGTTAATTTTATGGCTTTTGAAACCTTTTTCTTGTAGTTACGAATAACACTAGAGACTTTTTTATTTACCTATATAAAGGGTATGACAGTATATGAATATTTGCAACAAAAAACGGAAAAAAAGAAACGCAACAAAAAACATTAATTATAAGAGGACGTGCAGACTGATACATATTTGTGTGTATAATAAATTCCCGTAAGCAATACAAACCAAGTGCGTAATGTATATATATGTGTGAAAAGTTGTTGTAACATATTTATGGCAATTTATACAACATGTTGGTGTTATCCGTGGCAGCCGATAAATTAGTACCTAACAAGCCGTAAAAGCGTAAACTAGTCTTTGGTTGCAGTAAATACACATAAAACGCGCGTACATTCAGAGGAGTTAAAACGCAAGAATAATTTCGTTTCGAAATCGAATCGCTATATAATAAATGTGAGGCGCAACATTTAAAACCAGTTGTGAGTCAATTTTGAATTATTGTTTTGTGTTCTTAAACGGATAAAATGTTTTTCATTTGAAGAAAATTCCTCCCAAAGGACTTGATTTCTAATTAACGTTTACGTGCATTTCATTATACTCTCCACCCTTAGTGATGGGAGTATATTAAAATTGCTATTCCATTTCGTTAGATACCCTACAAAGTATATATATTCTTGATCATCATCAAAATCTGAGTTGCTCTAGACATGTCCATCCGTGTGTCCGTCTGTTATTGGCATTCTCTTGGTGGTAAATTTTGAGACATTGAGCTGTATTTTATATTTTTGTTCTACTTTCTGTTATTTAAATTGAACAAAAAAACGCCACGCCCACAATTGGTGAAAATATATCTATCAACCACAAGTGTTGACCTATGAAGGTTAAATTTTCAAGACATATTTATAATTATATCATCCCTCGATGCACCAAAAATGGGCGTGGTCGGTTGTGTGACAAGCCCACAATTTAAAAAAACCGTACTCACCCTCAAGCGCGACTCAAACGATTAATGTGTACATTATTAGAGGGCGTAATCAAGTGCAGGCCACGCACCCTAAAGAAAAGGTGATGGAGGCTATTTAAGATTTTTCCTAAGCCAAATTTCATTGTCCTACTTGTTTCTTATTACTGTTACATGAGTATGCACATATATACAATACGTACACACTTCTCTATATCAGGCAGCAAGCACATATATGATGAAGTATTAATATGTTAATGTCACGACAAGACAAGTGACAAATGAATGGAAATGTTAAAGGAAAATTGTTTAGACATTTTCAGCGATTTAAGAAATGTGTAACATATGAACTACACTTCGTTACTGTGTATACATATATAACGTAAACGAGAAAATTATGAAATTTTTATTCAATAAAAAAGTTGAAAGACGCTTACAACTCTTACGAGTTGTAATAAAAAGTTTCTGTAAATTGAATGCAAAAAAGACAAGCAAAAGACCAAGTTTGGCTAAAACATCCTCCATATTAATATACAACTCAATTCTCAAATTCTGCTATATCAATTTTCATCGTTTCAACACAACGTAACAGACGTGCAGACACACAGACATTGTTAAATCGACTCAGATTTTGTTGTATATATACTTTGTGGGGTCTCTAATAACTTTTATTAAATATTGTTTTGTATACTTCCCCCTTCTATCAATGACTTAAGTTTAAGAAGTCATTTAGTAATAATTGTCCTAATGAAAGAGTGCGAAGCCGTACTAGTCGAATGGGATTCTTTTGGGACAAGAAAATGTTGTAAGTGATATAAGTAATCTATAGAATACTACATAGAAAAATAATTGACATACCCTATTACCACCACTTTAATTATGCAGTAATGAAAACAGCAATCGTAAATAATGTATTTTTAAGTATTAAACATATACGAAGTCTATATTAAGTTAATTAGGAATAGTCACCATCACTCAACCATCATTATCTCATTTCTCCAAAGTTAAGAAAGAAATACAATCAATGGGCGTGACAACAGAAATACACGTGGGCAATTAGGTGAGTTGGTGTTCCTCACTAACATCATGGGCATACCCATGAAACACTTTATATGCAAAACCAAACAACTTTTAACGTCTCACACGTTTAAATTATTTCGTAAAAAATAATTATAAGGGAAGGGGTTCTAAAAATGATCTGATCCGCGTCAAAATTTAGCACAGTTAATTATTAAGCCAATGAACTATTTTTTGACTAAGGAACCTCAAAACTTGCATTACATTCCTTATATGGGGAGAGGTTCTAAAAATGGTCCGACCTGGTCCATTTTCAATAGGATTCTTTTCTGAGCCCAGTAATGTCCTTTTACCAAATTTCATTAAAATATCTCAAAAAATACAATTTCCAGCTAGCGTACGAACTTATATGGACGGACAGACGAACATAAAATTGATACAGAAAGTGATTCTAAATCGATCGGTGTAATTGATAGGAGGATTGCATTTGCCGTTTAGGGCTTTCAAACATCCTAACAAATTTAACACCATTACCCTTTGTCACAAGTGGTGCAGGTATAATTATTTACTTTTCGTTGAATTAAATTTTTCCATTCGATAATATGGAATAAAATATGTTCCAATCAAAATCACAATAACTGTTTATTTGCAATTCATTTATGTTTGGACGAATATTAATAAGAAAATGCCAAAATTAATAAATGGTTGGACGGTCAAAACCACAGCAACAGCAACAACATCAATAGCAGACATAAAAGAGACCATCAACAAACCATCAGCAACTATTAAAACTGCTTTAAAGTGTAGCCGCTCTAATCGAAAGGTAATAACAAGGAATTCCTCCAAGGAATTAATTTGCTTATATTTGTATGATTTCTCTAAAGTATTGCACTTTTTATTATTTCTATTCTATTTACTGCAGTTGTACAAATTGTCTACATTTCTTGGACGCCTGCATGGTACGTATCCTAAAGTGGTAGAGATTGAAGATATTGAAACGCCCTTCACAGCGCCTTTGCAAATTGACAAACAACAACTTCAACAGCAGCGGCAACAACAACAGCAACAACAACAAACATATACAATTAATGATCAAATTTGTCTATTGCGTGACAGTCCATTTCGTATACTGCGGGTAAGTGCAAGACTTGTATTCTGTGATCGTCTTTTTAAGACAATGAAATGGAAAATTCGTCTACATGTTAAGTATTATTATAAATATTTAATTCAATAATCTGTGCTACAAATTGTTTGTCAGTCTCACGCGACAGACGAGTTCAACGTTCAGCTGAAAAAGCTCTTTCATTTTTTTCCTCATCTGGATTTGAACCCGTTTGAACACAGCGTGCAGAGTTTACTAAAACGATGCCTTAATCAACTTAATACTGATGTATGTATAGAATATATCTAGGCTAGTTAATGTATGCCAGCGTTTCTCAAAGTGTGTTCCGCGAAGCCCTGGAGCTCCGTGAGCCAACTTGAAGGGCATCATTAATTGGCACATATACACAATTAGTAATACTGAACCTCTGGGGTTTCGTGCAAGTTATTACGACTTTGGAGGGCTCTGCAGCTCAAAATGTTTGAGAGCCGCTGGTGTACAATTTACTTGTTATACTCTCCACCTTAGGGAAGAGGGTATATTCATTTTGATCATCCGTTTACAACACATCGAAGAAAGCCTCGGAGACCCCACAAACCATATATATTCTTAATCAGCATGAAAAGAGAAATCGTTTGAGACATGTCCGTCCGTGTGTTCGTGTGTCCGTCTGTTGTTGGCACTCTCACGGTCGTAATTTTTGAGATATTAAATTGAAACTTTGCATACGTATTCTTAGTTCAATTTCGCTGTTCCGTATTGAAATTGGGCAAAATTGGTAAAGAGACACGCCCACAATACGCGAAAATCACATCATACCTCGAAAAAATTGTATCTTTAAAAAATTATATATCGCACAATACTATGCCTATCAAGTTGAAATTTGGTGTATATATAAGTGGTACCATTATCCAACACTATGCCAAAAATGGGCGTGATTAAATAACGCAAACGCCTATAATTAAAAAAAAAACACTATTTGCGTAAGTACATGAAATACATAAATATGGCAATAGGAGCTTATTTTTTAGAGAATTACAAAAGGTGGAGGGTATTTAAGCTTCGGTCTTAACCGAACTTTTCTATCTTGTTTTAGTTCCTTCTCTTTATTAAATGACATTCATACGCCACAAGGTCCTACTATTTTTAATTTCATTTCATGCAATTTGCAAAAATGCTAAAAAATTACACATGGTGAAATATTCACAATTCGTCCAATAATATGATCATATTCATGGATGAGTAGAGTGCATTAATTATGAAATTATATACGAAGAAACACGTCTAAAAATACAGTTAAATCGATGTTTTTGAATAATTGACTTCGACCACTTTCATAATTACTGGCTGATATATGAAATAAACATTTCACCAAATTGTTAAACACAGTGTCTGTTTAATTGCAACCGCAATTCCCCTCCAGTTCAATACTTAAATGTTTGTGTTTATGTAAATCATAATATAAGTGTTAGTGTATGAAATCAGCTGTTTTTTCAATTTATAAGCATAGCAATAAAAACTCATCAACGTTATAATGTGTGTGAGGCCGCTGTTATCATAATAGCGGCAAATATCAAAAAGAATTGGAATCAAAACAAAAACCAAGTATATTTTACTCTTGTAGTATAAGCTTCGTGTTTAAATTTAAAATACGAATAAAAAATTCACCACTCCAAAGCGACGAAGGAACGAATTGAGTTGAAATTATTACAACCGACGTTGTTGGCACGTGTGCCAGCCATCGACTATAAAAGGCTGGAATATATTACTTTAAAGTTTAGTCTTGCAGGACATCGGATCCGGTTTATTTAAATTAATGGAAACAAAAATTCCAATCGCATAAAATTTCCAATCTAATCTAATATTGTCACTTAGAAGTTTATTGATAAATAAAAATTTGTTAATCTTATAAAAATGTAAAAATATAAATATAATTGCATCAATAAAATAGGTGGACAAATCAAATTGTTTAGCTATATAAAAATAAATATAAATTAAAGCAAAACTCTTGCATCAATTGCATCAATAAAATAGGTGGACAAATCAAATTCTTTAGCTATATAAAAATAAATATAAATTAAAGCAAAACTCTTTTATGACATTCCCAACGTTTGGACGGTTTCGGATCGCCGTTAATTACAACATTACAAATTTACATTACAATTTCCCAAAGTATTAACCTAAAGAAAAATATTTTTTTAGTTTAATTTGAAATAGAGTTAGTTAAGAGTTTCTATTTCATGAAAATTTTGTATAATTAATTTGAAAGGGTGAGCCTCTGTCAATTCTCAAAGCGTTTTTTAATAGAATAAAATAAAAATAAAGTAAAGAAGTAAAAAAAATGAATTTGGTTCAGGTCAAATGTTAAATACCCTCCACATGTACAATAGTGCTCGTGGCAGGTCTATGATTACGCCCTCTAATGGTGTATTTATTACCTATCAGCTTACAAGCCAAGCTTTACGCCGAGTATGATTTTTTGTATATAGTGGGCGTGTCTCTGACCATGTTCATTTTTGACACATCGATGGATGGAATAACTATATAATTGTACAAGCCGAATTATGGGTTATGGTTTTTGTGACACATATATAAATTTTTGTCAATTGTGGACATGTCTGTTATCTGACCACGCCTTTTTTTGACACATCGGTGAATAGGATAATTACAGATATGCGTACGAAATTTCAACTTCGTAGCTCCGTGTTTGTGGCAGATATGTATATTTATGTCGATTGTGAGCGTGGCTCTTGACCGATTTTGCCCATTTAAAAATAAATAGCGATCTGCGTGCAAACACTAAAAGTATCTGAACAAAATTTCAACTTTGTATCTCAAAAATTAAGCCCGTGAGAATGCCAACAACAGACAGACGCACGGACATACATGTCTAGATCGATTCAGCTTTTGATGCTAATCAAATATATATATACTTTGTAGGGTCTCCTGACGCCTCCGCTTGGGTGATGCAAAAGGAATGACAAATTTAATATATCTTAATATACCTTATGTGGAGGATATGAAAAATTTAAATTGAATGTGAAAGAAATCCTTTAATAAACGCAGAGAATAATTTCTTAAAGCTTTTCACAATAATTGCTTTTTGAACTTTTTGCTGCTTCTTTGTAACATTTATTGAAATTTAAGTTACCGTGCAGTAAAAATATTTTTCGTATATCTCAATTATAACGGGATAAATACTTACATAATTGTTAATAATTTGTGCATGTAATTTGCAGTTTATTAATTAATTCCTATTAATAAAACCGTTCAATTGAAAATATCTCTCGATGCAAATCAATTGACAGCAAAATGTATGATATTAAAAGAACAACAAGTGAAAAAACTGTATTAGGATTAATCCAAATATTAAATACCCTCCACATCTACATACAAACAGTAAGCATGACAGGTACATGACTAAGCCCTAAGTGTCAGCTTCCAAATCGAGTTTTACGATTTTTTTGTAAATTTTGGGCGTGTCTTATATTCGACCACGCCCATTACATCGATGGATCTTAAAATTATATATGTACCATATGTACCAAATTTCAATCACATAGCACAGTTTTTGTGGCAGATAAATAGATTTTTATAATTGTGGGCGTGGCTCTCAACCAATTTGCCCATATTAAATTACGATCTGCTAACTAGAAACTAGAAGTCTCAAAATTTACAACCGCGAGAATGCCACAACAGACAGACACACGGAGACATTGTCATACATTGCTAGATCAAGTCAGTTTTTGATGCTGATCAAAAATATATATACTTTGTAGGGTCTCTGGCACTTCTTTTGGGTGTTGCACATGGAATTACAAACTTAATATACGGACGGTTAAGCAATCACCACAAAAGTTAATTATATAAGTATTTACGAAGAGGGGAAAGTCAAAACATTTGTTCACTTCTTTTTCTTTTTGATTTCTTTCGCAGAATGTTTCATTTGTTATATCAATTGGTGAACATAAAATATTTACCCAAATAATTTTAAAGTTTCGAACACAAAAGTATCTGATATTAGAAAATAATTCTGAGTCGAGCTAAAACTATCCACACACTTAATGTGCGAATAACGTTGATTTAAATAAATTTTAAATAAAAAAAATTAATACTAAGAAAAAAATTTATTTTGAGAATTTTATAAAAAGAAAGAACACTGGCTTCCAAGTGGTAACATATTCTATATGTGTAAAAAACGCAACGTATGTGGAATCAATTCTAATATGAAAAATTCGTCAAAACGAGATGTCATCATACGTCCTTTACATTATTTAATCAATGGTTGCGCCAAAGGAGCTGAACTAACAGTGACAGCGCCACTTAAACTGCAAGCACACTGGACCCGAATATTACGCATATCACCAATGCCACAAATAATTATCGATGACCTGATGCAGGTATACGACGACCGTTATGTAGTAAATGTATTTTTATCGAAGATGTGGGTTTGAATAACACATTTCATCAAAGCATCAAATATATATTAGTTGTTTACATTTAGCATTTAACTTGAGCTAAATTTCAAGAACCTTAGGTACCACACAAAAACCCCTCAACTTAACGAAGCTTTCATCTAATAAGAAAAGCACTTTCTTATTAGTGTCGTCTTCCTTTAATATTGATATTGCATTTCAAAGCATTTCTCTGCAAAGTTATATAAATATATCACAGCTGGTCATCTAATTTATTAGAAACGATTGCAGCATTAAGCTTTATACTCGTCAATTTTTTACTTTAGCATTTTTCATTAGTTTCAAACTTATTTAAAATTTATGCAGTAAACAAATAAATAAATACATTCACTGGTGTGCAAAGGTCGTTGAATTTGGATCACCAGCTACGGTACAAGAACACATTACACAAATACTTATTGAACCATAAGTTGTCAAAGTTGTAAGAAAAAATACAATATTTCACGAGCATCATGGAAGAAAGTCCTTTAATAAGAACTGAAGTTTATCAATATTATTATTTTTTAGTATATAGAAAAAAAACAGAAGCACAGTTACAAAGAAACAGAGTAAGAGGCACAGTGGAAACGAATTTATCAACGTACTCTCCTTAATTTAATAATATAAGTAGTAAGAAAACTAAATTTCGCTTAGAGAAAATCTTAAATACCCTCCCCATCTACAACTATATATATATATTGCGTCCTCTAATAGTGTATATATTATGTATCAGCTTGAAAGTCTAGTTTTACGTTGAATATGGTTTTTCGCAAATTGTGGGCGTGTTTATTATCCAATGATGCCCATTTTTGCCACATCGATAAATGGGATAATTATATATAAGCATAAAAAACTTCAAGTTGATATTGTGGATCATTTTTTGTGTCATATATATAGATTTTTTCTGATTGTGGACGTATCCGACCACGCCCATTTTTGTCACATTTGTGGGTGGAATAACTATAAAAAAGTTCCTATTTATTCAACTTCGTAGCTCTATTTTTGTAGCACATAAATATACTTTTGTTGATTGTAGGCGTGGCTCTGAACCCATTTTGCCCATTTTAAATAGCTATCTGCGTACAATAACTAAAAGTGTCTGTACAAAATTTCACCTCAATATATCAAAATTTACGCCCGTGATAAGGCCAACAACAGACAGATACAAGGACATACATGTCTAGAACGATTCAGTTTTTGATGGGTGGGACCGTTTGGGTATTGCAAAAGGAATGACAAACTTAATGTATCCCCCATTTTTATAAAAAAAACCGCAATTCTTAATATTCTCTGATAAATTTTGGTAAAGAATAGTTAATTGGCTTAGCAATTGATCGTTCCAAATTTGGACCTGATGCGACCATTTTTAGAACCCATTACATAACCTTTTGTGTGACAATGACCCACATGTACCGACACATTTTATTACCATTATAGCATTTTTTTAAATTATGGAATGAGGTGGTAAACCGTACTAAATAATCAGGTAGAACCGACTGTAATATTTTTACTTGTCTCGCTTGTTAATATTTGATTAATAAATTTCTAATACTAATACTAACCAAGGATAAAGTTTTATGTTTATTGAAATAAATCAGTGTGTTGATGCGTGTAATGCTATTCCAAAGAACTCATTGGAATACTTCATTGTGCAATACCAAAAACACAAATATTTATTTTAAAATTAAATTCATCTTCTTTTTTCTTCGCATTTTCTTTTTCCGATATTAAGTAACAATCTTTGGAATTGAAGCATCTTTGCACCACTTGTGGTAAAAGGTATATTAATGCTACATGTTAATGCTACATCGACAATTATACTGACCGACTCAGAATCAAAATCTGAATCAAATTAACCACGTCCGTCTGTTCATCCATCTAATTTGGGCACAAGCTACTGATCGCATTTTTTGACATATTTTGATGAAATTTATTTATAATATTTTTTGACAAAATTTAATGAAGAATAGTTAATTAGCTTCATAATCCATACGATAAAATCATTTTTAGAACCCCTTCCCATATAAAGATATTTTACGAAGAGATTTACATGGCAATGCCTCGTCTTTACTAAATTAATTATAGCATAATTTGTGGAGCCAAATCGTGTAGGATATTGACAACTAAACCATTTTTTCTTATTTTTTTTTTTCTTAGGCGGCTGAGGCGGGAGATTTAGATGAGTTTAGGCGTCAGTATCAAGCCGACACAACACGTTTATCACTGCAAGATGGCAAAGGCAGGACCGCTGCTCATCAAGCTTCTACTCATAATAAAGTGAACATTTTATGCTATATAAAAGATCAGAATGGAGGTAATTTGTTAGCAATGATGCATCATTTACTGTATTCTGAAATCGCTTCTGTTTGTTAAGATTTTGATATTCAAGATAATTCGGGAAATACTCCCATACATATGGCGATTGAGTGCGACTCGTACGAGGCCTTGGATTATTTATTATCAATGTAAGTGTACAGAGAAAAATAAAGGTTACTAACTTTGCACACACACGCACATTTTTGATAACTGAATAAAACAAACAATCATAGAAATTAAATATACTTGTCTGACGTGCCGTAAAGAAAGACGGAATGAAAACCTTTACAAAACTACATACTGTAGAATACAGTGACAATTTTTGCGCTGTTTACACCGGCATGCCAAAAGAGGGAAGAATTATAATTTATAATAGTTCCGTTTTTTCCTCAATTTAATTATTTGTTAATGCACCGCTTGTTCCCAATTTTTGCTGGTGTCGTTAGAATTATGGTAGAGCTGAAAGACTGAAAGACATAAATAAAGAAAGAAAGCAAAAGGCTGACATGAGTTGAAAGCGTTTATTATTAAGTTTACCACCACAGGATAATCTCATTATCAAATTTTATAATTTTTCACGTGTCTCATAGACCGGTGAATACCAGTATATTGAATAATAAAAAACAAGCGCCCGTACATTTGGCCACCGAATTGAATAAGGTGAAGGCTTTACGGATAATGGGCAAGTATCGGAACATCATTGATATACAGCAGGGCGGTGAACATGGACGCACCTCTTTACATTTGGCTGCCATTTACGATCATGAGGAGTGTGCCAGAATTTTGGTAAGAAATACAAATATACAATTGTGGAGAATGTTTATGTTTATGTTTCGCACCTCTAAGCAAGGGTAATATATAATCGATGGTGTCCTTCTATATGTAAAGGTGTATAGAAAATGTTGCATGTAGGATATACTTTATGTTTGATATGTTTCATTTATATATACGTTTGTCTTAGGTAATAAGAAAATGTTTCAGTGCATTTAATAGTTGGGACAGTAAAAATTTCAACATACCACACAAAACATTGAATGGGTATATAAAAAACAGACATTCAAAGAAACTAACAAATGAAAAGGAGCTAAATTTTTTGCCAATCATCTCAAATGCAAATGCATCCTTTTTCGTTTTGTCGCAATGGTCGAATCAAGAGAAGAATGTAACGATTGAACTCTGCAGCACAGATTTCTTTGTTATGACGGCCGCCCATTTGCAACTAATTTCAGTGACAAAATTAGTTTACTTTCCTGTATACCCACTACTTTTATATGTTCGCTGTGGGCCTGGCTTATATATAATTGCCCCGTTTTATATGACTATTAGGGTATACATCACATTTTATCTCAATAGGATGCGTAGAGGCTTCAAAATTGCAGAAAATGTTCCGTTAAGCTAATAGGCCCCAAGCATAAGTATCTGCTGCTACTCAAAAATACAAGTACAAGTACAAATTCCGTACAATTATCCATAGAACATTAGCACAAAGACCATGCCCATTCAATTTGTAAACATTATTGCCAAATTTTAAATTCTTTTTTTTTTTTCAAGGACGTAAGAAGATCAAGATTTTTGTACGTCAAGCTAAACTAAACTTTTCCATTTATCCTGCAGTAGTGAAAAGTTAGTTAAGCTTGGGAGAGAGAGAAAGTATTTATAAACATTATATAAACCATAACATAATTACACCTCTCACATATATATACGTATTGTACATTCGCATATGCATACAAAGAAGTATATGTATATACTTACAGATAACAGAATTTGATGTATCTCCACCCAAACCTTGCAACAATGGTTACTATCCTATCCATGAAGCGGCTAAAAATGCCAGCTCCAAAACTATGGAAGTATTTTTACAGGCAAGTATTCTCCTCCACTATGAACAAAAATCACAGTTCGTCTAGCTATGCAGCAAGTATGGTATGCCACACGACAAAGGCGTCTGCATAATTGCTTCTTTTTTTTTTTGCTTCTTTTACATACCCAGAGGTAGCCGTCTTCAGGGGAAAATTAATTTTCTTACATCTTTCTGTGTTTATATGTATAATGAAAATGTTTATTGTTTTCTTTTATTTCAGTCTCATTAATGAGCAAAACTAATACACTGAACTACTGTTTTTATTTGCACATCACTTTTAAATTGTAAACTTTTTACGGTGTCACCATTTGTACTTGTTTTGCATATTTGAAATTTCCCACTTTTAAGTAATGTTATAATTATTTCTCCACGTGGAAATTGTAGAAGACAGATAGTTGCACCTATTCCATATTACAATATATCTGTGTATAGTTATGTTTGGTGTTAGATTCAGTTTGTTATACCCTGCACCACTTGTGGCAAAGAGTATATTAAGCTTGAGCGGATGTTTGTAATTCCTAATTGGCACCTTCGATTCAGAACCAAAATCTTCCTCTGTCCGTCTGCCTGTCCATGTACGAATCGGACCATTTTTAGAACCCCTCCCCGTATAAGGCCACTTTATAATGGGAGTTATTATATGGCAAAAAATCGCAATTCTTAATATTTTTTGACAAAACTTGGTGAAAAATAGTTAATTAGCTTCAACAACGAAATTAATTTTAGAATAATTTAGAACTAATCGGTGTGGAGTATTAAATGATCGGGCTTGACCGTCCTTAACATTTTTACTTGTTTTAATATACGCACCTTCGATTCAGAACCAAAATCTTCCTCTGTCCGTCTGCCTGTCCATGTACGAATCGGACCATTTTTAGAACCCCTCCCCGTATAAGGCCACTTTATAATGGGAGTTATTATATGGCAAAAAATCGCAATTCTTAATATTTTTTGACAAAACTTGGTGAAAAATAGTTAATTAGCTTCAACAACGAAATTAATTTTAGAATAATTTAGAACTAAATGGTGTGGAGTATTAAATGATCGGGCTTGACCGTCCTTAACATTTTTACTTGTTTTAATATACGCACCTTCGATTCAGAACCAAAATCTTCCTCTGTCCGTCTGCCTGTCCATGTACGAATCGGACCATTTTTAGAACCCCTCCCCGTATAAGGCCACTTTATAATGGGAGTTATTATATGGCAAAAAATCGCAATTCTTAATATTTTTTGACAAAACTTGGTGAAAAATAGTTAATTAGCTTCAACAACGAAATTAATTTTAGAATAATTTAGAACTAAATGGTGTGGAGTATTAAATGATCGGGCTTGACCGTCCTTAACATTTTTACTTGTTTTAATATTTCGCAACAAAAAATTCTATATTCTTACTTTTAGAGAACAAATAAATCGGTTTCATAAGTAAATGTTAGCTATGACATTATAGGATTATAGAAACATTATGGACATAAAGCATAATTCATGTTTTAACTGCTTTAATTTTACTATTCCTTATGCGGCTGCATGGTCTCTCTAGTCAACTGGAATTTAATAAAATTATTTTATAAATGTCTACTTGAACGTATTAAATTTAAATTGTAATCGACATGTTTGTTTTCCATCTCTTAACAAAACATTTGGTTTAAAAATTACAAGCGATTCAAGATTCCTTCCCTTATAAATATTAAACATACGTATGTTTCATACCAATCATGTCATACGAGTAGGCTCATATCCTTTGTATAGTATGTACTTTAAAATATCGATTAATTTTCCTTTTTTGGCAAATATTCAGCTTGAGTATTATTTTTGGCATCTATCATAAACAAGTGTTTACCTATGTATTAACACACGTGCATTGTGTGTGTGTGAGAGTGTGTTTTATCACAAATTCATTCATTCATTCATTATTATTGTTTTGTATATAATATGTAACAACTACATGTGAACCTCTAAATTTATCACACATGAGTTTTACAAACTGCAATAAATTCTCCTATTTTATATGCGACTGTTTTCCTTTCGTTGCATATCCTTTACAATTGTAGTGGGGCGAACAGAGGAATTGTAGTCGTGAAAAGATGATATCATTTTATGATTCCGAAGGTAATGTACCGTTACATTCAGCGGTACATGGCGGTGATATTAAAGCTGTAGAGTTATGTCTTAAATCGGGCGCAAAAATCTCAACACAACAACACGATCTTTCTACACCCGTTCATTTGGCATGTGCTCAGGTATGCCACGCTCATCATATCACAGAACAAAACATAAATTAATGAAGAGATGCACAAGTCCAGCAAGTGCAACACGATATATTGTACTACGTTTATAAATATATGTACAGCAGTATACGCATATTTACACGTATATTTATGTATAAGCTTGATGTCAACATTTACTTATATTTATATCCACCTATGTTGGTGGTATACTAAGTTGGTTATTCCTTTGGCAAAAGCCAGAAGGAGGCGTCAATATATATATTCTTGATCAGTCTCAAAATCTGAGGCGACCTGGACAAACATCTCCCACTCCCTCTCACGGTTGTAAATTATAAGATATTGAGCTGCTGGGTGAAGACTGCTCTTTAAAATGGTTCGATTGGACATGTGCTACGCCCACTACCTACACAGTTCTATTTATTTGACTATGGTACACAAACCTATTTTCTTTTTCCAAAACTGAAATTGTACCGCTTTCAAATGTAAGAGTTCATTTAATTCATTCATGGTATGAAAGCTCATCCTTGTTGTCCGTAGTCTGGATGTGCTTGTCATCTAAAAGAGTTGAATAGAAAATTTGCTTAACTTAAGCGTAAGTAAATTTTCTAAAGCCCAAGAGTGCATATGTGTATATATTGTGTAAATGTGTGTATACTCGTAAACATTGTTTTAAGAAACGCTTCGAATTTAAAAGTAACCAACTTGTTACCAGAATACCCGCATTTTCGACACTCTAAGAAATGCGAAATAAGGACTTATTGTACAAGCATTCTTCTCATGCACTTTCTACATATTTACACATAAACGAAATACTCTACATAATATGTAGCTATGTGCACGTGGCGGAAACGAAAGATGCAGAGTTATTAGCAAAACTTAAAAATATCACTTTCAATACTGCACTCTTACAAAATACAGCAATACAAAATGTACTTCAAATATATTTGAATGAATAAGCTTTCTTGGGCGTGGCAATATACGTTTTTTTCCCATGTAATATAATTTCAACTTAATAACTCTTTGAGAAATCTTCAGTTTTTCACTCATGTAAATTGCAATAAATTCAGACACGGAATTCACAATGGACATGCACGCCCACTGAACTGTTGTTAGAGATTTTCACATGTTCTTTCTAGCTCTATGAAAATCTTAAAATCAAATTTGTTATTGAGGCATGCCCATTTCAGTGGACGCATACCCAAAATTACATTGAAAGTACAAAACTTTTAGAAACAGTTTTTCACAGGCTTATGAACAATCTCATAACGCAAGTGAAACGTAATAGAGGACTTTAACCGATTTACTCTGTTTGTCCTTACTAGGGGGAATACTCTTCCGGAATTTCAAACCGATATAGGGTCACTAACGTCAAATATTCTAAATAAACCTGTAAAACATATTAACGTATATAATACGTTCATTACAAGTGGGCGTGGTTAAAATGATTTTTTCAAATATGTAAAAAATGTGGAAAAATCTGATTTCAGTATCTCCTATATTTTATTGTTTGTAGCATTGTAGGCGGATGCGATCCTTAGTCCGATTTAACATATTTTCAATACCAAATTACCTACATATATACATATATTAAAATTAATTTCTATTAAATATCCGAAATAAAATCTCAATTTTGGTTGTCTTTGGAACGATTTTGCCCATTCAAAGTACCATAATGCCCACTCGTATAAAAATTATACGTCCCGAATTTCGGCTCAATATCTTAATTCCTGCAACCGTGAACGCGCCTGATTAAGAATATATGTATATAGACTTTGTGCAGCAAGCCTTCTTCTGTTTGCACAAAAACTAGAAGCCCCCGCATCATTATAATGGTGGGTATGCATAATTATATATTTAAGAATATATTTCGCAGCCCTTGGGCCTTGCATATAATATATAAATCATCCCTTAGGGAGCTATTGATATTGTTAAACTGATGTTCACTATGCAACCTGCCGAGAAGAAGCTCTGTCTAAGTTGCACGGACGCACAACAAATGACGCCGTTGCATTGCGCCTCAATGTTTGATCATCCAGATATTGTGGAATATTTGGTAAAAGAAGGTGCTGACATTAATGCCCTGGATAAAGAGCACAGGTCCCCATTATTGTTGGCCGCTTTACGAGCCTGTTGGAAGACAGTGTACTTGCTCATAGGCTTGGGTGCCAACATTACCATCAAAGATGCCAGCAGTCGTAATGTTTTACATTTGGTAATAATGACCGGAGGACGTTTACAAGAATTTGCTGAAGAGGTGTGTAAAACTCAAACGGAAGCTGAGTTGCAGCAGTTGCTTAATGAGAAAGATAACACAGGCTGTTCGCCCTTGCACTATGCCAGCCGGGATGGCCACATAAGATCTTTGGAAAATCTTATACAGTTGGGGGCATGTATTAATTTGAAAAATAACAATAATGAAAGTCCGTTACATTTTGCGGCCCGTTTCGGTCGCTATAATACCGTCAAACAGTTGTTGGATTCAGAGAAGGGTTCATTTATTATTAATGAAAGCGACGGCGAGGGTTTAACGCCACTACATATAGCCTCGCAGCAGGGCCATACTCGGGTGGTACAATTGCTGTTGAACCGGGGCGCCTTACTTCATCGCGATCATAATGGTCGCAATCCTTTACAATTGGCCGCCATGTCTGGCTATACTGAAACTATAGAGTTGCTTCACTCGGTGCACTCTCACTTATTGGATCAAATCGATAAGGATGGGGTATGCGGTGAACAAATGCATCCTTACGATAAATGAATAATTCCAAATATTTTCCTACAGAATACTGCCTTACATTTGGCCACCATGGAGAATAAGCCAAATTCTATTTCAGTGTTATTATCGATGAACTGTAAGTTATTGTACAATCACATGGACATGAGTGCCATTGACTATGCCATATATTATAAATATCCGGAGGCTGCTTTGGCAATGGTAACGCATGAGGAGCGCGCCAATGAAGTTATGGCTTTAAAATCAGACAAACATCCTTGCGTTACCTTAGCTTTGATCGCATCCATGCCGAGCGTTTTCGAAGCCGTACAAAACAAATGCATAACAAAGGCCAACTGCAAGAAGGATTCAAAAAGCTTTTATGTAAGTTGAAATCGTGGCATCGATCATAATATTATCACTTGTTTTGAGTATTCCTCCCAAACCGTACTTTTTTTTTCTTTAGATCAAATATTCGTTTTCATTCTTACAATGTCCGTTCATGTTCGCCAAATTGGATGAAAAAACCGGCGAGCATGTGGTCCAATCCAATCCCATACCATTGCCAGCCTTAAATGTAAGTTGCGAGTATAAATTCTAAAATAATGTAACCTGCAATCCATTCTTGAACTCATACCATTAGACAATGGTTAATCATGGCCGCGTGGAATTACTGGCTCATCCGTTAAGCCAGAAGTACTTACAAATGAAATGGAATGCATATGGCAAGTACTTTCACTTGGCCAACCTATTGGTCTATTCGATATTTCTGCTATTTGTCACCATCTACTCGTCACTTATGATGAATGGTATCAGAATACAAAATCGCATTTTTATCACCAACATCAAACGGTTGCCTAACAAGTAAACATTTACACATAATAATACACTCTTCTCCGACAAATAAGTGATTTTCTTCCCAGCTCCGATTCCTTAGATTGCTCCAACCTTGTTGATAACTCTTTACTTTTGAATTCAACAACGCTGTACGAGGAATGCTACGAAAGCATACATCAAACGACGGCAACTGTAGTGTGCGCCAGCATTATAGTTGTTTACATCACCCTGACTACCATGCGGGAACTGATACAAGTGTATCAGCAGCGGTTGCATTATATTTTTGAAATCGTCAATGTTATATCATGGATTTTATACATATCGACTTTGATAATGGTAGTACCAATATTCAAGGCAGACGGTGCCATAACAAATATACACTATTCGGCCGCCTCTATAGCGGTTTTCCTATCATGGTTTCGTCTCTTGTTGTTTTTGCAACGCTTTGATCAGGTTCCTCTTATAATTTCTCCCATTTTCCATTTCACCCTTTACCAGCATGCAATGCGTTGATACTATTTTACAGGTTGGCATTTATGTGGTTATGTTTTTAGAAATCCTACAGACTCTCATCAAGGTGTTGCTGGTCTTTTCCATATTAATCATAGCATTTGGTTTGGCTTTCTACATATTACTCTCCAAGGTACAACTAATATATATTCCTACCGGACAACTCTAATATTAATGATTGAATGATGTTCTTTTGGTTTAGATTATAGATCCGCAGCCAAATCATTTGAGCTTCTCCAACATACCAATGTCGTTGCTGCGCACCTTCTCAATGATGTTGGGCGAACTGGATTTTGTGGGCACTTATGTGAACACCTACTATCGCAACCAACTGAAAGTTCCTGTTACGTCATTTTTAATATTAAGTGAGTCGAATTTCGAAGTTTCAAAACTGAACCGGGTTCAATTTTTAATTGGTTTTTTATCATTATTCTTCATTGAAATCTCTTGCTCCAGGTGTGTTTATGATTTTGATGCCCATCCTATTAATGAATCTATTGATTGGTTTGGCCGTCGGAGACATCGAGTCGGTAAGACGTAATGCGCAACTAAAACGATTGGCCATGCAGGTGCGTATACAAGTGTTCCCAAAAAGCTATCGAGCTTTTTTGTTTTTTTCTTTTCATTCCCTAGGTAGTCTTGCATACCGAATTGGAACGTAAATTGCCGCACATGTGGTTGCAGAAAATCGACAAAATGGAATTGATTGAATATCCCAATGAAACGAAAATAAAAATGGGTTTTTTCGATTTCATATTAAGAAAATGGTTTTCCAATCCCTTCACCGAAGATAGTAAGATTTTATTTTCTCACAAAAGTTTGTGTGATTTTTCCTTAACTTTCGCAGCCTCATTCGACGTCATGTCATTTGAAAATAACGACGACTACATAAATAACGAAATGGAAAAACAAAAACGTAAGTTGCGTGACATCAGTCGCGTCCTAGAGCAGCAACATCAATTGTTGCGCTTGATTGTACAAAAGATGGAAATCAAAAGCGAGGCCGATGATGTGGATGAAGGCATTTCACCCAATGACATAAAAGTACATGGCAACGCCAACGGCAGTCTGTCGTCAACTTCACGGTGGAGATCTCCCCGCATACGTAATAAGCTGAGAGCTGCCCTAAGTTTTAATCGGGGCATATAGGAGTTAAGGATGCGTAAACTTGAAACCTTTCAAGTTTAGCGTTAGCCTTAAAGAAAGACAAACTCTGCAAAAGGACCAATAAAAACCGGATTTTTCGATTATCAAAAAAACTAATTTAGAACAAAATCTATATCCAATTATAGTACAAGTGACATGGAAGGTGCAAACTTATTAACAAATGCCTTAAAGCGTAAACGTAAGAATTTTGCTCAAGAGCATGCAAATGTTGCTGCATTTCTAACAGTCCATTTTCAGAGAAAATGACCATGATCATTTAGTACATAGATGAAGCTTCCGCTTAAAATGTTGTACATGTCCTGGGCAACAGCATAACCAGCGAAAACTCTCTTTGTATGTCGTGACGTATCGTTATACGCAAATGTAAAGTGTTCCTTAAATAATATTTAACGTATTGTGTAACCATAATAGCGGTTATAGTCAATTCAACAAAATATTTATATTATCCAGAGACTCCAGAAAAGTCTTCATTAACATTATGTTTCCAGTTAATATAATTTTGTGTTTATTCAATCAAGGTTAACACGCTTTTATTTTTTTGTTTTTATATCCCCTCACCGCAATGATTATAGGCGTCCTCCGTACTCCGTCCACCCTGACATCCTTAACCTTGAACGTCGCACGGTCAAAAAAATCAGATATTAAACTTTAATTTGACATGCATAATTACCGAGCTTGTCTGCCATTTGATATTACATTGAGAAAGTTTAAGAAGCTGTGCTGGGCTATGTATTACGAATAAAATCCGAAAAATTTTGACTCAAAAAAATCAAAATAAGTCCTCCTATTGGACATTTTAACAGTGCATGAATAAAGGAAATAGGACAAGTCATACAGGAGTTATATTAAAAAGAAGATACACATCCTTTGATTTTAAAATATCCTTCACTTCACATTGCTGATTGCTTTCGAAAAAATTTGAATACATATTTATTTATGAATTCTATATTCATAACAAACGTATGCGTACGATATAGAGTAACGATGATAAGTCTCTTCATTTTTTACTTATTTTTTATTATAGAGGCAACAAATAAATTTGATGCCACAAACTTATGTAACACAAAAGTAAGCCATCTACATACAAACATGCATAAGCCGTTAATAAATTTTTTGCATATGGGTTTAAATGTACACAAATAAATATGATTTATTTCATACTACATTAAAAACATAGTATAGTATATAAATAATTGTATAACAAAATGTTTATTATAAAACTTATTAAATACTTGTGTTCATTATTATGCTACATATACATTAAGTGTTGCTCGTTAAATGTTAAAAAAATAGCTTTGTGTTTATTTGTTAATAAATATTGTACATGTATGTTAAAGCGATTGTTTTATTTCATATTAAAAGGGAGCAAAAAAACGCTTTCCAAAGTAACACATTTTGTGTGTTTTGGGAGCTTAATACATATCAATGACGTACATTTTATTTCAACCACTAAGTACCAAACAATATTTTATTAGAACTGGAATATCATTCTTAAATTATGCCTTTACAGTGATTACTGGTTGAACAATCTTCTTTGCTTTTTGCTTGGCTTGATCTATAGCTGGAAGATGGATTGTAGATGGTATACCTCTGTTAAACAATTCTCTTAATCTTTTTCGATAGAATTCATTGCCCCTAAGTTTTATTCTACCTCCGTAAGCATTACATGTTGGGTGTCATTTTTTTGTACGATTGTGTATCTTTTTGCTTGTGGCAAATCGCGCATTAATTCGTCGTTGCTAAGAAAATTATCAAAATCCAATCTGTCAATTAGCTCTTGGGTGAGAGGAATGGCTTTCAAAGAATGTGATTCAGCCATATTTTATTTAATTGTTTCTTAGATATTAAACAAGTTGAAATAGCAGTAAAAGAAAGATTAGAGAGAGATCTTTTACTTATTATTTATTACATTTTAATTTAAATTTACTGTGCATAAAAACTATTGAAAATATAAAAGAGCGCGAATATTTTTAGTAACTACTGATATGGTAACAACAGTTGCCATATTCATAAAAAACATATTAATAACGAGTAGAGATGCACTTGCTATCGAGAAAATGGAAATGTCTCTTCACTAAAGTAACTTGAAATACATATTTCTTCTTATAAAAGTTGTAAAAAGTGTTGGACGGGTGTTTCTTGTGTAATAGAAAAAGTATTATTTGTATATATATATATATAGTGTTTGTGGGCAAAAAAAAAAATATAGAATAGAGAAAAATTATCCTAACTATTTGAAAGTTTTTAATAGGTACGTATGCTCTGAAAAATTTTATGGAAATATATTCAAAACGTGTTACACAAATTTTCACAGACGTTGCAACGAGCGCACTTTGTACGCACGAGTATAATTATATAAATTTGGACACACTTTGTTAAATAAATTAAGATGATATTTAAATTTAGCAGATGCCTTGTTCCTGTAGAAAATTCTAATTTATAATGCTTCGTTAGCAGGTTTTATTAATTTCGTTCACCAATCACCCGCGCCATTTTGTTTCAAGTATTATATCAATTTATATGGATTTATAAATGTTCCCCACGTGTGAAAAATCAATCAAAATAAACGCATCCATTTCATAATATGAGCTGTTGTATTCTAAAGTGGTCTAAATTGTAGCACAATAATATTTCTTTATGATTTCTAAAATTTTAATTTTTTTTAGAAAAGTGAACGTACACCACTTTAACTCACAACGGTTCACATGTTAAATGACGCAAATGTGTTCCCCACTTAATAACTCTGTTTTATTTAAATTTATATATAGAACAAGCCCAGAGTTGTATTGCATATTCTTCGGTATACATACAGAATAAATTGTACCGAGTGAAAATTTGTGCTAACAATAAAGTTTTTCTTCCAATATTGTGTGAATAATTAAATATATTTTAAATTATCTAAAATAAATGTTAGTTTAGTATTATTTTTATGCATTGAATGTGCTGATTATCTAAAGTATACTCAATCCAATTTTCAGCCTTGTATTCGTGTTTGAAAAAAGAAATGTCTTATCGCAATCAGAATCGTAATCGCAATTATGGTAATTATAGCGGCGGTCCAATGGGTAATGTAAATCGCAGTGGCATGGGCGGCAATATGAATATGTCGCCTTGGGAAAATCCAAATGTTGGTGGTGGTCCTGGCGGCTTTGGAGGTGGTGGTAATATGCGTCAAGGCGGTGGCCAAGGCATGAATGCCCAGGCCATTAATTTGGCCAATAATCTGTTGAGTAATTTATTCCGTAATCAAAATCCTCCTTCGTTGTTAGATTTGCCACGTGGCGGTAATATGGGAAATCGCGGTCAACGAGGCGGACCGGTATGTATATATATATTTATATTTCCCTTTTAATGGTTTACTCAAAATATATATATATATATATATATATATATATGTATATGATAAGTGAAATTTAAAGTTAAGCTGTGTATATAACAAGATATTAGAAAATAATTAGATCAATGAGGATAAACTTTTTGTTAATGCCAATTAGACGACACTTACTTTTTTACATAATAAGACGCTTATGTTATATTCTTTGTGTCCATGTTAACGAAATTAAGTGGAATTGTCCTGGGCATATTTTGTGACGTAGATATATCGACTTTAATACCATTTTTGTTTTGTTTTTTTTCTGTTTTTGTTTTAGTTTAATTTTCTTATTTACCTACTACTCTTGTAGTAAAATTCGTTTATCCCCAAAAGAATAAGTTTTACTTCTACGTATGCATCTATATGCAAACAAAAATATTTTTATCGTATTAAGAAAACAACAATTTACTAACTGTAATTTCCATAGAAAATTTTAGCCCTTCCTCGTGTGATTCCGTCATATATCTAAAAAGTATACCTTATCTAGTCATTTAAATCTCATATTAACATTTTATTCGTAATAGTACAAAATAACAACACATGCAGTTGTTTAATTCTGTTCTGTAAAAAAAAAAAAAAAAAAATTATATCAAAAAGAATATATATTTTTATTTTTTGTTCTTTCTCTCTTTTTAATCAATATAAATGTGTTCTTCTGGCCCTTCCATTTCAACATATGCCCACAAACAATTTTTACAACTGTGTGGGTTCATTTGGATTATGCTTCTATGCACTTTTCACACTTCGCAAATCTTCGCCATGCTATCAAAATTTGTGATAAATTGTATTAAATAAAATGAACCTGTGTGCAATACTGCAAATGTATCGCCCATAATGTGCATAAAATTAATATTCCTTCTGATTGAAAAATAATGCCAATGTGTCATTTTTACCGTTATTATTATAAAATTCACCATAAACGCTCGCGTTCCTCTGTGTGAAATAAACAAAATTCTATGAATGATATGAATATCTCGGGGGGGGGGCGTCTAAATTGGCGTTAATTTGTATAACAATAATCCATACATGTGCGGCATACGTCAACTAACAATTTTATTGTTGGGGAAAAACAACACAATGAATGCAATCCGGTAAATATGCATATAATCATATATGGACGGACAATCGTGATTGATGATGTTTAAATATACGAAAATGTTCTGGGCTTTCGCCCAATAAATGGTGCTTCTTCAACTGGTCAACTGCTATCATACGACACCACTGGTCAATGCACAATAAATTATGCTTGATAATATAACACCCTGTGATTGATTCTTCATACTTGACAACCGTTATTGCTTGCTTTGCCCATTTGTGTAAAAATACAATTTGTATTATTTGGTTTATTTTCTGCGATTTGCCACACCTACAACTTTAAAAATGCCTTTTAAAATTTCAATATGAAATAACAAACAACCACCTCTGTTATTGAACTATAAAAATGTTAAATTATGTAAATTAATATCTTCTGCCACACATCACACCTACTTAAAAAAATACTCCTATTTACAAAATAATTTGGCGATTGATTAATCTTCTGATGTGATGATATGTTTTAAAATCGAACCACCGATACACGATTGATCTTTTTAAAAATACATTTTATATAATTGTTTAAATAAAAAAAACCTAACAAAACCGAACCTATGTGCCATGAATTGGTGCGCTTCAAATATGTGTAACGAAAACCTATTGCGCTCCTTTCAATAAAATGCCATGTAAATGATATGATGAATGCCTCTGTGATGAAAACATTCAAAATTTCAATAACAAAATGTTCACTAATTTGTGAAAATCCCATTGAAAATGACAAATAATGATATTATTTAATTATGAATGCAATTACAAACAAAACGAAAAACTTAAAAATAAATTTCAAAGATGGTCAATCGTGGTGGTCCAGGCAATCGCCTTAATAATCGCCGTCCACAAGGAGGTTTTCAAAATCGTGCTGGGCCCAAAGCAGCCCAAAAATCGGGTGCTGGTGGCGGCATTCGTAAACAAAATGCCTTTGATCGTGCTAAAAAGCTTTTGGCTAAAAATGCCACCAATAAAAATAAAAAGGATTCTCCTACAGGCGATAAGAAACCTGAGAGGTAAGCCAAACAAACAAATTTTTAAAACAATCTTCAAACCAACTTTCATAAAGAGTTTTATTCAATAATCTTTTTTTACAATATATATAACCAAACATCCCGATACCTACCAGCAAGAGGAATACATGATTTTTACAATGCCAAATTTTTGATGGGGTGGGGGGGGATGTAAGAATTTTGTATGAAGTACATTTAATCATGGGGTTTGGGCTGATTTTTCCCTTGCAAGGCTTTATTAATAAATATTTTATAACTTTTTTTTTTTAATTTGTGCAAAAAATATTGATATTTTCTAAGAATTTTTTTAATGTTGTACATAATTTACTCCTTTTGTGAATTAAACGAGTAAATGTGTGGGCCAAGCCCATTTAATAGTGCCCTACACCATTCCTATGGACTTTTCAAAAACAAAAGGAGAATGAGTATAAAGTTGTAATCGACCTAAGCCAATTAAGGGAGTGGCGCAGCCTTCGCCTTACTTTCAACTTCACATATTTTGTATAATTTTTGTAAATCGTGGAACTGTTTTTTATACGAGTCTGTTTTTTTTTTTTTTTTTTACTTGTTTTATTACTGAAATCTTGAAAGTTGGCGTATATGTCAATCAATTTCGACCTTTTTCAATAGAAGATTTCACGATAAAATTAACTGTTTCACTGAAGAATTCTCAATCACAACAAAATAGAAAAGGTGGACATGTATTTCTTGTGTATGAACGCACTTTCCTGCACAAATGGTGTAGGGTATAGGGTGTAGGAATTGGTTAAATGCACATCTTGGTGCGATATGTTTGAAATACAAAAGAAGGAGAGTTTTAATTATTTAGTAGATTTTTACCTTTTCAGTTTTGTTAACTTTCCAAGGGAACGTACTGTTAAGAGAATGCACTAGACTTGTATACTTGGAAATATTATATATTTACTAAAATGAAATACATCCTGAGTAATCCAGAAATCAGTGTTGATTTTTTTTTTTTTTTTTTTTGTATTTTTTCGGGAGTTAGAAGTGAAAATGCTTTTAACAGAAAGTGAATGAACGGATGGTAGGTTACAGAATAAAAAATTTTGTATTTCAAACATATCAAAGGTTTCTCAACATATAACAAAGAAAGAAAGAAAGAAAACCAGCCTTCGTATCAAAAGAAAGAATTTTTAGAGATCTTACAAAAAATGCTAAATTCTTATTTTCTGCTTTCTTATTTAAATCGTTAATCACTCCCCACACACACACGCACGTACGTGTGCCGTACGCACTCCCATACAATTGCTGATGAATAAAAATGTTACTTCAACAAGTACAGTAAGGAGTCTCCCTATGCCAACGTGCCCAACGATATGTTTTATTGTCATTTGTGTAAGAAGCACATGTGGGATGCGAACTCCTTCGAGAACCACATCAAGGGGCGCACCCATTTGATGATGCGCGAGGGTATTGAAGAGAGTTATCGCCTTAAGGCGAACATGATACGTCAAGAGGCAAAGATTGCTGAACAATTGAAATCAATCGAACTGGATCGTTTAAAGCGTATGGGTAAGAGTAAGCAGCGCCAATTGGATTATTGTACCATGTGCGATTTGAATTTCCATGGACACATCTCGGCACATCGCAAATCGGAGGGTCACCTGCAGTTGAAGAAATTCCTGCATCCCAAGTGTGTGGAGTGTAATAAAGAGTTTGCCACACGTATCGATTACGATTCGCACTTGTTGTCGGCGGATCATTTGAGGAAGGCTGCTGAGAAGAATACTAAAGTTGGCGAACGCAAACGTCAAACATTGCCCATCATAACCGAAGAGGAGGAGTTGAAAGACATCCGTCTGCCCCAAAAGAGGAAGAAGAAGGTTGGTTTGTGTGTAATAATTATTTTGTTCCTAATGTATATTGGTCCTGTTTTTTGTGTGCTTGTAGGTGTCTGTTAAAAAGGAAGATAATGCTGATGGTAAGAAAGAAGATGGTGCTGAAGGTGAGGAAGGGGATGGTGAAGAGGCGGAGAAGAAGGAAGGCGATGAGGAGATTGATGACACTAAAGAAGGTGACGAAATGAATGAGACTATGGAGGAGGAGGAAGAAGTCGCTTTGCCTGTGGATCCGGAAGACTGCATTTTAGATTACAAGGAAGGCGATGAAATACCCACTGAGGTGGATAATCGTTTGCCAAAATACAACTGGAGCCGTCCAGTTGGCATTAATCTTATTACAAAGCTTGAATGCTTCGAGTGTTCCTTGTGCGGTAAATTCTTTGACACTGAAAAGACCGTAGAGGTGCACTCACGTACAGTCACTCATCATCGCAACTTCCTAAAGTTTATTAATGACAAGGCCAGTGACACTAAGATTGCTCAAAAGCGAGCTGCCGCAGCGATCGAAGAGAATGAACGGAAGAAACGTAAATTGGAAGAAACTGAGGGAGGGGGCTCCTCTGTCAACGGTGATAAGGATGATGAAGAAAATGCTGAAGGTAAAGACGAGGGTGAAGGTAAGGAAGATCGTGAGGGTGATTTGTATGATCCTTCTGAGGCTACCGGTGATGATGACGATGTTGAAATGGTTGAAAATGGTGATGGTGTCGTCGAAGTGCCAGATGGCGAGGAGGAGGATCATGAAGAAATGGAAGCTGAAGAGGAGGCAGAGATTGAACCCGAAGCGAAACCGGAGCCGGAACCTGAAAAGAAACCAGAACCCGAACCGGAGCCGGAACCGGAGCCGGTTAAAGTACAACCCAAACCGGAACCAGTTAAAACACCTGTCAAATCGACTCCAGCCCCAGCCGCTCCTCCGACACCAGCAACACCAGCTCCTGAACCCACACCAACTAAAAAACCAGGACCAGCTTCGGCTCGCGGCGGCACTAAAAGTTCCCCCCGTGGTCGAGCTCGCGGCCGTTATAGCCGTTATTAAATTCAATTCTCTCTCCTCCCTGTATGAAAGCAGCAACTGTTCTACTAAACAAATGCCTCCATTTCGTTACAAGGCGACACAGAATGTCATATATTTCTCTTTTATATAATATTAGTTCATTCATACATATATAGAGATGCATGTCTACAATTATAATGTAAAAGGCGTACATTACATTATAAATATATAATAAAATCTCTACTTTCACACACACATTTATAGTTGTTTTCTCCAATCTTAATTGATCAGCATTAGCGCATTTACAACTTCCTCTTCTACATAACTACTCTATTTTTTGTCATCGATAATAGCGCAAAAAGAAAACACTACCCAAACATATTAAGAAGCTTACATTTTACTCTACCTATAATATGAATTAATTCCTAGGCAGACGTTAGAATCTAAAAACTGTATTGAAGAAAAACATCACAATTCTTCCCATGAAAGTAAATATCTACTAACGTGGATTTTTGAGTAACAATTGCTCGTAGTAGTGAAACATTAAACAATAATTGCTGTATTGTAAAACATACTCGCATATGAAATATATAATTAAAAAAACCGAGTTTCTTTTTATTTCATTTGATAATTTGTAAGTTTATCTGAGTATTAATTGGGAGCATATCGAGGGAAGGTCAATTAAGGTTGAAAATGACGGATTTGCAAAAATTATATATGTATATAAAAACTAACCACACTTCTGCCCAGTGTAGTCTGTAACGCCTACTTTTGGGCGTTGCAAATGTTTCGACCAACTGAAATGTACCTCCATATACGTACACATCGTGGTGGGTATAATCATTAACCGAATACGAATACGAATACGATCACAATTTTTCTGCTGTGTTATATGAATCCATGTCATAGGGTCAAACAGGATTTCCGGTCTACAGTATGAAACATTTAGAGATTTTTTACCATTTCTGTAATAATTTTTAGTTGACATTTTCAATATATAATTATACAGATCAATTTCACATTCCTTCATCATTCGTCCCCTCGATTACCTTAAACTTGGATGTCCGCATATAACACTTACACATACAAAAAGTAAATTTAATTGATGGATTCAATCAAATCTCAGGTATATGGCACTGTACACCAATAGATTGTATTCTAGGTTCTCAGATATTTTTAGTACTTTAACGACAACATTTAATATTTGAATATTATTTACGAGTTAAATTTGTGTGATTTATAGCAAAATTTTGGAGTTTATCACTGCAATCGAATACGTAGGGACTATTTGTTAGGTTTACAACCCAATAATTTATTTTTAATGTTTGTGTAGTATTATTATTGTTTAGTATAAAGTTTTCAAAAAAATAAAAAAAGATAAAATATACATAATAAAGAATGGGAGATATAAAGTTATACATACATTTTTATACCCTCCACATAAGGCGGGGGGTTTACTAAATTTGTCATTCCGTTTGCAACACCCAAAAGGAGGCGTTAGTATTTATATTCAACACCAAAAATTAAGCCACGCTCACAATCGACAAAAATCTATTTCTGCCGTAAAAATTGAGCTATGGAAATTTAGTGTATATATTTATATTTTCATGGATATGACAAAAATGGACATGGTTGGAAAACAAACACGCCCACAATTTACAAAAAACCTTCATACTCAGCGTAAAACTCGACTTACAAGCTGAGATATAATGCATACACATACATTAGAGGGCGTAATCATATACTTGCCACACCCACTGTGTGTATAAAGATGTGAAAGGTATTTAAGATTTGGTCTAAGCTAAATTTAGTTTTCTTAAAAGATACTCAGCCAAATACTCGTAACTTGTAGATAACCGTACTATACGTGTAAAAACCATAACTAACACTAAGTGTTAAGTATTTAAGTGTAATGTTCATGTTTAATATGTTGATGTTTACTAAAGTTCCTAAAAGTTAACATATATGCATTAATTGAGACCATATTCCAAGGTGTGCTGTTCGATAGTGGCACGCAAACGGCTCTGATCACTCTGCGTGCGTGTTAAGCCGCTACGCCAACGCTTCAGACAACCCATCACATAAGAATGTTTAGTACGACTCAACACATACACATAGGGATCCGAGGTGAAATGTAAAGCCATTAGCATATCGGCTATCAAGAAGAAGGGATGCGCTGGTGGTACACGATTCGGTTTAATCGCCATTGGTATAGCAATCTAGATCAATTGGGAACGTGGTTAACTGAATTTTAACGCTGAAATTCCCCCTCCACCCCCCACTCACCATTTGTGGCATCCAGCAGATAACAAATGAAATGCTTAAAAATAGCATCAATTTAGCAAATTTAATTTCATCGGGAGAAGCGGGCGGCGGTCCACTATTGCTGCGATAATGATTAGATGAATTGTTGCCATTGTGCGATGCAGTACCATTACTGTTGTTGCTCACTTGATGCTGATATAAAGTAGCGCCACTGGAAACGTCACCCTCAGTGGTAGCGGTAGAATTCTTTTCGCAACGATTCACCAAATCATAAGTCATATACCGTTTAGTGGTGCGACTACGCCCAATAAAGCATAGAACGCGTGTAACAAATAAATTACAAGCGACTATTATCACACATAACATTGTACCTAAAGATACCAACGCACCCTTTAGTTTAGTGTACAAGTTAAATGTAATAAAAAGCACGTTTAACTACCAAATGACATAAACAACACTGAATAGGTTTTGTTCCAGAAACCCTCAGCATCTCGATAACGCAAACATTTCATTTTGGCCGGATCTCTGTCATCCACATAAGCACCAAAACCAAAGAAAGGCAAAAATGTTATTGTAACAGCCAATAGTACCAACAATTTAACAGTCTTTCGCACCAACTCGTATGTTATATGCTGGAGGGAATCAAATTTGAAAGAAATCAAAATTTGTAAGAAATGAAAATTTCGTATAATTCGTACCTTATGATATATAAATGGTCTGGCTAAGGCCATCCAACGTTCAATGGCCATAACTGCTGCTATGCAGCCAGAACATAAGCCAAAAAAGCGCCAAATTACTTTACCCACACAATCAAATTTGATGTATTGCTGGAAGGTTTCCTGTGGCATATAAACTTTCAACAGTAACGTGGTCAGCATACCCAATAAACCGATAAAGTTATTGGTCGATAAACAGCTAAACATAAATAATTGCAAATTAAAGTTGTGTTGTTGATCAGAACGTGTTCCTCGGAACAGCAATTATTTGTGTGAGAAAATTCTTATAATTTTAATTAAGCTATAAAACAAAATATTTAAAATTTTATTTATTATCATAGCATATAAAAAGCTCATTTGGCGTTTTGTATACAACCAAACACGTTTACTTAAGTACCGCATAGGGGAATATAAAGACTGATTGATAATCATGTAATCATGTATTCATTGTGTGTAGCTTTCATTCATTACTTTGCGCATTTTGAAATGTCATAAAAGTTGTTACGATCCGATTTCTTATTATTTATTCATTTATTTATTTATTTTACGATTTGCTTTCACCTATACAACAAGGCTTATGCCTTATTATTATAGTATAGGTGTGTATAATATACAATTCAACAGTTGTGCATGTAATGTATAACTTACTATATATTAATATAAACATTTGTATATGTATACAATTCAAATTAATGGCAATTAATTCAATTTTGGGCATTAACGTAAAATATATAAAACAATATACATATATAGAACTCATGAAACTAATGCGTGTTGTTATATATGCAAATTTGTATGTAAGCATATATTTAAAGTGTATATGTATGTACTGATAAAATACAAGTATATAACTGTGATGAGCTAGTGTTTCTGTCATGATATTAATAGTTATAGTTTGTAATTAGTTGTAAAGCAGGGTTAGTTGTTTTTTGAATAACTTCCGATTACATGTTGTCTGTATATGACCAGGTAAAGCATTCCATAATTTAATGCAATTTATAAAATATTGCCTTTGGAACCAGGAGGAGTAGTGTCTTATTTGGATAATTTTTTCCCTCTATTACTGCTTGCAAAACTCAACACATCATACAGATACGTAGGTTTTTTTGTGTAGATTATCACGTGAAGAAATATTAAGGCCTTCTATTGCAAAAAATGATCTATGCTTAGACCAAGGAAATGTTGAACATGGCCTGAGATACGTTCCCATCTCTTTAATCCATAAACGTATCGAACAATATTATTTATGGCCACTTTTAGCCGATGCATAGCCACTGAACCGCAAAAACAGAAAGTCTCACATTCGTATAATAAAGTTGGCAGCAGATATGTTTTCGCTAGCAACGCTCTAATATGTATGGGAACTACACGCTGCGTTAGCCATAGACCTCTCATTTTTGCATACAATTTAGCTGTGGCATAAGAAACGTGCTTTTCCCAATTTAGCGAATCATCAATCAACATACCTAAAGTTGTGGACACCTTAACCTGTTGGATAGCTTCGTTATTTAGTACAATATTCAGGTTTTGATTGGGAGATAAGCTTCTTTTATTAATTTGCAGAAATTTACACTTGCTGCACTTTAGTGCCAACGTGTTGTTTGATGCCCATGTACTTACAGCTGCCAAATCTTCATTTATTTTAATAATACATTCAGGAATATTTTCATACTTTCCAGCAAAGTACAACTGGACATCGTCAGCATACATATGAACTTTGCAGTGTGTTATACAGCTTGGCAGATCATTTATATAGAGTGAAAACAGAAGAGGCCCCACTACCGATCCTTGAGGTACTCCCCTGAACGTGTTCAGACTTTCAGATGTATTTTCTTCATGCACTACAACTTGCGATCTTCCAGTTAAATACGAGTGTATTAGTTTTACTGCAGTATTAGAAAATTTAAAGTCACGCCGAAGCTTCATATAGAGTACATTATGGTTTACACTATCAAATGCCTTGGTAAGATCAAGAAGAACCATTATACCATTATAAATGGGCAAAATCTCTTAACATCTAAAATGTTCAAGATAGGGGTGTACAAAGTGTATCATTCCATTTGCAACAACCACAAGGAAGCATCAGAGACCCCACAAAGTGTATAAATTCTTGATCAGCATCAACAACTGAGTCGTCCTAGACACGTATGTCTATTGAGACTTTTAGTTTTTGCACACAGATCGTTATTTAATTAAAAATGGGCAAAATCAGTCAAGAGGCACGCCCACAATTAACAAAAATCGATTCATCTGCCACCAAAATTGAGTTGAAATTTGGTTATCCTACATATTGATGCGGGCGTGGTCGAATAACAAAAACGCCCACAATTAACAAAAAAATGTACTCAACGTAAAACTCAATTATTAGAATGCGCAGTATATATAAATTTTCCACACCCACCGTTGTGAGGGTATTTAAGATTTGGCCTAAAACAAATTATGTTTTCTTACTTTTTGTTTGTTTCTTTTGTTTTTGCTAATTTGTCAAAAATATGCGAAGAATAAACTCATTTTCAAATTATAATCGGAAAACATATTTTTTGGGTTCAATATTAAAATTTAAGACTTTAAAGGAAGTCACCCATTAATTCATTTCATTAACCAACGTATTTAAATAAAATAGCTTTCAATTGAAATTCACGCATTCGTCCACTTTGGTTGACGCATGAAATTATAGCCATTTTACGAAATCTCGCGCTTAAAAGAATTCCGATTTTATAAAAAAATTTACACGGTTTCCTTATGCAATTATGCAATTTATATGCAGTCCAATAAACGCCTCCGCCATTTTTATTTTTTATTTAATTTTATACACGTCACAATCATTTAAAATATTGTTGTTAACAATTAAAACGAGTACTTAAGATTCAATACAAATACAAAACGCGCCCAGCTATAAAGAAATGTTGTATAAAGAGTAGGAAAAACATTTGTATGCTGTTTAAGCAAATCTCTCGTAAACTGTACTTAATTAATTTGAGAAAAATTCATTCAGTTATTAATCAATTCTAGTCTTTAAATGAATAATTAATTATAACGTAAACCATTTATATTATAATTCGTTTAAGAATGTGTTTAAAAGTTAACATTTTCGTTGCGGAGAGTCGCATAGTGCAGAACATAAAATTTTCAGAAATAAACGTACACGACGCGTACTGTAGTTGTGTACAAATTGGCATTAAAATTTATTGTAATACCCTGAAATTTTCACACGACGTTAATAGACTCCTAGGCTATAGAATTATTCAATAATATTCCTTATTAGCGGATAGCGGATTCAATCCGGGGTCCGAAACGATTGCATGCCCGAATCAAATACTCTTTTTCACTTTGATCATTATTGTTGTAGCATCCTTCAGTGATGAAATAGTATTATGACGATGTTTATTGGTCTCCCGCTCAACTACGCCCCACAACACACATGTTATGAACTTCAAATAAGTCTCTGTTGCCGAGTTCTCTGCGATTAACGTAGGTCGACGGATTAGGCTCTCAAAGACATTTAGGTCCCTCGCATGGGCTTTCGCCAACAATCTCTTTCACTTGTTGGGCAAATTGTGTACTTCTAGTAGTGTCCGAAAGTTCCCCATAGTTTTTGCGTTTTGCAACATCGCCAAATGATTCCAATTCACGATAAACCTTATTTACGAATGATCGGACGCAATTGAGAAAATTGGATATTTCTAAATCAGTATGTTTCGCGCATATAGCGACGATACATGAGTGTCCTTAAATACCGTATGCACCCTGTATATAGTAGTCTCCATCCTCTTATGGGTCAAATGTATCAGTCACGCTATTATGCTAAAACTGTTTCAGAATATAATGAAAAAGTACACAATTTCGTACACTTCTAAATTATGGAATTTAAGCAAGTGCGGAATATTTTGAGGATGAAACAAGTAATTATAATAAAATAAAGTTTATCCCGTTCAGCCCTTTCATTTGGTACCCACATGAAAAAGATTCTAAAGAAATAGGTAATTATCGATAATTATCGAAATAGATAATAATCGACGGCTACCATTTTTATATCTTGCACCATTTGTGGGATTTTGTAACTCCTAAACGGCAAATGCCACACCCACCTTCATTTATACCGATTTAATCACAATCAAAATCTGCATCTATTTAATCATGTCAGAAATTGGCCCAAAAAGGAAGCCTAAATGGACCGGATTGGATTATATTTAGAACCCCCTTCCCTATAATTTATTATAAGAAATTTTGATGAAATTTGGTACAAGGATATGTATTTACTCAAATAGAAAACCTATTGAAAATGGACCATTTTTAGAACCCCTCCCTATACAGGTTCCTATTATAAAGGAGGTCTTTATACGGCAAAAAGTCACAATTCTTAATATTTTTTCACAACATTTGGTGAAGAATAGTTAAAATTAGCCTAATAATTGGCTGTGTCCAATTTGAATGTGATCGCACCATTTTTAGAACGCCTCCTCGTATAACGTTTTATTCTAAAAGAAATCTATTAACGAAAATGCGCAATTCTTTATATTTGTTTGCCAAAATGTAGTGAAAAATAGTTAATAGGAAGTATAAAAAATAAAATTTTTGATATCATAAACAAACAAAAATTAAAAAAAAATATTGTGACATATTAATCATTTTTAAATTTTTGATGATACCAGTATGTATAAGAAATAGAATTTTTCAAAAAAAAAATTAAATTGAACAATAAATTTAGTGGTGTAGGGTGTTGGAGCTTGTTTCTGTATATTAATAAATTTTCTAATTATATATTCTCCCTGGAAGCGAAAGTAAAAACGCAGCATTATCGGATATGCTCGAACATGTTTTAAACATGCCACGAAATTTTTTGTAAAGTGACACCTGGCGGCCGCCCTATGTGATTTAGTGTCATTCTATTTCACTTTTTGCGTTTTACTCGTTAAGTCCTTTCATTTGGTAAACATTTTTAAAAATAGAAATTACACATTTCGTACAGTTCATCATAATTTATTGTGCTGTCTTTTATCTCAAGGCATTCTACTCGGAGAGCCCTTTCATTTGGCACCCATATTAAGTAGATTTTGGAAAAGTTTGCATTCCTCCATTTTGTGGCCGTCGAACTTGAGAATTTGATTTGTGTTGACATTTAATCTATTGTATTCCTCTGCTTCAGTCGTGTTTGAAAATGTTGATGAAAATAGTAATTCAACGTGTTCAGGAAGCCGACATATTGTATTTGTTGTTATGTCACCCAGCTAATCGCATTATATTCGTTAAACCCTTTCATTTGACACCCATATAACCTAGACTGTTGTACATGAAATGTTGAAGAATTTCGCAATTTTGAGTAAACACAATTACGCTGCATTCGTTCGTTCGTTTCCGTAAATAAAGTTTTTATTTGAAAATTTTTTGCATAAACTTAAGATGAAACGTTTTAACACATCATGCAAGGTTTTTCATTACATTTTCCAACCGCAAAATATTTAAAGAATTCATTTCATGAAAATAAATAATAAACTTGCCATCACACATAAACACAAACGCAAACATGAAAATAAAATAAAAACACCGCGAATTAACAAAAACAACAACAACAACAAAACAAAAACAATTATATTATTAAGGAACTGAAATCAATTGGCAAAATTATATAATCAAATAGAGCCAAGTGCATACATACACAAACATACAAACGCACAAACACACAAGCTTTTCCATTAGATAAAGTTCGTTAAACCCTGTCATAGAATTTCCCTTGAACCGGACGAAAAGAACAATTGTGGAAAATATATATATAAACACTTTATATATATTTACTTTGTACAAATGAATCAATTAGTTTTTTCTTATATGTTATTGTCAAATATTTTTGTTGTTAATCAAAAATTAAAAAATAAAAATCTCTCTTTCGTTTTTCCGTTCAATGAATTAAGTTGCTTCTATTCAATAAAATAAAACAAACTACAATAGGTTATGGGCCACAGCTATTTTAATAAAGAAACCCGCATAAAAATATTTTAAGGAAAACAAAATGAGTGCATCAGGAATAAACATCGAACCATTGTACAAAGACAATTTCGATACGTGGAAAATCCAGGTACAAGCTTTATTAATTAAAAGCGAGAAATGGAAATATGTAAATGGAAGCTGCAAAAAGCCGGACTCATCGCCGGACCAGATTGCAGCATGGGAATTGGAAGATTCGAAAGCAAAATCAGACATAATATTAACAATGTCTCCATCAGAACTAAACAGATAAAGCATTGCAATACTTCATGTGATTTGTGGAATAAACTTCATGAAATTTATCAATCTAAAGGACCGGCACGTCAAGCAATGTTATTAAAATCGTCGATACTCTTAAAAATGAAACCTGGAGAAGACATGAGGGATCATATAAAGCAATTTTTTGATATTGTTGATAAGCTCAACGAGATGCAACTAGAAATCATATATGAGCTCTTAACTATCATATTACTTTACAGCATTCCTGAAGAATATGAATCGTTCAGGATCGCCATAGAAACTCAAGATAAGCTTCCGAGCCCAGAAATGCTCAAGATAAAATTAATAGATGAATATGAATCACGCAAAAGAAATGTCAAAGAAAGCAGTAATCAAGATGCACTATATACATTCAAGAATAAAATGAAGAACAAGTCTAAATTCAACGAATCAAAGAAGAATCATGAAAAATTCAAATTTCAATGCTACAAGTGTGGAAAAATAGGACACAAAGCTGCCAAATGTAGGTCCAATAACAATGAAAAACAGTCAAAATATAGAGAAAGAGTAGGCAAAGCAGAAATAGCCATGCAATTGAATAATCGACAAGGTGAGTGGTGTCTTGATTCAGGAGCAACTTCTCACATGTGTTCACAAAAAGAAAAATTTCGGGAATTTAAATCTAGTGATCTAAATACGTTGAATTTAGCAAATAATTCACAACAAATATCGAAGGGATCGGTACAGTAAGCATCAAACCAAATCGAAACCTTAAACTTACTTTGCTAAACACTTTGTACGTTCCAAATTTGAGATCAAATCTTATTTCAGTAACAAAGTTGACACAACATGGTAAAATAGTGATATTCAGAAAATATGACGCTATAATAAAAGATGCCAGGACAGGAGAGGAACTTCTGAGAGCCTATAAAAGGGGTGACCTCTACTACACAAAAGAACTATTGGAAAAAGGAAATTTAGCAACAGAAAACTCAATAAAAGAAATGCATGAAAGATTCGGACATCTCAACGAAAAAGATCTTAAAATTATGATCAAGAAAGAAAAGGTACGTGGTATTAAAAGTAACATAAAAGGGTACTTACCTAGTTGCGAAGTATGTATCCAAGGCAAGCAAAGCCAAAATCCTTTTCCGAAATCAAAAACTGTAACAAACTAACTATTAGAAATAATACATAGTGGTGTTTGTGGTCCGATGTCAGAAAACTCCTTAGGAGGTAAAAGATACTTTGTAACATTTATAGACGATTTCAGCAGATGGTGCGAAGTATATTTCATTAAAAACAAAAATGAAGTTTTCGACAAGTTTATAGAATACAAAAACATGGTGGAAAAACAATCAGGACAGAAGGTTAAGATTCTAAGATCAGATAATGGAACGGAATATAAGAATAACAAATTTAAAGAATTTTTAATAAAAGAAGGTATTAAGCACCAGTTCACAGTAGAATATACACCTCAACAAAATGGTGTGGCCGAGAGGAAAAATCGAACCCTCGTAGAAATGGCTCGATGTATGCTACTTCAAGCAAGTCTAAAACCAAGTTTTTGGGCAGAAGCAGTACTTACAGCTAATCACATAAGAAACAGATGTATATCAAGAAGTATCGGAGAAACACCTTTCAAGATTTGGACAGGTAGCTATTTCAGAAAATTTGGACAGATAGCTTATGCACTATTCAAAAAGATAGCAAGAGGTAAATTCAATACGAAATCACGAAGGTGCTTATTTCTAGGCTACTGTAGTGAATCAAAGGCATACCGTTTGTGGGATCCTATTCAAAAGAAATTGATAAAAAGTAGAGATGTTAAGTTCATTGAAGCATATGATACAGAACATGAAAACGTCACTACTAATGATACAAATACAGCCTCAAACGTGCAAATATATTATGAAATATTTAATAATATTCAACAAATTATTAAAAATAATGAAAATGAAGAGAAAGAAACATCTTACAGACGAAAACTTAAATATACAGTCCGAAGAAGATTTTAATGAAATGCAAGAACCGAAACGAATTCGAGGTAGACCAAGAATATTGAGGACCGGGAAGCCATGGAGACCAAGAAAAGTTCATAACATTCAACAACCAATGGAACAAAATAAAACGGAAAATGAAGAATTTTTGGAAGTTATTCAACAACTAATGGAACAAAATGAAGCGGAAAATAAAGAATTTTTGGAAGCAGCTAGTTTCCCCGAAGTATTAGATCCAAAAACAGCAAGGGAAGCCTTTAATAGTGATGGAGCGGAAGAATGGAAAAAGGCAATGCAAGTAGAATATGAAGCTCTGAAGAAAAGTAAAACCTGGTCAATTGTAGAAAGACCAAAAGGCAAAAAGATAATTAAATGTAAATGTGTATTGAAGACAAAGCAAGACTGGGGTGCCAGCTGACGTCCTTATCAAAGGACTATCACCATCAAAGCATAATAAGTGTATTACCAAATTTGGTCTAATGTCTAACTCATTTTTGTAAATAAATAACTAATTGCTATTTGAGGGGTGGTGTTGGATATATATATAAATAAATATTGTCAAATATTTTTGTTGTTAATCAAAAATGAAAAAATAATGTTGGATATATATATAAATAAATATTGTCAAATATTTTTGTTGTTAATCAAAAATGAAAAAATAAAAATCTCTCTTTCGTTTTTCTGTTCAATGAATTAAGTTGCTTCTATTCAATAAAATAAAACAAACTACAATAACAATAATTTGTATTATTATTGTTTTTGTACCAACAACAACAACATATAATAAAAAAAAATATTAAGGTAAAAATATTTTTGTTTTTCACATAAAAAAAAAACTTTACATTAAAATAATTAAATTGTTCATTTCAGATAATACACACAGGTAACTACACATGCTCTCTCTCTCTACACAATTACAAAATTATTCTGAGTGTGTGAAATACTTACCGTAACATGAAATTGTATTTGTTGTGCTTTGTGGCTTTTTTACGCGCCAAAATCACCAAAGCTAAAAAATTACCAACAACACCCAAAACTATAACAATGCCACTCAATACGAAGCGCCTGTGATTCTGATACAGTGAATGTGGTGTGGTCGTTTCCCCATCAATGTGTTGCGTTGAAGTCACTTCTGTGCCAGCCATTATATGCGGTGTATTGTTGTTGTGATCCAACGAGTTGACAATTGTATCCAAACCATAACACAAACTCAATATCAGCATTAAATGCAAACAAATGCAGGTGAAGCTAGCCATTGTTCGAATCTTTTGTTTTTTTTGTTTTTTTTGTGTTCTTTAATTAAAATTCAAGAATTTCAGTAATTTTAATTGCCACCACATAAACTAAATGTAAATGGTAACTGCCGCAATCTGTATCTGTCACTTGATTGTTGAATTATTTGTTTTTATTTTACATCAATAACTTGCAAAAAATTTAATTGAAACTCGTTTCTTTAAAATATTTCAAACATCGAAATCGTTTTATCGTAGGCTTTAATTTCTGTTTACATACATGGCATGTGAAAAGCAATTTTGCAAGATTTAATAAGCGATGGGAAAACAGTTCTACGTCTGAACATAGGCACAGCTCTGGTGCTACTGTAAAGTGCCGGTGTGCCGGTTCCCAATGATAGACGTTCAAGTCAAGCCAATATGATGATTTTCATGTGTTGGTATTTCGTATTAAGCCGGCCGATTTGTATGCACTGCCACACCACTCGCATTCGCTTTCATTCGTCTCTCCGTTTGCTCGTATACCACACACATCATCATAACCACCCAGTACGTGCGTAATGAACATAGTGCACGTTCTTTATGCATATATTGTATACGTATGATATGTATGTAGACCAGCAGATAGTATAAAAGACTGCGAGCAGAAATGCGTGTGCGTTTTCAATAAAGCACACAAAAGGAAGCAAAACCATCATATTCTCTGATGCATAAGCAGAAGTTGTGCCATTATTCATAATAATCCATTATTAGCAATTAGGAAGCTTCTCCTTCCCTGCTGCTTCATCACACGCGTACTTATAATAGTATTGTACGCCTATCATATGTAAGGTTTTATCAACTTTAGTATTCCGTGTACGCAGCGATTGCATTCAGCCTTGCAATGCCTTATAATGGAAACTTATGCGAAGTTATTTATTATTACATTTTTAAGTGTCCTTGCCCATATCTATCTATCTATCGACCTGCATTTTCAAGAAATATGTGACCACTATAGGCTAAGTCGGCAAGAACGATAATTGACCGTCGCCATGCAGCTGTAGCATATTTCGCAGATTCTAAAGTTGAAACAGAATCGGCAGAGAACAAACGATTTATGATCTATTGATAAAAAATAATTGATTTTTGTATGTACTTATACGTAGTTTTTCAGGCCATTCTTCTCACCGCATCTGACATCATTCACCATGTTTTCATACTCGCCATCATACGTTACATAAGGTTGGTTGAGTCGTTTTATCTGAATGAGTTGATTACAAGAAAAGCACGAATAGACATACAGACATAGTTAAATCAATTCGATTGATTTTGTTTCTGAGGTAAGCGGTAAAATTAAAGGGGTGTGGCTTTTCCCAAAACTTTCTAAACTGTGATGTTGATGTGTTTTACTAATCATTTAACTGCTGTGCATAAATTTATATATAAAATACGATTATAGGCGGCCAACACACACATAGAGCAGCAGAACCTCTTTTCAACACAATTTGGACATCACTGATTTAGAATAGGTGCGTTTATGTGGAAGAAAAACTTTTGAAAATGAAATGTTCTAAACATAGGCATTAACAATATATCGATTTTTAATTGAAATTTATCACCTAATAGCTCTCCCGGCGTATGAGTGACATGCCGGCATTCATAACATATAATATCTATTATATTAGACACTTACATATACACAAAGTTTTGTGTTTGGGAGTTTTGTGCTTTTGTTATCTTTTAGTAATGATGTGATACCCTCCACATAGATTTTTTATTCCATTGCAATATCCAGACGGAGACGTCAGAGACCCACGTATGTCCCTCTGTTATTGGCACTCTCGCGATCGTACATTTTGAGATATTGGGCTGAAATTTTGTACAAACACTTCTAGTAAATCTGTGCACATTTTGATATTTTATTTGGTTAAAAGCAGCCAGGATTCACGCCCACAATCCACAAAAATCCATTTATCTATTTATATGCCTGACTTATGATGTGATATTTATAATTAAATTAAAAATTAACGAATAGTAGACACGCCCACAATTTACAAAGAATCGTACTCGGCATAAAACTCGACTTTAAGCTATTACGTAATACATACACATTGGATGTACTTGCCACGCCCACCTTTTGTATGTAGATGTGGAGGGTGTTTAAGATTTGGTCTAAGCCATTTTTACACTTTTTATACTATACAATAGATAAATTTTGCTACAGCCCTACGGACAACCGAATAGTAGAATTGTTAAACAAAGCACAGACACGCGTCAGTACCTGTATGCGTGCTTTTATTGTTATTATTATTGGATGTTAAAGTTGGTCGCTTCTTAATATGCGTCGGTATGTAAGTGGGTAACTTTTGCGCTTAATATTCAGTCAGTGCACGTGTTTTGGCTCCAGCAGCCTCTAAAGATTGCAAACACATACACACATACATTTGTATACGTATAATAAAAGTTAATGACTCTTAAATAAAAAAAACAAACAATACCAACAATAATAATTTTTGCATAATTTCGTTGTTGATGCTCATGATTAATACAAATAATACAATTTTTGCATATTTTAATTTACTGTATACATAATGATTCCATTTGTACCGTGAAAATGAGTGAACGCGACATTCTGTAATTGGGAATCATACACCCTCCACCATAGTGGGGCGTATACGAAGAGTGACATTCAATTAACATTTACTCTAGACATTCTCCTTAAAAGTGGGCGTAATTGTAGTTAAAAGCCATGCCCACAATTAATAAAAACCCCTTACTCAAAACTACAGCAAGTTCAAAGTTGCAATTTGATACCGACTGCATTAATTACAAACACGCCCACAATTTATAAAAATTTTTCTTTGTTGTAAATGTAATCGTTGTAGCTAAACGGTCGTTAAGCACAATTGTGTATATGCCACGCCCACTGGTTATTTATGTGGAAAGTATCGAAGTTTTGCTTAAATTTTTGGCCAATTTTTGTTCATCAGTGTACAGTAATTAATGCATTCCATTGAACAAATTCCTAGCATTTACTTGCGAACACATAACCTAAAGTATATATCCACAACCTTTGTTTTCGTAATTTACAAATAGCTTGAAATTTTTAACATCTTATTAATTACAATACCTTCCATACAATTTCCCAAATGCCAATTTAGGTATTCATTCATTGTGTGTCATTATTGCAAAGAATGACGGAACGACATACTTAATTGCAATTCTCCATTCCATGCGTACAACATCATTAATATGCATTCGGCATGCGATCAAGTGATGGACGGTGTTAGAACAAAATGCAAATGCTTCATATTAAATAATAATAGCTTTTATAACTCTCTCCATTTCCACCCCACTTTCGTGTAAGACAAATTTTATAATTATAGAAATGAATTGGTAGGCAGGTAGGCTGACTGACCTAGAAAATTGGTCCATTTTTAAACTCAAAGTAAGATACAGAAAAATTATTTAAACATAAAGTTTGTCTGCGATCTTGATCAAATTGGACCTGGAATGGGCAATCCTTTCAAACAACTAACAACAGTGGGAACAATGTTTTATACTTATCTGAACAACGTATGTGAAGTTAAAAAGTTTTAAAAAGTTTTAAAAAGTTATTATTCTCTGAGAGAGAGAAGAAGGAGAGAGAGAAAAAAAAGAGAATCCGAGACTCCCTCTATACTATAGATGGTGCAACTAGGCCACGCTTCTAACTTTTTAACTTCACGCTTTACGTATTTACTACCTTTATAAAGTTAAAATTACTCTCTCTAAAAAAAAGTAAACAAACCAAAAATATTATAAACAAAGAACTGAAAATTTTTGACCATTTTTGTTTTAAAATTTTACATATTAAATAATAATGTTGTGAAAAAAAACTTTTTTTAATTTAAAGTATGAAACATGTAGAACCTTTTTTCATAAAGTAAATAAAAATTAGGATATATTAACATAACCAAATAGAGGATGGTTTGTACCCTTATTTTTACTAATAATATAAATAAATTTATATGAATCACTAACTTTCCTAGTATAAGGTATATCCCCAATTTTTTTTGGATCAGAGTTATTGGCACTTGTCTATGACGGTATGTGTGAAAATTGAATTTTTATCAGGTAAATAACTAACTTTTTTTAACCAGCAGATTGTCGGGCATCTGGACTAATTATTATTGGACTAGGTACAATGCTGAAGGATTCCTAGTATAAGGTATATCCCCAATTTTTTTTGGATCAGAGTTATTGGCACTTGTCTATGACGGTATGTGTGAAAATTGAATTTTTATCAGGTAAATAACTAACTTTTTTTTTAACCAGCAGATTGTCGGGCATCTGGACTAATTATTATTGGACTAGGTACAATGCTAAAGGATTCCTAGTATAAGGTATATCCCCAATTTTTTTTGGATCAGAGTTATTGGCACTTGTCTATGACGGTATGTGTGAAAATTGAATTTTTATCAGGTAAATAACTAACTTTTTTTTTAACCAGCAGATTGTCGGGCATCTGGACTAATTATTATTGGACTAGGTACAATGCTGAAGGATTCCTAGTATAAGGTATATCCCCAATTTTTTTTGGATCAGAGTTATTGGCACTTGTCTATGACGGTATGTGTGAAAATTGAATTTTTATCGGGTAAATAACTAACTTTTTTTTTAACCAGCAGATTGTCGGGCATCTGGACTAATTATTATTGGACTAGGTACAATGCTGAAGGATTCCTAGTATAAGGTATATCCCCAATTTTTTTTGGATCAGAGTTATTGGCACTTGTCTATGACGATATATAAAATAATTTAAAAAAAATTATTTAAATAAAAAATTTTTTTATTAATATTAAAATAATGCAATTGTTTTTAAAATCGTACAAATCACTTCACACTTTGAATATTAGATTTCGTAAATAGAGAATTTATATATGTTGATTCTTTAAAAGATGATAGTGGTAATACTTATTTTGATCACATTAAAGGCATTCTAAACATTAAGACATGGAAATATAGACAAATAGAGGATCGACAAAAGCAACAAGACTCTTTTAACTGTGGAGTATTTGTAGTAATGTATACAGAAAAATTTTTAAAAAAAGAATGCCTTATTAACTTAGGTGATATGTTTCAAAATAGATTATACCTTAAAGATATGCTTATACGAAATCTCTGTGACTACAAATATTTTTGCCGACATTGTTCCACAGATATATCATTAAATAATTCAAAAGAATGTGGTAAATGCTCAAGTTTTATTTGTTTAAGTTGCATATCCTATTGTTATGGTAATAGTTTTTACTTATGTCATTCATGTCAAAATAACGTTCAGTACTTCTAATGTTAATAATATATATATATATATATATTTACATCATTTAATAATACAAGTGTTAGTCAATATTATTAGTCAATAAAGTATTCTTAAAGTTAATAAGGTATTACAAGTATGAGAATCTGTATGTGAAGATAACGCATACATTTAAGGAATACCGCTTTATTATAGCAATATTATGTTAAATACAACTTAGTCCTCGCGTAAACTTAAAGGCATGTATGCAAAGAAAAATCAAGAATTCTCATTTGAGGATCTGTATGTAAGAGGACACATACATTGATATTGTGTTAAACACAACTTAGTCCTCGCATAAATTTAAATGCATGTATGCAAGGAAAAATCAAGAATTCTCGTTTGAGGATCTGTATGTAAGAGGACACATACATTGATATTGTGTTAAACACAACTTAGTCCTCGCTTAAATTTAAAGGCATCTATGCAAAGAAAAACCAAGAATTCTCATTTGAGGATCTGTATGTAAGAGGACACATACATTTGAAATATGTGTATTACGCACATATATGTATATATATTATACATATGTATATATATGTAAAAGATAACCTTGTACTCAATTATAAATAACGATAAATAATAAAATTTACTAAAAAAACACAAGATGGTTCGTAGGCCTATTGGGGATGCCAGCCATCAAAAACAATTGGCAACGCGTTATGTGCAATACCTCATAGGTAACGTGGAAATTTGCATAAAACATTTGTTAAACTTCATTGTACTCTCCACCTTAGCATAGAGGGTTGTTCCGTTTGGAACTCGAACAAAATTATGCCTATTAAGTTTAAATATATATAGGCAGTATATATATACCAAATTTAATCGCTGTGCAAAAAATGGACAAGATTGAATAACGAACATGCCCATATATATAACTTCATAAAGGTGACAAATAATAACAACCGAACAACAACACCGACAAATAACAACAAATGAGCAACAACAACATGTAATAGGAAACAAACGGCAACAAATAACAACAAACGAACAACAACAAATCACTTTAATGCAACAACAATAATATTAAAAGTATGTAGTCCACGGATTTTTTATTTATTTCTTTTAAGTACTCTTGGTTTGTTAATGAATTAATTTTTTTATTGCAATGAATATAATTAATTAAAATTAATTTATTATAATACATTAATGAATATGAATATGGATTACTTTTTATTTAATTCTTTTTAAGTACGATTTTAAAAACAATTGCATTATTTTAATATTAATAAAAAAATTTTTTTATTTAAATAATTTTTTTTAAATTATTTTATATATCGTCATAGACAAGTGCCAATAACTCTGATCCAAAAAAAATTGGGGATATACCTTATACTAGGAATCCTTCAGCATTGTACCTAGTCCAATAATAATTAGTCCAGATGCCCGACAATCTGCTGGTTAAAAAAAAGTTAGTTATTTACCTGATAAAAATTCAATTTTCACACATACCGTCATAGACAAGTGCCAATAACTCTGATCCAAAAAAAATTGGGGATATACCTTATATTAGGAATCCTTCAGCATTGTACCTAGTCCAATAATAATTAGTCCAGATGCCCGACAATCTGCTGGTTAAAAAAAAAGTTAGTTATTTACCTGATAAAAATTCAATTTTCACACATACCGTCATAGACAAGTGCCAATAACTCTGATCCAAAAAAAATTGGGGATATACCTTATACTAGGAATCCTTCAGCATTGTACCTAGTCCAATAATAATTAGTCCAGATGCCCGACAATCTGCTGGTTAAAAAAAAAGTTAGTTATTTACCCGATAAAAATTCAATTTTCACACATACCGTCATAGACAAGTGCCAATAACTCTGATCCAAAAAAAATTGGGGATATACCTTATCCTAGGAATCCTTCAGCATTGTACCTAGTCCAATAATAATTAGTCCAGATGCCCGACAATCTGCTGGTTAAAAAAAAGTTAGTTATTTACCCGATAAAAATTTAATTTTCACACATACCGTCATAGACAAGTGCCAATAACTCTGATCCAAAAAAAATTGGGGATATACCTTATACTAGGAATCCTTCAGCATTGTACCTAGTCCAATAATAATTAGTCCAGATGCCCGACAATCTGCTGGTTAAAAAAAGTTAGTTATTTACCTGATAAAAATTCAATTTTCACACATACCGTCATAGACAAGTGCCAATAACTCTGATCCAAAAAAAATTGGGGATATACCTTATACTAGGAATCCTTCAGCATTGTACCTAGTCCAATAATAATTAGTCCAGATGCCCGACAATCTGCTGGTTAAAAAAAAAGTTAGTTATTTACCTGATAAAAATTCAATTTTCACACATACCGTCATAGACAAGTGCCAATAACTCTGATCCAAAAAAAATTGGGGATATACCTTATACTAGGAATCCTTCAGCATTGTACCTAGTCCAATAATAATTAGTCCAGATGCCCGACAATCTGCTGGTTAAAAAAAAAAAGTTAGTGATTCGTATAAATTTATTTATATTATTAGTAAAAATAAGGGTACAAACCATCCTCTATTTGGTTATGTTAATATATCCTAATTTTTATTTACTTTATGAAAAAAGGTTCTACATGTTTCATACTTTAAATTAAAAAAAGTTTTTTTTTCACAACATTATGATTTAATATGTAAAATTTTAAAACAAAAATGGTCAAAAATTTTCAGTTCTTTGTTTATAATATTTTTGGTTTGTTCACTTTTCTCTGGAGAGAGTAATTCTAACTTTAAAAAGGTAGTAAATACGTAAAGCGTGAAGTTAAAAAGTTAGAAGCGTGGCCTAGTTGCACCATCTTTAGTATAGAGGGAGTCTCGGATTCTCTTTTTTTTTCTCTCTCTCCTTCTTTTTTCTCTCAGAGAATAAAAACTTTTTAAAACTTTTTAACTTCACGCATCTATCTGAACAAGGGATACCCATCATGTTAGGTGGCAACTCCAATTTAAATAGAATGAATTGCGTTTTTTTTTTTTTACTTATATCTATCTGTATTCGCATATACACACTTTACCTTTTTGAACTTTCTTTTTACTTACATCTTGAAATTACTTTATTTGTTGAAATAATAAAACTAAATTATAAAACGAACGATTTAACAAGTTTCTTTCACATCAAATGTGCATAAAGTGATTCCAACACATTAAATAAATTGGCCCGTTATGGCTTTTCTTGAAATCGTTTCGATAAAGTGATCTTGTTCTCAACCTTTTCTTCCAAAAATCATTATTATCCACCTAGAAAATATATTCGTTTGTTCTTGAAGCGTCTTTGTGACCACACTACGTTTAATTTATTTAATTTCATATCATAGTAGTGACAGATATAAATTTAAAAAAATATTAAATATTTATATATAAGGGATTACTACAGGATTCCTCAGTGGAATGAATAACGGATATAACACATCTCGCATATAAGAAATTGTTCAATAATTAACAATATTTTATACTACGAATATACCGTTATTCAAAATACAATATGTTTGTATTCACTGTATCTTATAACACTCCCTGAGGGCAACTACAAACATCTCATACTCTCGAACATGGAAAGCACAAATGGTCATCTATGTGTAGAGAGCTTATTATTTATAGTTTATAAATTATTTCAATTACAGCACTTGTGACAATTCCAATTTTATAAAAATTATACCTTTGTAGTCATATAGGAAACATTTATATATCAATGATAAAAATAAAGCAAAAAAACATGAAAATAATTAAAAGTACAGTTACATAAAATCTACGTTTGTGGCATAAAATTGAGCGCTCGAGTGCTTATGAATAATTAGTAACTTAGCCTCTTAAATAACAACATCATTCTGATTAAATAACATTTTCTAAACAAAATCACAGACTTTTAAAAAAGTACCAACTAACGAAAATAGGAAATTAGATGCGATTGCAAAAACTATAGAGCAACTGTTTATCCTCAAAATGATACACGTTATTAATGTGCCTTAAAATACGCCCATCCACCAAATGCTTGGCATAATGAACAGCCTCTAGGCGATCTTTGGAAAGACCCATCTCAATTAGCCAATCTACGAAATCGCATCCATAGAAAACTTTACGATAGGTTTTAATGCGCCACCTGTTTTGATAAGGAAAAAATTCAATTCAGACCAGTAATTAGTAACCAGTGTACTGAGACAAAATATATACCTTCTGTCTTTAGCAATGTCTCGTTTGCAATGTTCCAAATGGTGATTACAAAACTGTTCACATATGTGTTTAGTTTCGGCACTCAATTGTGACCAATGCGGTAAAGTTACGATATTAGAACCATACCTACACAAAGCCATTGGTAATGAGAAGGAAATACTCTTCAATTGAAATTGAAATATTTTACCATAATTTGCGCCAGATTTGAATAAAGGGCATAAACAGCTCGCCAGTGTCATTTATGAACACAGCCATAACAATTAAACTTTGACCAAAATTTAAAAATGTATCCAAAAAAATCAACTCCAAGTAAATACCAGACATACCCTCCATTACTAAAGTCCATATGGACACAGCTAAGCTCTGTGTGAAGATCATTAAAATAAATTAAACAATATACCCTCATCACTAAGGTGGGGGGGGTACAAAGAATTTTCTTTACAACCAACCATACATACCACAAACATGGAGCAGAGTAATATGATTAACAATACAGTATGTTTTAAGGTTTGATATTCATCGCCGTCATTTGGATGCTCTAATGGTTCTAAGCCAAGTTGCGCTTGTTCCTCGTAACGTTCAACTATGGAACGACAATTTCGTGATGTAGAGGCATCACAATTGAATGCCGAACTGCACACATTTGAGCGTACACCTGTATTTCTGGAAATTATAAAAATTATCTTCTATTTTTCATTATATGTAAAGTGACTACAAAACTAACCTTTCCTCATATTGGTCCATACTGGTGCTTGTGGAGGAAGTATTTTTATTATTCTCCAAATATCGTTTATTTAGCAGATCTTCAATGTCCACTACAACTGTTGTGCTGGTCGGTGTTGTGTTACTGGAACCTGAGAAACAACAATTTCCCATATTGTTCGTGCAACCATTAACATTATTGCTCGGCCGTTGCTGATGTATCATGTCATCGTCGCCAGACGAAGAAGAACAAGATGCAAGACGATGCCTTTGTTGCATTATAGAATCCGGGGAATTTTTTAATAGATTTACGTTCGATACAATTGATTCTGATGTTTCTTCTACATATGAAAATAAAGCTTAGATGTTTTTTAAATAATTAAAGAAACCAACCTGATTCGGGGTTGGATAGTTCTCGGGAGTAGGTTAAATACTTTTCGTAACGTTTCTTGTAACGTTGTTGCATTACCAAACAGCCCACGGTAACTAAAATTGTTACGTTAATATAAAGCATTCAATTAATAAAAGTAGATTAACGAGTATGAAAACAAAATCTAAACTTATTTTAAATTCAGATTGAAAACTTTATTAAAAATCATTAGGAAACTTTAAAGTACTTTTTCTAGTATTTTTCTTAACAAAGAGATTTGCTTCCCTCCCATTTAACATATAACTTTGTTAAGAGAAAGAAACCATTGCAAGTTTGTGAAGAAAATGCATGAAGAAGTATTAAAAAGTTTGCGATAACTTGTCAATGAGAAGTTTTTTTCATCATGACGAAAATGTTTACATTTTAGTTATACTTCAATTTATGCTCACCCATGAAACACATGACCAACATAAATACAGATATAGCTGCTTGAGCGGTACCATACTGAAAGCTGGGATCATGCTTCTCCTCCGACATCACCTTACTGTCGAAGGCTAACAATGCAGCCGATATCACGGAAGGCATACCCCAAGCGAATGCAACCTATTCAAAGTAAACATTGACTAAACTGAACCAATCAAATACAATTCAAAAAAGTATCGCCAACCATGTAAGGCCACAATTTCAGCACAAAGCATAGACTGCGACACTGTAAGAAAAGAAGAGACATGGCCAACATAGCCGTCCATAGCCGACTGCCGTATGTGCCGACATTAAACAAAAAGAATTGTATAGAAATCACCCATTTATCTACATGCTGTAACTTCGACCACAGCACAACGCCCACACAACACATCAACTATTTATAAAAAAAGAACAAAATTTTATATATAGTAACATAAAAAATCTTTACTCGCGTAAACTTACTTGGGATAAAACCAAACAGAACGTAATGCGGTGCGGCAAGCGATTCCAACGTTTAGTTATGATAAACATCAAGATCACCCAAATACAACCAATCACGCCAGCCACACTAATATCAAAGGCAAACGTGTCCAATTCATGCAAATAATCGACCGGATTCAGGTTGGTCAATGAAACCATTTTGGCTGATATAAACATTATGGGAGCCGATATAAATGTACATAAAACCATACTTCTGGCAAACTGTAAAGAGACATGCATACCAGTAACAGTGTTTTACATATGGAAGAAACAAATTGAAAAACTAAATTTGTAAACGAACAAGAAGTTAATGGACCATGTCTCTTGAAAACTAAATCGAATCAATAGACAAAGTGGGGACGTGGTAGATACCTGATGACACCCTTTAGCAGTGTATATTATGCGTATCAACTTATGCATCGAATTTTGCCTATTTTAGGTAAATCGATAAATGTAAGTTGCGACTTGAAGACTTTGTTCAAATAAAAGCGCTATATGGGTCGTAGTTTTAAAAACGATCCAATTTAACACAATTTTCAATAGTGCTTCTCTTTGGGCCAAGACACATCCCTTTGCCAAATTTCATTTAAAAATATCTTAAAAACAGTGACCACACCTTGCGCACAAGTTTACACGGGCACACAAGGAAGGGATACCCATGCTTAAATCCATTTAGAAAATGATTCTGTTTCAGCCCACCTCTGTTGTCATTTGATCCGGGGTTTCGAAAACTTAATGCATTCTTCCCCCCAACTGGGGCAGACTATAAAAATAAATTCCTTATATATGCAATAAATTATAATCTTACCAATTCCACATCGATATTGTATTGAGTGGCAATAACAAAGGCTCCCGGTGCCGCGGGGAATGTGCCATACAAAAACCCAAATGTACTCAATTCGGTGGTGTCATTAAAATTTGCACCTGATTGCATAATGTTAACAGTTTGTCTACACACCAGCGGCAACACCAAACTGTCAACATCAAATCAAAAATCATTTAACAAATAAACTCCAAACGCCTTGGAAGCAATGCCTTACATTTTAACCAAAATCAGAATACTTGGTAGTAGAAATCCAGAACCACGTAAAGTACTGCCTTGACCCACCATCTTAAGACCCAATAAAAATGATGAGGTTGCCGCAAACGATTGACCGAAAACCCTTAAAACGGTGGCAATTACTTCCGGTAATCCGTTGGGGAAAATAAAAGCTCCTGCTGTACCCAGCATAGTCATCATGAGTAAGGGATTGAAAAATAATGACTTTATGGTGGTAAAGGCAAGTATAAAGCGTTCGTTAAAACAGCGCGTTCGTTTAGCCATTTGATCTGTTGCACAACTTTCCGGACACTGGGGAGTATTTCGTATCTAACATAAATAGCAATTTAAAAAATCGTTTCATTAGAAGATATTTGAAATTTTTGTTACCACTTCATTACGATTGCTGGCAATCTTGGCTATTTCCAATAATATTAAGCCAATTGGATTTAAGATGGCCAATGAGATGGGTGCCATTAAATATAAATAGGAGGCATACTCTGGATGTATATCCTTGTACAAAGCCAGTACTGGAAGTAATTATTACAAAAATTATTCAATCGAAATATATTCAATCATATAAACTGCGTTACCTATGGGGTAACCAATAGCAAAATCATTACTTTGAGTACAGAATATACCCAAGAGACCAGCACGAGCATAATTTAAGGGCCTCGTCACACACAGTGTCGTAACCAAGACGGCAAAAAATACAAGAGCTTTCGAGACCAGCATCGCTAACAGGAATTTCCAATTGACCGTGCTCCAGTTTAATTCGACCAGTGACAGAAATATGAGTGAAGGCAAGGCAAAGGTGCTCACGAAAGTGCTTAATCCTTTAGTCTCTGCATTTGAAATGATCTTAAATCGTCCTGCTATATAACTAAAACGAATAATAACAAGTTTTAGTCAAATAATTAACTTACGGATCCTACACGGTGCGGTATATATAAAATAATCATTTTGGGTTTTTATTAAATAAGTTTTTTAATTTTTCTTTATCAAGATCTTAGAACATAGTGCCAAGCAGCATATATTCCAAGAGTCGTGCTTTTAACAAATGTATGAATAATTGGAAATTTCTATAAAAAGATAATTTAAAAATCATTATGTAATGAAAACCACAACGCCATCAATCATTATTGGAATGTGCTGATAGCTCGATTGTCTGTGTTCTTAAGAATATAAAAAAACAAACAAGAAAACTAAATTTGTCTTAACCCAAATCTTAAATACCTTTCACATTCACAGCGGTGGGCGTGGCAAATATTGCTCTCTCTAATAAGGTATGTATTATATATCAGCTTGCAAGTCTAGTTTTATGGTGAATATGTTTTTTTTGTATATTGTATGCGTGTTTATTATCCGACCATACCCATTTTTTGCACATCGATGGATGGGATATGTGCATCACATTTAAAGTTCATAGGTCAACTTTTGTGGCATATACATATATAGATTTTTATTGATTATGGGCGCGTCTGTAAATCAACCATGCCTATTTTAGGTAATTTGAATGCTAGGGTTAGCTCAATTTTTGTGATAGATAAATAATTTTTGTTTATTGTGGGTGTGGCCCTTGACCGATTTTGTACACGATCTGCGACACACGGACATAAATGTCTAGATCGACTCAGTATTCGACGCTGATCAAGAATATATATACTTTTCTGGAGTCTCCTTCTATGTGTTGCAAACGAAATGACAAACTTAGTATACACCCCATCTTATGTAGAGGGTATAAAAAAAAACATGTAAGAAAACTAAATTTGACTTAGGGGTCAAATCTTGAACACCCTCCACATCTGCATATAAACGGTGGACGCAGCAGATACCTGATTTAATGTGTAGTGATTGCATGATGTTATTTACTATTCGAATTCCACGTCAATTATCGATGGTATAAATTGGGGTCACATTCGTTATTTGACCACGCCCATTTTTGTATATAGTATGTGTACCGAATTTCAACTTTGAAAGTGCATTTGAAATAGCACTCCAGCTCAATATTTCAATATTTACGGCCGCGAGAGTGTCAATAGACAGTAAACGTAGCCGGTGCTGAATATTTCAAAACGTCTCGTGTAAGTTTGAGTATATTACATGAAGTTGTTATTGTCAACGTGTCATATCAGCAATAACAATATGTGCCACTCATACATACTCGTTCATTATGAACCTTAAAAGTGTACAATTGAACACGTTCTTTAAAATCACCACCACGAAAATGGGTGTATATCAACTTTGTCAAAGCATTTGTCGTTAAGTCGAAATGTCGATAACAAATTATGGTTCAAGTCCCAAATCAAACTTTAAAGTTATCTTTATTTCCAGCAAATACTTCAACAAAGCGATGGTATCCATGTTAAATATAATTCTGAAACTATGACCAAGGATCTAGGATATGTGATTAAGGTTATTGTTGTTTCAGCACGGGGCCGGACAGAAGGACGTTATTAAAAAAGGAGCCTAACTTTAATGAATGAAGGCGATACCCTCTGGTAAAGCAGACGGTATAAAAGTGTGATGATAAATATGATAATGCATGGCTGCCGTGACATAAATATTTTACATTAGCGTCAAATTTAATAATTTCAACATGTCTGTCAGTGAGAGGTATCGAGTGGGAAACGGCAAAAATTATGTCTAAGGGTAAACGAGGGCAAACAAAGTGTGCGGCGTTGTGCTTCTTATTACTAATAAAATATAATTTCGAAACTAGAAATTGAAACTTCACCGAAGGTTATTAGCTATAATTGAGCTGCATATATTTCATATACTGCTTAGTGTTCCCTTGTTTTTATCAGCCCAGGGCACAAATATTTTACATTAGCGTCCAATTCTATAATTTCTAATCGTTGTAATGAAATGTCTGTCCGTCCGTTATGCATAATATAAAAGAAAACTATAGCATCCGTATGATAAATTTTTTAAAATTAAATAGTAACGCTAAAAGTGTTGTGGAACAAACGAAATGTTCCTCCCCTTGTCTTTTATCTAAGATTTTCGAATTAGAGGAGACAAAAATTACATTCAATATAAATAAAAAATGTTTACAGTATTTTTAATATAGACACATACATAAAGGTCAACTACCAGATCAATAAACTAGTTTCGATCCATTCAACAAAACAATAAATGCCTATAATTAAGTAGATTAACAATTTAAAAAAAAATCATGTATTATAAGCCAAATCGTGCATGAGAGAAAACAATTTTAATTTTGAATCAACAACATTTCATCTAAAACAAGTCAAAATATAATAATGCTATATAATAATATATTTAGTATTATTATATAGCCCAACCATCAAATACCCTACATCACTTGATATATTATTCAATTTAATTTTTTTCTTTGAAAAATGAAAAATTATATTTTTCTATATCTACTTGTATTTTCAAAAATTTTAAAATGATACATATGTTAGCAAATTTTTTTTATTATACCCTCCACCTTAGGGAAGAGGGTATATTCATTTTGATCATCCGTTTACAACACATCGAAGGAAGCCTCGGAGACCCCACAAACCATATATATTCTTAATCAGCATGAAAAGAGAAATCGTTTGAGACATGTCCGTCCGTGTGTCCGTGTGTCCGTCTGTTGTTGGCACTCTCACGGTCGTAATTTTTGAGATATCAAATTGAAATGCATACGTATTCTTAGTTCAATTTCGCTGTTCCGTATTGAAATTGGGCAAAATTGGTAAAGAGACACGCCCACAATAAACGAAAATCTCATCATACCTCGAAAAAATTGTATCTTTAAAAAATTATATATCGCACAATACTATGCCTATCAAGTTGAAATTTGGTACATATATAAAGGGTACCGTTATCCAAAACTGTGCCAAAAATGGGCGTGATTGAATAACGCAAACGTCTATAATTTAAAAAAAACACTATTTGCCTAAGTACATGAAATGCATAAATATGGCAATAGGAGCTTATTTTTTAGAGAATTACAAAAGGTGGAGGGTATTTAAGCTTCGGTCTTAACCGAACTTTTCTGTCTTGTTTTTGTTTGTTTTTGAAATCCAAAAAAAAGAATTCTTTATATAGGAAGGGGTTCTTAAAATGGTTCAAACCGGTCCATTTTCAATAAGGTTTCCCTTTGGGCCAATACATGTTCTTGTACCAAATTTCATCGAAATATCTCAAAAAATGCGTCCTGTAGCTTACGCACAAATTTAGATGAACAGACGGACGGACATAGTTAAATAGATTCAGATTTTGATTCTAAAACGATCGGTATAACTGTGACATTTGCCATTTAGGAGTCACAAACATCTGCACAAACTTAATATACCCTTTTCCACAAGGTGGTGCAGGGTATAAAAATTAATAAAAATTCGAAATCATTAAAATGAGTAAAAATAGTAAAATCTGTTTTACGGCTGCGTTCATTTTTGCGCCATCGATGAATGGGATTATAAAAAAGTGCAGCACATTCCAACTTCTTAAATTTTTGGTCGATAAATAGATTTGATTCTTGGCGTGACTCTGGACCGACTTGCCCATTTAAATAGCGATCTGTGTGTAGAAGTACCAAAAACAGACGGACACACGCACATACATGTCTAGTTAAGTACAATTTTTAATTTTTAATGCTGATCAAGAATATATATACTTTGTAGGGCATCTGACGTCTCCTTTCCTTCGCCTACCGCCACCTAAGTAGAGGGTATAAAAAACTATATTTGGCTGAAGCCAAATCTTGAGCATCTACCTTCGATGCACATGTCGCTTGACAGATTTTACTCTAGTTCAATACCAACCTGCGTAAGAAAATTATTAATACTTCTGCCAAGTTTGGAATGGATAGCTCGACCACGAGAGTGACTACAACAGAACACATAAACATGACAGACGTACAGACAGATATGACTAGATCAACTCAGCATTCGATGCTGAATCAGAATATATATCCTTATCTGGTCTGCAGCGCCTACTTTTGGGCGTTGCAACGTTTTAACAAAATGATATTTATATACCCCCACATATATACATATGATGGTGGGTAAAACTAAACTTTAAAGGCTCTCGAATGAAAACAAATTTATTAGCTCGAACGTACCTCACGTTCATATGCTTGAATAGACAATTCCCTCGGCGTGTATTATAATTGTGACTTAGTCACATGGTAATTTTGTTTATTTTAGTTTGATTTATTTCGCTTCATTTCATGTTTGTCTATATTTTGTATGCAGATTAAGTGCTAATGTGTCTGGCGAGTGAATTATAAATGAACGATTAAATAAATCACACAACATACAATAAAAAGACAATCCAGTCGTGAATGAGGATAATTTCCGCAATGAATTTAAAAAAAAAAAAACAACTTTACGTAATCATCAATGCTTGATATTTTTTTCACCAAAGAACCTATAAGTTTGTCACTAAACATTTCTTCAGCGATAAACTGACTCTATCGCTTGGTAAGGTTTGGTTAGCTTTTAAACAATGTCTGCGGAGGACGAATATTATATATTATTAACATATATACATATATCGTATTATTGTAAATTCATTCCAAAAATTAATTACCTACGATGCGCCCAATCTTTATAAAAATAAAGTTCAGCATGAAAAAAATTTGCTTTTTCTCATTAAAAAACTCTCTCAAAGTCTACTTAATAATATGAGTTAATAACATCACGCACAACCAGACATGACGACGCCTATTGAAAGTATATGTCGAAAAACGAGAAGCTGATCAACAATGTTCTCACTTCGCTTAGACCGAATACAACGCTACAGTCAAGTATAACTTTTCAGTCCATATTCCAAATTAGATAAAAATCGATTGAATCGTATTTGATTTTTTTCTAACGTCACTCTATTGGCAATTATTTATTGCATAACAATTATTGTGTTTCGCAAATATGCCAGTATGACGCAACTGATCGCTACGTAAGTAAAATAGCAATTAAAGATAAAGACAAACAATTATTGAAATTATATTATTATAACATTTGAACATCTCGGTAGTTTGTTTATAAACAACTATTAGTAAGAGAGTATAACGCATGATAAGTAGGATCCGTAGCTGCGCTTATTCTTGTCTATGAATCAGTTTCAATTTGGCATTGCCCATTATCGCGGAGCTTCATCTATATTTTTCTAAACTACCTCTTAATATATGAATATCGTAATTTTTATACCCACTATCCCAAGTTTGGACATCACTTAGCAAAGGACATATATTTTGAATCAGCCTAAGTGTGGAAATCATTCTCATTCGCTGTTCGATTCTGAAATTGTGCAAAATTATTCATCGACAGCACCCCTACACGGCAATAAAAACAAATTTTTCAACAAGACCGCATCTACAATTCTTTATACTTGGAGGTGATAAATGAAGCTTTAATATTAAATTATTTTTCATACAGAGATTAAATCATACATTTAGTGTCCATCACTGTCGAGATTAATGCCATTTTTGCATTAATGATGATATATGCTTGACAAGATATATAACTTTAATAACCTTTTTATATATTATTCAGTAAAACAGGTGTTTTTTTATTCTCTCATTGGCAGAGACAGACCACAACTTGTTTTTTTTTTTTTTTGAAACACTTGCTACAAAGCATTCGTAAAAAAAAATTGTATTAACTTAGTCCGGATATTTATCTAAAGTCACACAGAAATTCATCCACCTTAATAAAGAAAACAAGGCAATAAAATTCTATGAAGTTTGCCGGTAGCTACTTTATTATTAATTGTATTGTGTACAAGTTTTGCTTATTTAAATATACACACACATATATACAACAATAAACAAATAAATAACAACAAACTCATAAAAACATTTATGACAACATCAATAACAACAAAAAAGAAATGTTGAAAGGTAGCACTTTCACATTAATAAACAAAAACTTATCATGAAATGGTGGATGAGCACGCAAAACGATATTGCAATGAACCAACGATTACAGAACCTAAGAATTCGAGTTTGCCTACAACAAATAAAATTAAATGAAAAAATAGCAATAAAATGTTTTTATGTGGGGTTTGTAATAAACTTGTAAAGAAGAAATAATTTAAAAACGTTTTGTTGGACGATTATCATAAACAGTTAAATAAAAGAATACAATCGTTTTACATAAATCCAGCTAAACAACCGATGGGAATCATTTATAAAATGTAGTAGCGGCATAAGGAAAATACAGTCATCGCTTTTTGTTTGTTTTGTGACAACATAAGATAACACTAAACAAAACACATGTAATAGGTATTTTATCGTTATAAATATAATTGAAGGTCAAACAAAATGGTTGTTTCATAACGTATGTGGAGTACAAATATTCTAGCAATGTATTTATAATACATATACACTCATATATAAACGGAAATTTAAGCAATATGTTAATTTGTTTATTCCGTTTTGATCGCAAACTGGCACATTACAGGCATGTACATTAATACCGGTGTCTATAAAGCTGTTGTTTTTTTTTTTTTTTTTTTGTTCTTATTTATTGCACCAACAACCATAAAAAGTTGAATGTCAAATACACGATAATGTGTATGTAAATATTTATTTAACTTACCCACTTATAATTATGCCGAAACATTGTACTAAAGCTGGATAAAAGTTATTCATTGAAATTGTACTATCATGATCTGAAGGAGTAACTGTTGTTGGCGTCATCATCGTCGTAGTTGTGTTCATAAACGAAGCCACCGTTAATACAATCATATTAGGTGTATTGGTGTTGGTGTTGGTCGGTATTGAAGAAGAAGTAATTAAATTTCCTATATCTTCCGCTTGCGGCATATTTGCATATAAGGCTGTATCGCCGTGCAGAGCTGCCAAAAACATTGTACTATCCATGACGAAGCTTAAATCCTATAAGTGTCACACAAAGTACAATATTGGATAGAAACGTAACGTTTTTCTCCACATCCAAGAATGTAGCATCCGCTTAAATAATTACAGCGTATATTCATATTCATTCACACATTCACACCATATTTTGTATTAATATATCTTCATTATTTAGTTGTATTGTGACGTACTTAATGTAATTTACAAATAGATGTTTACGTCGTAGTTATTTTGTAATGAATCATTAATTTTTTCCGTTAAAAGGTCAATGAATCAATTGGCATAACCATTACATATGGTTGGTTTTTCACGAAACTGTGTCTTTTCTTTCCTCATTCTTTTATCTATAACTTACTATTTGTGTCTATTTGCTAAGTGCCACATACTAAAATCATTTATTAATTTAGTTGCTTTAAAAATTGAGAGTAAAAGTAATTTATTGTTTTATATGATAAAATTTTTACTTTTCCTTCGCTTTTCAATCACCACAATTACTACACGTTGACATTTTTCCACATACTGTTTAATTAAAACAATTCTATAATGAAACATATGTAGTTCGTAAATTGGTTTCAATGAAACAATCAGTCAATTGAACAATTGGCACTAGTTGAAGCTTTTGTGTATTTAGTTCAAAAGTTTCTTACTGCCTTTTAAATATATATACCCAACAAAGATAACTTCTGTGAAGTAAATGTGATAAATAGAATATTAAAAACTAAATGAACGGGATATTTTTAATAGTTACCCATAACATATATATACGTTTATAATTGAAATTTTTATTTTTCTACAATACTCTCGTCTTTCTCTCTTTACTAAAAAAAAATTTTAATGATAATTTCACACCCGTTCAACTGTCAAAGTAGTTACAAATATTAGTCATCATCTCTGTTAATATCAATTTACAAAATCCCATAATTTCGTAAATTTGTGGAAAATCTATTGTTATTTTTTAAAATTAAATAGAATGAATCGTTTATTTGGTCGTGGAAAGCCTAAAGAACCTGGTCCTAATATTAACGACTGCATCAAAGGGGTAAAATTGAATTGATGAGTTTTTGTTTATATTACATATATTCCTGCATTAAAATATATTGATCTCTGTGTGTTGTTAATTAACAAAAGGTGGATCAGCGAGCTAGTAGCATTGAGGAAAAAATTACAAAATTGGAAAATGAATTACGTAAATATCGTGAACAAATGTCTAAAATGCGTGAGGGGCCAGGCAAGAACTCGGTTAAACAAAAGGCTTTACGGGTTCTAAAGCAAAAGAAAGCGTATGTTAAAAACATTATGAATAATTAAGTTGCTTATTGATACATTTGCTTTAGTTACGAACAACAGGCTGAATCTTTGCGTAATCAATCATTTAACATGGAACAGGCTAATTACGCTGCACAAACATTAAAAGATACACAAGCTACAGTGGCCGCCATGAAAGATGGTGTTAAGCAAATGCAAAAGGAATATAAAAAAATTGACATAGACCAAATTGAGGATTTACAAGATGATATGGCTGACATGTTGGAACAAGCTGACGATGTTCAGGAAGCTTTGGGTCACACTTATGGCGTGCCCGAGGTCGATGATGATGAATTGGAAGCAGAATTGGAAGCTTTAGGTGATGAGATTGCTTTAGATGATGATACCAGTTATTTGGATGATGTCGTTAAAGCGCCAGCAGCCCCAGACAGGGAACCCGGGGCAGATAGTTTAGTGCCAGGCAATAAAGTGAGTGGAAATATTTTTCAAATTAGTTTCAAAAAATTATTTACTTGTCCTTTTCTAATTGTAGAACTCGATTGAAACCGATGAATTTGGTTTACCAAAAGTGCCCACCTCCCTAAAAACGTCCTAAAGAACAGTCGTTTGGATACCCTTCGAAATTAATATGGTATAAGTTTGCTTTGCATGGGAACCTCTTAAGTATATGGTAATATTTTAAGCTTGTAATTTGAGTCGCATCAAAACCTGTTGTTATTAGTAATTTTAAAAGATAAGCTTTCTAATAAACATTTCTTTTTATTATAAAGAATTCACCTTTTGCTTTATACATTATTGAGATTCTCAAAATGGAAGGAACAAAGGAATACAAAATATAAAAATCTTAATTAGCTAAGGATGGACTGACGGATACAGATGTGCATTAAATGCTTTTCCAAATGGTGCAGTCGCAGCTCGATCTCATTAAAACTAAACAAATCTCTTACTTTTCACATCAATACTATATAAATCAATTGTTAACAACCTGACAAGTGTTATTTCGTTGTTTTACAAACAAACGTATTTCCTATCTTAAATAATAACAAAAACAAAACCCTAAATTATTTAAAAATTATTATGAGAGTATACAAAAATTAAAGTCTTTTAGTTTTCATGAAAAATAGTGTGGAACAAAATTGATATCGTGTGTGTCACTCGCACCCCTAACTGTCTAACAACCTGTTGCTTTCTGCAAGTGCATAAATTTAAAATATCTATCCGGCGATGGACAGTGGTGACTGAAATTGGCCACAAAATTATACGCAGCGTACATGCTGTCATCCTTCAGCCCATGACTGATAATTGTTCCTTTGTACGAGCAAAAATGCTTGGAGGTTTTAAAGCTAAACAGAGGATGGTGATGTCGCGTAATACGCGCCCGTTTAGCACACATACCCGTCACGTAGACATCTTCTAAATAAATCAGAGTTGTATTTAGGGCGGCTTCATATAACTTTGGCACAACATCCAAGGACATCAAGTAACCCGCCCCCGATAAATAGGTGGGATATCTATCGCCGCCATACATATAGGCTGGCATGTACCATTTACTGGCCACATTCTCCACCGGACGCACCGAACAAAACCGATGTCCCACGAGATAATCAACAGTGGCATTTAAACGATCCCTTTGCGCGGCATGCTGTTGTAGTGTTTGTTTATCGTAAAACTCTAGCGTATCATTATATAACGGTATCGTACCGCCCAGTAGAAAATGCAATAAATTCGGTATGTTTATGAATGTGTCATCATCACATTTCATAAAAAATGCCACTTGGTCGTGGCAATGATTTTTCAGCAGCCACTTTAAGGCCATCACTGATTTTATTGTTAGATTGTTGTAGGTGTCTATGAAGTTCTCCTGAATTATATCATCGTGTTGTTCAGCCTCTTGACGTATCCTCAATAAGGTCTCGTTACCGATAAAATGTTCAGGACGACTGCGTCCCACCAAAAATAGAACACGTACAGGTAGGTTGTGGGGCAAAGCAGAAGTTCCCTAAACAACAAAATTAACAACATATATATAAAATATACGTGTGAGAGTAAATAAACATACGATACCAACACTGTCATTCAATTTTAGAAACTCTTTATAAAAGTTTACGCGTTGTCCTAGTACAGGCGCATATGAGCCCTTAAAACCGGCATGCAATCGAGCGAATGTACCGTAATTAAATTCACTCAAATTTCCCCAAGTCTCTCGTATGATTTGTCTAAAAAAATCAGGAATTATTATGAGATGAGATGAGATGTTCCAACAAAACTGCATTTTTTCCACATCGCCCACGTACCTAGCTACGAAATTTTCCAAACCCGAACAGACCATTATTAAAAGGAACATTTTATCCTGACAGCTATTGCGCGGCTCCAATAAAGTCGTATTAGAACTGCGAGGCGAAACATAATCACTTACGTTTCGAGACACTGCGAAACCCCAATCGGTCAAAGCATCTAAGGGAAAAACGTATAAAACACACACACACATATTTATAAAATCATGCAACAACTTACACTGTCTCCCTGAAACGTCATTTAACACAACAAAGAGCAGCAAAGGTATCATAAAGGCACCCACGAATAAACAAATCAAACGCTTGCCCATACGACATGGCATATAGCAAGAACCGCAACGACGTGATTTGTAACTGTGACGCAAAGCTGCACCAACTTTATTGCGAAACTTATCCGTTCTCTTTACATATTCATAGCCAGTGTCGTCGTTACCTTCATCTGAGGATCCCGTAGGTGTGGCGTTTTGATGGTTTAGTGGAAGTAAAATATATTCTCCATGCGTGGGTGGATGCATTTCGTGCATCACACCACTACCAGCATTACCGATGAAGATTAAATTGAACGCACTTTAACCTCTTCTACTTGATTTCGCTTCACTTGAGTTAAGCAAAACACACATTTGTTTATATGGATGGAACGGCTTAGCTTGTTAAACACGTTTGTACCGGTTTATAAGCCCAAGAATTCATAATAAAATAATTCTCACACGTTATGTACAAATACTTCCAGTTTCACCTTGTAATAGATGCAAGAACTCGAAATGTTTTCCCGCAATAAGTATATCTTACAAATGGGTACACACTAGACACACAACAAATTATTTTTAGTTTAATGGGTCTCCTGAACAGCTAAATGACCTTTAAGTGTGCAAAGGCAAACACAAAATATAATGCATTCGAATAACAAACACTTTCGTACATATGTATATGTTAATTTCCTGTTTTGCGGTTTGGAGGGGAAATTCTTAATGATAAAATCTTAAAATAATAATTGCGCTACTGTAAAATTTTCACATGTATATTTTATTTACATTTCGTTGTATTAATTGTATACAATTACTTTCACTTTAATGGCTTTCATTAGATTTTTGCCGTGCATTATGTTCTCTGGTAGTTGGCAATTGTATTCAACTCTCGAATTTTCATGATTCCCTCCTGAGTAAATTGAGAAATCAAGTTAACATTTAGAAGTATACTGTAATTGCACGATTGTAGGAGTGGCACATGCTTAAATTACGATTTCTTGAATTTTTAACACCTAATATGATGTACTGACCAAAGTTTTATTAAAATTTCAACTTTGTGTAGCTCCATTTTAGTGTCCCCATTATATAATTGTAAATAATAAATATATATGATTCATTTTTGGATATTATTTTGTTGTGTCAATGAAGTGGAAGTATGTGTTTTCGATATGTAGTACATTGCAGCACTGCATAATGCGTATGCGCGCTATCTATCTCAGCCGTTACAAAAACTTTTTATATTCATCGCCGTATCAAGCAGTATAAACAAATCAAATAATATTCTTTTGAAATTTTACCAGGTTCGCACATTATTTTCAGTATTCATTGTGTCGCTTAATTAAATTAAATGGAAATAGCCTAAACCATACTAGGAATATGTCTACAACTAAGGCTCCTACACCTACTTTAAATAACAAGAGATGGAATAATTTGCGCAAGATTTTGGAAAGATCGGGACCTTTTTGTAAAGATAATTTTACTCCTTCATCAGACAATTTAGATTTTCTACAAAATGTATGCAAAATATTGGTAATAGGTATGAATAAGAAAGCAGTATTCAGACGTATTCAGTTGTATAATAAAAATGTTTGATTTTTAGGTGCTGGTGGTTTGGGTTGTGAGCTGCTAAAAGATTTGGCTCTAATGGGCTTTGGAGATTTGCATGTTATTGATATGGACACAATTGATTTGTCTAATCTCAATCGTCAATTTCTGTTCCGTCGTGAGGATATTGGTTCACCTAAAGCCGACTGTGCTGCTAGATTTATTAACGAACGTATTACCACTTGCCGCGTAACACCTCATTTCGCCAAAATTCAGGATTTCGATGAAACATTCTATCAACAATTTCATATTATTGTTTGTGGCCTGGATTCGATTGTAGCACGGCGTTGGATTAATGGCATGATTTTGTCGCTTGTAAGCTATCAAGATGATGGTAATGTGGATCACTCCAGTATGATACCAATGGTAGATGGCGGCACTGAAGGTTTCAAGGGTAATGCTCGTATTGTTCTTCCGGGTGTAACAGCTTGCATTGATTGTACATTAGATTTATTTCCACCACAAGTAACTTATCCGTTGTGTACGATAGCAAATACACCGCGTTTACCTGAGCATTGCGTGGAATATGTTAAGATTATACAATGGGACAAAGAAAATCCTTTCAAAGTAGCTTTGGATGGTGATGATCCTCAACATCTGGGCTGGGTGTATGAGCGAGCGTTGGAGAGAGCAAATAAGTATAATATCACTGGGATCACTTACCGTTTGGTACAGGGCGTTATAAAGAATATTATACCGGCCGTTGCTAGTACAAATGCCGTTATAGCGGCCGCTTGTGCGAATGAAGTATTCAAAATGGCGACTAGTTGTTATGATAATATGTACAATTATATGAATTTCAATGATGTAGATGGCATTTACACCTACACATATGGTGCTGAGAAAAATGAACAATGCTTGGCCTGCAGCAATAAACCGCAACAGTTGAATGTGGAGGATCCCAATACCACCACTCTCGATGATTTATTAGAAATGTTGCGCAAAAGCCCTAAATATCAAATGAAAGAGCCTAGTAAGTAATATTGGTTGTCGATTTATTTTAAGTTTTCAATTTAATTTACACTCCATTAAAAATATGTTTATTTTTAGGCATTACTACAATTATTGATGGCAAAAATAAAACTCTCTACATGTCCACGGTGAAAAGCATTGAGGAGCGTACACGCTGTAATCTTACTCTATCACTGGGAGAGTTACATCTCAGAGACGAACAGGAAATAATGGTGGCCGACGCCACTACACCAAATACAATAACTTTACAGTTAAAATACAATACCAATGAGGTGGAAATGAAATAAAAACAAGCATATGAGTTAAATAAAGTAAGAAAAGAAGAAGAAGAAGTAGATAAATGAAAGATAAATTGTCAACTATTCACTAATTTCCTCAATGACGGGAACATTTTGCAATTCGAAACATTTACGCTTCCACATCATTAACTGTTCTTTGAGAAGTTTTTCTTTGGCCGCGGCACGTGTTAATAAAATTTTTGCCTTCTGCAGTAATTGTGATTTTTTGTATAACAATTCCTTTATATACGCCAACTCCTCGTTCAATCCGGGTGCTTCTTTCTAAAATGATGTAATGATGAAATAAAATTTGGTTTTTCAAATTTCAGTTGTTTTTTTTTTTTTGCACTGCATTTACAAACCGCTTGTTTATATGATTCACAATGCGGACACTGAGATTTCAATTTCAATTCCAATTGCAAGACCTCAATTTTGTGCAATGCCTCATGATACATTTGCTGGAATTTTATGCCATCATTCGGGCAGGACTCTGAGGAAGCCTTTTGAGATATTTAAAAGTTTCATTTAAAGAGATTTTTCGAGATGTAAGCGTCAGTTTTATAGTACCCGTGATTCACTTGAATGTCGACCATCCTTTAAGAATTTATTTTCAGCCTTTAATTTCTCCACCAGATTTCGTAGCGACAATATTGTGCATTCAGCCGATTGGCCAGTTTGAGTTTGAATCTTCATGCCGGTACATTTACACAATTGGCGGCGTGCCTCCAGTCCCGCCATTTCTTCTTTTAAAGCTATTATATAACTAGGGAGAAACAAGAAACGATTTGTTAAGCTTAACGAGTTATTGTTGAATAGTGCAATGTTGCCACTTACTCTTCCAAATGTTTGGTGCGCTTCTGTAAACGTTCGCTTCCATTCCCCTGCCTTAACATATCATTGTCCAACTGTAATTGTAAATTTTTCGCTTCTAAGCGTACATTCTGCGCCTCCACAGCTGATAGTTTCTCGTGCAACTTTTCCATTTCCGCTGTTAATGTATTGCCGCCTTTGCCTCTTAGTTCTAATGCTAAAATTTTACGTTGTTGCATTTCCAGACGTGCTTTCAAAGTCTCCATAATTTCTGTGTGATGCTGTAGGGTAACAGAACAACTGTTTTTAGTGTTTATTATAGCACTACGAGCAGGAGAACTGCAAGTACTGCTGGCACCAGTTTGTTCGGGACTCTCCGAAGATATGTACTTGACTAAAGCAGCATTAATACTGTTGGTTGCCTGGTGTAAGTTAGGGCATGAAGGTGCCCGACAACACTTCATTGTATGCTTCGGACTGTCCTGATGGTCTATATGTTATAAAGTATATATTATAAAAGATTATTTATTAATAAATTGCATTTTGTTTCCAACCTCTTCCCAATCTTGCTATTAACACTTGTTTGTCCTTTTCCAAACGATTTATGCTGTTGCGAGCAGACTGCAATAAATGTCTGGATTTTGCTAGAGCAGCTTCCGTTTCTTCTAGTTTCGTTTTCGATTTCTCAGCAGTTTGCTGCCAACGTTTCTGCTTCTCCCAAAGGGCCACCTCCAAATTGCTACGATTACGTTTCGCTTCCAAAAGGGCTTTTTGACGTTGTATTTCCACATGTGCATCTTCCAAATCCAATTCCAGTTGCTGTATATGTTTCTGTAGGCTTTCACTTTTTACCCGAGCATTCAATTCACTTTTTATGGACACTACCGGACGTTTAATTAATTGATTGCGTAACGAGGTATTGAGGTCGCGAGCTTGCTTCTCTCGTTGTGTTACAGCAGCCAATTGTTTCTTCAGAGCTTCCACTTGAGTTTGATAGATTTTATTAGTGGCCGCAGTCCGTGAAATGTCATTTGCCAATTGCGCTATTTGATCAGCTGAATGATTGGAGGCATCATTTATAAAACGTTGTTGATCATCCTTCAGAAGAAAAAGAAGCGTTAGAAACATGGATGTAAGGTTATGTATATGAAATTACATGAAAATTATTCAGTGTATCCAACAGATCATCAATATGTTTGTCCTTTTCCTCCAATAGCTGTCTCAGTTGTTCAATTTCTTTGTCGTGAGTTTCTAACGGTTTTTCACGCTCTTGCAACAATTTAATCCTAAAAAAATCAAGATTGTAAGGCCTTTCTAAGAAGTGATTTCTATTCTGTTCTAGTACTTCTCTTTTAGTATTTGAACCTCATCTTCTTTAATTTTGAGATTGCTTTCCCAAAAAGTCGCTTTCTCTTTCAGTTCTTTTATTTCTTTCGATACATTGTCGGGTATATGAAAAGGAGATACTGCCCCAAGATTATCTGTACTTGTAACGGATGCTGCAGTCGTTTTCTCTTGTTGGAATAGTTCTTCGATTTTCTCATCGCTCATTTCATGTAAACTATTGTCAACATTATCCTCGGTCCCTGCCACCAATTGGGAGGCTAATTGTAACTTTTCGTGACCATTGCGTCTTTTGCATAGCGCTTCCAATTGTGACTTCAAGTCCAATATTTCCAAATCCTTCTCTTTTATGGAAACATTCATGGTGGTTATGGTGTTATTCAGTCGTTCAATTTCGGCATTCAATTTGGCAAAACACAAATTATTTTGTTCACGTTCAGTTTGTACAATATCCTGATATTTACCAATTGATTTATCCTTTTCACTAAGCAAGGTATGGAAGGAGAGGATAGTTTTCTAAAAGATTCATAAAGAACATTAGTTTTACATTTGTTATAATGTAATAAATACCTCGATTACGTCCGATTGTAGGCAGGAAGGTGCTGTCGTTGATTCGTTAGAGGATTTGTGATCTTCACCTTTGGCTTCAGAAGACTTTAATTTATCTTGTAATTCTTGAATCGTCAGTTGAGCTTGCAAAAATCTATGAGACTTTCAAGTTTAACATAATTTAAAAAATAATACATCCTCTACTTGCTTTTCCCGAACTTCCTGCAACTTTTGCAAAGCATCATTTAATTCCGACTGCTTAACGACATCTGTTGTTTTTGGGGAATGGCCATTTTGATCCAGTAATGTTTGTATGGCTTTGCTTTCTTGAGCAGTTGTTTCTTTGTTGGTTTGTATTTCAACTTCTTTAGTTTGCCGCTGAAGTTGCGCTGAAGCTTGTTTAACGTCAGCACTTGATTTTTGTTCTTGGAAGAAATTGGTATCATTTTGCATATAATGTGAAAGTTCATCTTGCGTTCTTTGGGGACTGGTTTGCGTCAACGCGCTCTGTTGTGCACGCCTTGTGGTAGCATTGTTCTCAGTGGATATGTCAGCTTCCAGCTGATCGGTATTACAAGCCATATCTTTGGTAAGAATCTGTTCTATATTTTTTAGATTTTCTTGTGTTTTTATTGTTAAATTTTTCAAATGTTCCTCAGAACCAAACAGCGCTTGTATGGTCTGCCAGTGTTCAGTTTCTAAAGCTTGACTCAATCTTAAGCTGTTGAGTTGCTTTTCCAGGTCATAGCACTTTTTTTCGTACACATTCATTTGATCTTCAAACAGTTTACATTGAGTCTCAGTTTTAATTAGCTGTAAAATTTTAATAAATCATAAATTTGAGTTCCTGTCAATATATTCCTTTTCTACCTTAATCAGGTGCTGCTGTTGTTGCTCTTCCATTGGTAAATTGTGATGATTGTTGAATTTTGTTTTGATCGATTGTTCAATTAGTTGGGATACATTTTGGGAAATTATATTTTTGGCATTTGTTTCGAAACTGTTTTGAAATTTTTGATAGGCACATATATAGTTGGTGAGTGAAATTAAAGGCGTAAACTTGGCATATTTTTCGTTTAATATTAACAAAGACTTTTGAAGAAATCTGAGTTAAAGACAAAGAATTATAGAAGCGGAATTGAGACCACATATAATATAGAATCTGGTATCTAGGAATTTCCAGATTACGTCTTGCTCAACATCAATTCTTTAGATATAACACTAACCTTAATTTTGTAGTACTTTGCCGCATTTCATTGTGGTAGTCTTGCTCCTTTTTTTTTGATAATAGTTCTTTGCACGATAAGCTATTTTGCAGGACGTTGATATTCTGCTTAGCGCTTGCACATTCACTCTCCAGACGTTTAATCTCCAGTTTAGCTGTAAGCGATATTAAAAAAGTCCATTAATTGAGTATGTTTGTACATAATTTCTAAATTGAACACGTATACCGCTAGCCAGGTCCCTTTGTAACTTTGCTATCAGGAATTTCTCCTCACTGGTACTTTGCAAATCGGCTACAAAATGCCTGAGATTTATATGATTATCTGTTATATCATTAAGTAATTTCTGTTGTGACTGTATTTGTTCTTGACCCAATTCCAATAAACTCTCCAACTGGGAAATTTTTCGCGACATCTTTAATTTTTGGACACTATAATCTTTGATTAATTTTTCCTTCTCTTCATATTCTTCTCGAGTTATGAGATCCAATTGATAATCATCTTGAATGATGCCATAGTGTTTATTTAAATTGGGTATAGAGATCTCAAGCTTTCCTTTTAACACCTTATCAGTGAGAAAGGCCAATTTGCTCAGGCTCTCTGTATATGCATTCTGCAAAATGGCAAACTCTTCTTTGTTGTAGCAGTAAATGGATGCGTAATGATTAAAATCCTTCTTCACAAACTCAGTTTCTATCTTAAGATTTTCTGTTTCAATTTTCCAAGCCATCTCTCTTTCTAAGTAACTGATCTGTTGTTCTTTCATTTCACTTATATTCTTGTTTAAATCTTCTTCCAGAAAGGTGGCTTTTTTGCGTGCTCTAGCAGTTTCAATTTCTACGTTTTTCAGCTTTTCCGTTAAGTCAGCGCAAGTTTTCACGGCCTCTATTTCACTTGCTCTCATAAGTTTATGTAATTCTTCATAGCGTTTGCGATAAATTCTAAGTTCTTCCAGTTCTTGCTCCATTTTACGCCTTGTATTGAGATTTAGTTGTGTTGATTGTAATGGTTGGGCCGAATCGTCATTTAAGATCTCAGGTATTTCTAAAGGTGGAAAACTTTGGCGGTTGGGTGTAGTGGGTCGAGTGGATGAATCCACAAAAATGGGTATTTCTAAAACTGATTTTTCTATATTTTTAATTTCACCGTCTTCACGTATGTCTGGAATTTCATCTAAATCTTTGGCAATGTTTTGCATCTCTTCGTTGAGATGCTGACGCAACAATTCTTCTAAAGCTCGTTCTCTCTCTTTACTTGTTTGCAGTTGCTCTCTTAGACGCGCTGGACCCAATGTTTGAGATTTGAATACACTCAATAAATTTTGCAAAAGCATGCTGTCTATAATAATTTGTTCGGAGGAATCTAAAATTTTTATATGTTAGTATGCAAGCATACACAAAAACACAAATTCCTTAGGACTTACCATTATATTCTCTAAGCTTTTCTAAAATATCCAACATTCCCTGTCTTAAAAGTTCATTTTCTTGTATCATATTTTCATGTTTGCCAACAGTCTCATTTTGGGTTTCTGGAATTGGCATTTTAATATCGCCTTGACAATGTTTGCAGAGGGTTTCTGGATTATTACTATCATCAATTTCTCCAACCTCTTTAGAAGGTGACTGTATTACAGGATTTGAGGATGTCTCGTTGGCATGATTCGTTTCCGAAGAAAGTAAAATAGAATCAAGTTCGAGAGATTTATTACCCGATTCTTCAGTGGCTTTCGAATCTTCATTAACAATGGAGATTCCGCTTCGTTGTTGTTGGTTTGGCAGCGTCTGTTGCATTTCTAATAATCGGTTTCTATTCAAGGTTAAATAAAATATTTTACAAAGTTTTATTATTATTTTTAAAGCATCACTTGCCTTAAGTCACATTTGTCCATTTTCAATTGTAGGCGCATTTCTTCAGAAGCTCTTAACTTGAGATTTAAACGATCTATTATCTTGTCTTTATTTCTCTCTTTGGCTGCTAGGTGTTTAGTGAATATTATGGCATCGTCGGGTATGTTTAGGCGTTTTCTTAAAATAGTATTTTCTTGAGCCACCTCATGTAAGGAATTCAGTTCGGTGACTAAAGCTTGGATTTGCTTTTCGCGTGATTGCAATTTACTTTCTAAGGAAGAGCATTTATGTAGAGCAGATATGAGGCCGTCCTCTCCACGTTGATAGGCATTTAAAGTCTTAATGGCTTCTTCGGCTTGTTTGGCTTTTAAGCAACTATCTTCTTCCGCTTGTTCGAGCAACTCTGCTAGTTCTTGACATTTTTTATTAGCAGCCTTTAAAGCAACCTCTATTGTTTTGCAGCATGGGCGCGGTTTTTGAGGATCCATTTCTGCGGTGCGTTCTTCATAGACTTTATTCATAAGTTCAGTGGTTATTAGCATTTCTTCTGCCATAGTTTTGATTTTTCCTTCCATTTCTTCTATTATTTTATCACGAGCTTTCAAACACTATTAAATGTTTTGAAAATTATGGAAATCTATTAATATCGAATTTATAAATCACACTTACTTGTAGTAATTGCGCTTTTTTTTCAGAATCCATGCCATCCGAAGAAGATCCTTGTTCTTCAACCTCTCTACCTGAACATTTTGCTATTTTATGCCTTTTCAAGTTAATCAACTCTTTTTCTTTCTCCTCCAGAAGTTTCTTCCAATACTGCGCCTTTTCCTCTAACTTTTCAACAAATCCTTTCAACTCTTTTTCATTGCGTTCACGTTCTTTCTGCAAAAATGTAATTTTGCCTTTTAATCGTTTAACTTCTATGGTCAAATCATCAAAGGTGATTTTAAGAGTATTATTTTCCTGCTCTAGTTGAGTGAAAGTTGTTTTTAAAAATTGATGGCAGTCTTCTTCATGCTGTAACTTTTTCTCTAGCACAGTAATCGTTTTCGCCTGTTCAATATTCTTCGTTTGCAAAGACTGTAGAAAAGAAGGAGACTTCATATAAGAACGAAAAGACTTTATGAAAAACTCTATTGACCTACCTCAATTTGGCTTAGTAAACGTTTGATGTGCTTGTTCTTGGCATTGATATTGAGAAGAAGCGCTTCTCTTTTATCGAGTTCGGAAAGCGGATCGGAAGAATCCTTGTCATTTAATTCCGCTTTGGCTGCAATCTCTTGCAGTCTCTCATTTAGCATAAGAATTTCATCAGCTAACTGAAATTGTTTTTCATTTAAATCATAATAAAATCGTAAACGTTAATTTATCTAGCTTACGTCTTTGATTTTTTCGTTTAATTTTACTTTCTCGTCCTGTAAGCCACTAAGCGTTTGCTTAAATTGTTCATTTTCTTGCACTAGGCGTTCGTTAAGAGATTCTAAAAAGAAATTGCGTAAGCTTTATGTATGCTTTTATACTAATACTCTCACTTCTTGGTTGGGTAATTACTTACCCAAACTACTGACTTGTGTTCTGGTCTCCAATTGTTCACTTAAATCTTGCACCTGTTTTCCTTTATAGGATAAAACGGCCAAAGTTAGTTCCAAAGTTTTTCGTAATGATTTCTTTGGAATATCGTCTACTGCCACCCTTAACTCTAATAGTGTCTCATACAGTTGTTCTTTTTGTGCATTATTAAATTCTCGAAAACCTTTCACGCTTACCACTGACGGTAAATCCATTGTACCGAATTATGAAAGGTGGATATTTATTTTAGAATATTCTTCCTTCGATTATAAAATTGTCAATTTTAATTTTAATTTTTGCCATTTGCTGTATTGAAGTGTCAATCTAAACGTAAACAAATTTTGTAACTCTCTTTATATTGTACGAAGTTGACTTTTTAATTTTTTTACACTAAGGACAACTGGAAATGTTAGTTGCCGAGACAACCGTTTAAAACTTTTCCGGTGGATAATGAAATTTTATGCATAGTATTCTTGCGTACAAAAATGAGCATTAACTATATTTTGTGTTTTTGAATGCCTGAAAATGTTACAAGTATTCTTGCACACAAAAATGAGCATTAACTATATTTGGCAAGGATTTATTGTGCCAATAATATTTTATTTAATTAAATAACTTAAACTAACATTCACAACAATAATTAGCGCGCTTATTGGTACAACACGTTTTTTTTCTTACACTCTCGACAGTAAAAAGGAATATTTTTTATTGGTGGTAACCTGTAGATAAATTGTTGTTGTTGAGGTTGCCACATATATTTTGTGTTTTCGAATGCATGAAAATGTTACAAGTATTCTTGCACACAAAAATGAGCATTAACTATATTTTGTGTTTATGAACCCATGAAAATACAAGTATTATTGCGCATTATCTATGTTTTGTGTTTTTGAATGCATGAAAATGTTACAAGTATTCTTTCGCACAAAAATGAGCATTAACTATATTTTGTGTTTCTGAATGCATGAAAATGTTACAAGTATTCTTGCACACAAAAATGAGCATTAACTATATTTTGTGTTTTTGAACCCATGAAAATAATACAAGTATTATTGCGCATTAACTATATTTTGTGTTTTTGAATGCATGAAAATGCATGAATATGTTACAAGTATTCTTGCGTACAAAAATGAGCATTAAATATATTTTGTGTTTTTGAACCCATGAAAATAATACAAGTATTATTGCGCATTAACTATATTTTGTGTTTTTGAATGCATGAAAATGTTAAAAGTATTCTTGCACAAAAAATGAGCATTAACTATATTTTGTGTTTTCAAAAGCATGAAAATGTTACAAGTATTCTTGCGCACAAAAATGTGCATTAACTATATTTTTTGTTTTTGAATGCATGAATATGTTACAAGTATTCTTGCACATTAAAATGAGCATTAACTATATTTTGTGTTTTTGAACCCATGAAAATAATACAAGTATTATTGCGCATTATCTATATTTTTTGTTTTTGAATGCATGAAAATGTTACAAGTATTCTTGCGCACAAAAATGAGCATTAACTATATTTTATGTTTTTGAATGCATGAAAATGCATGAATATGTTACAAGTATTCTTGCAGATAAAAATGAGCATTAACTATATTTTGTGTTTTTAAACCCATGAAAATGATACAAGTATTATTGCGCATTAACTATATTTTATGTTTTTGAATGCATGAAAATGCATGAATATGTTACAAGTATTCTTGCAGATAAAAATGAGCATTAACTATATTCTGTGTTTTTAAACCCATGAAAATGATACAAGTATTATTGCGCATTAACTATATTTTATGTTTTTGAATGCATGAAAATGCATGAATATGTTACAAGTATTCTTGCAGATAAAAATGAGCATTAACTATATTCTGTGTTTTTGAACCCATGAAAATGATACAAGTATTATTGCGCATTAACTATATTTTTTGTTTTTGAATGCATGAATATGTTACAAGTATTCTTGCACATTAAAATGAGCATTAACTATATTTTGTGTTTTTAAACCCATGAAAATGATACAAGTATTATTGCGCATTAACTATATTTTATGTTTTTGAATGCATGAAAATGCATGAATATGTTACAAGTATTCTTGCAGATAAAAATGAGCATTAACTATATTCTGTGTTTTTGAACCCATGAAAATGATACAAGTATTATTGCGCATTAACTATATTTTATGTTTTTGAATGCATGAAAATGCATGAATATGTTACAAGTATTCTTGCACATTAAAATGAGCATTAACTATATTTTGTGTTTTTGAACCCATGAAAATAATACAAGTATTATTGCGCATTATCTATATTTTTTGTTTTTGAATGCATGAAAATGTTACAAGTATTCTTGCACATTAAAATGAGCATTAACTATATTTTGCGTTTTTGAACCCATGAAAATGATACAAGTATTATTGCGCATTAACTATATTTTGTGTTTTTGAATGCATGAAAATGCATGAATATGTTACAAGTATTCTTGCACATTAAAATGAGCATTAACTATATTTTGTGTTTTTGAACCCATGAAAATGATACAAGTATTATTGCGCATTAACTATATTTTGTGTTTTTGAATGCATGAAAATGCATGAATATGTTAGAAGTATTCTTGCACATTAAAATGAGCATTAACTATATTTTGTGTTTTTGAATGCATGAAAATGCATGAATATGTTACAAGTATTTTTGCAGATAAAAATGAGCATTAACTATATTTTGTGTTTATGAACCCATGAAAATGATACAAGTATTATTGCGCATTAACTATATTTTGTGTTTTTGAATGCATGAAAATGCATGAATATGTTACAAGTATTCTTGCACATTAAAATGAGCATTAACTATATTTTGTGTTTTTGAACCCATGAAAATGATACAAGTATTATTGCGCATTAACTATATTTTATGTTTTTGAATTCATGAAAATGCATGAATATGTTACAAGTATTCTTGCAGATAAAAATGAGCATTAACTATATTTTGTGTTTTTGAACCCATGAAAATGATACAAGTATTATTGCGCATTAACTATATTTTGTGTTTTTGAATGCATGAAAATGCATGAATATGTTACAAGTATTTTTTGCACATTAAAATGAGCATTAACTATATTTAGTGTTTTTGAACCCATGAAAATGATACAAGTATTATTGCGCATTAACTATATTTTATGTTTTTGAATTCATGAAAATGCATGAATATGTTACAAATATTCTTGCACATTAAAATGAGCATTAACTATATTTTGTGTTTTTAAACCCATGAAAATGATACAAGTATTATTGCGCATTAACTATATTTTATGTTTTTGAATGCATGAAAATGCATGAATATGTTAGAAGTATTCTTGCACATTAAAATGAGCATTAACTATATTTTGTGTTTTTGAACCCATGAAAATGATACAAGTATTATTGCGCATTAATTATATTTTGTGTTTTAAATGCATGAAAATGCATGAATATGTTACAAGTATTCTTGCACATTAAAATGAGCATTAACTATATTTAGTGTTTTTGAACCCATGAAAATGATACAAGTATTATTGCGCATTAACTATATTTTATGTTTTTGAATTCATGAAAATGCATGAATATGTTACAAGTATTCTTGCACATTAAAAAGAGCATTAACTATATTTTGTGTTTTTGAACCCATGAAAATGATACAAGTATTATTGCGCATTAATTATATTTTGTGTTTTAAATGCATGAAAATGCATGAATATGTTACAAGTATTCTTGCAGATAAAAATGAGCATTAACTATATTTTGTGTTTTTGAACCCATGAAAATGATACAAGTATTATTGCGCATTAACTATATTTTGTGTTTTAAATGCATGAAAATGCATGAATATGTTACAAGTATTCTTGCAGATAAAAATGAGCATTAACTATATTTTGTGTTTTTGAACCCATGAAAATGATACAAGTATTATTGCGCATTAATTATATTTTGTGTTTTAAATGCATGAAAATGCATGAATATGTTACAAGTATTCTTGCAGATAAAAATGAGCATTAACTATATTTTGTGTTTTTGAACCCATGAAAATGATACAAGTATTATTGCGCATTAACTATATTTTGTGTTTTTGAATGCATGAAAATGCATGAATATGTTACAAGTATTTTTTGCACATTAAAATGAGCATTAACTATATTTTGTGTTTTTGAACCCATGAAAATGATACAAGTATTATTGCGCATTAACTATATTTTATGTTTTTGAATGCATGAAAATGCATGAATATGTTAGAAGTATTCTTGCACATTAAAATGAGCATTAACTATATTTTGTGTTTTTGAACCCATGAAAATGATACAAGTATTATTGCGCATTAACTATATTTTATGTTTTTGAATGCATGAAAATGCATGAATATGTTAGAAGTATTCTTGCACATTAAAATGAGCATTAACTATATTTTGTGTTTTTGAACCCATGAAAATGATACAAGTATTATTGCGCATTAATTTTATTTTGTGTTTTAAATGCATGAAAATGCATAAATATGTTACAAGTATTCTTGCAGATAAAAATGAGCATTAACTATATTTTGTGTTTTTGAACCCATGAAAATGATACAAGTATTATTGCGCATTAACTATATTTTGTGTTTTTGAATGCATGAAAATGCATGAATATGTTACATGTATTCTTGCACATTAAAATGAGCATTAACTATATTTTGTGTTTTTGAACCCATGAATATGATACAAGTATTATTGCGCATTAACTATATTTTGTGTTTTTGAATGCATGAAAATGCATGAATATGTTACAAGTATTCTTGCACATTAAAATGAGCATTAACTATATTTTGTGTTTTTGAACCCATGAAAATGATACAAGTATTATTGCGCATTAATTATATTTTGTGTTTATGAATGCATGAAAATGCATGAATATGTTACAAGTATTCTTGCAGATAAAAATGAGCATTAACTATATTCTGTGTTTTTGAACCCATGAAAATGATACAAGTATTATTGCGCATTAATTATATTTTGTGTTTTAAATGCATGAAAATGCATGAATATGTTACAAGTATTCTTGCAGATAAAAATGAGCATTAACTATATTTTGTGTTTTTGAATGCATGAAAATGCATGAATATGTTACAAGTATTCTTGCACATTAAAATGAGCATTAACTATATTTTGTGTTTTTGAACCCATGAAAATGTTACAAGTATTATTGCGCATTAATTATATTTTGTGTTTTAAATGCATGAAAATGCATGAATATGTTACAAGTATTCTTGCAGATAAAAATGAGCATTAACTATATTTTGTGTTTTTGAACCCATGAAAATGATACAAGTATTATTGCGCATTAATTATATTTTGTGTTTTAAATGCATGAAAATGCATGAATATGTTACAAGTATTCTTGCAGATAAAAATGAGCATTAACTATATTTTGTGTTTTTGAACCCATGAAAATGATACAAGTATTATTGCGCATTAACTATATTTTGTGTTTTTGAATGCATGAAAATGCATGAATATGTTACAAGTATTCTTGCACATTAAAATGAGCATTAACTATATTTTGTGTTTTTGAACCCATGAAAATGTTACAAGTATTATTGCGCATTAATTATATTTTGTGTTTTAAATGCATGAAAATGCATGAATATGTTACAAGTATTCTTGCAGATAAAAATGAGCATTAACTATATTTTGTGTTTTTGAACCCATGAAAATGATACAAGTATTATTGCGCATTAACTATATTTTGTGTTTTTGAATGCATGAAAATGCATGAATATGTTACAAGTATTTTTTGCACATTAAAATGAGCATTAACTATATTTAGTGTTTTTGAACCCATGAAAATGATACAAGTATTATTGCGCATTAACTATATTTTGTGTTTTTGAATGCATGAAAATGCATGAATATGTTACAAGTATTCTTGCACATTAAAATGAGCATTAACTATATTTTGTGTTTTTGAACCCATGAAAATGTTACAAGTATTATTGCGCATTAATTATATTTTGTGTTTTAAATGCATGAAAATGCATGAATATGTTACAAGTATTCATGCAGATAAAAATGAGCATTAACTATATTTTGTGTTTTTGAACCCATGAAAATGATACAAGTATTATTGCGCATTAATTATATTTTGTGTTTTAAATGCATGAAAATGCATGAATATGTTACAAGTATTCTTGCACATTAAAATGAGCATTAACTATATTTAGTGTTTTTGAACCCATGAAAATGATACAAGTATTATTGCGCATTAACTATATTTTATGTTTTTGAATTCATGAAAATGCATGAATATGTTACAAGTATTCTTGCACATTAAAAAGAGCATTAACTATATTTTGTGTTTTTGAACCCATGAAAATGATACAAGTATTATTGCGCATTAATTATATTTTGTGTTTTAAATGCATGAAAATGCATGAATATGTTACAAGTATTCTTGCAGATAAAAATGAGCATTAACTATATTTTGTGTTTTTGAACCCATGAAAATGATACAAGTATTATTGCGCATTAACTATATTTTGTGTTTTTGAATGCATGAAAATGCATGAATATGTTACAAGTATTCTTGCACATTAAAATGAGCATTAACTATATTTTGTGTTTTTGAACCCATGAAAATGTTACAAGTATTATTGCGCATTAATTATATTTTGTGTTTTAAATGCATGAAAATGCATGAATATGTTACAAGTATTCTTGCAGATAAAAATGAGCATTAACTATATTTTGTGTTTTTGAACCCATGAAAATGATACAAGTATTATTGCGCATTAACTATATTTTGTGTTTTTGAATGCATGAAAATGCATGAATATGTTACAAGTATTCTTGCACATTAAAATGAGCATTAACTATATTTTGTGTTTTTGAACCCATGAAAATGATACAAGTATTATTGCGCATTTATTATATTTTGTGTTTTAAATGCATGAAAATGCATGAATATGTTACAAGTATTCTTGCAGATAAAAATGAGCATTAACTATATTTTGTGTTTTTGAACCCATGAAAATGATACAAGTATTATTGTGCATTAATTATATTTTGTGTTTTAAATGCATGAAAATGCATGAATATGTTACAAGTATTCTTGCAGATAAAAATGAGCATTAACTATATTTTGTGTTTTTGAACCCATGAAAATGATACAAGTATTATTGCGCATTAATTATATTTTGTGTTTTAAATGCATGAAAATGCATGAATATGTTACAAGTATTCTTGCAGATAAAAATGAGCATTAACTATATTTTGTGTTTTTGAACCCATGAAAATGATACAAGTATTATTGCGCATTAATTATATTTTGTGTTTTAAATGCATGAAAATGCATGAATATGTTACAAGTATTCTTGCAGATAAAAATGAGCATTAACTATATTTTGTGTTTTTGAACCCATGAAAATGATACAAGTATTATTGCGCATTAACTATATTTTGTGTTTTTGAATGCATGAAAATGCATGAATATGTTACAAGTATTCTTGCACATTAAAATGAGCATTAACTATATTTTGTGTTTTTGAACCCATGAAAATGATACAAGTATTATTGCGCATTAATTATATTTTGTGTTTTAAATGCATGAAAATGCATGAATATGTTACAAGTATTCTTGCAGATAAAAATGAGCATTAACTATATTTTGTGTTTTTGAACCCATGAAAATGATACAAGTATTATTGCGCATTAATTATATTTTGTGTTTTAAATGCATGAAAATGCATGAATATGTTACAAGTATTCTTGCAGATAAAAATGAGCATTAACTATATTTTGTGTTTTTGAACCCATGAAAATGATACAAGTATTATTGCGCATTAATTATATTTTGTGTTTTAAATGCATGAAAATGCATGAATATGTTACAAGTATTCTTGCAGATAAAAATGAGCATTAACTATATTTTGTGTTTTTGAACCCATGAAAATGATACAAGTATTATTGCGCATTAACTATATTTTGTGTTTTTGAATGCATGAAAATGCATGAATATGTTACAAGTATTCTTGCACATTAAAATGAGCATTAACTATATTTTGTGTTTTTGAACCCATGAAAATGTTACAAGTATTACTGCGCATTAATTATATTTTGTGTTTTAAATGCATGAAAATGCATGAATATGTTACAAGTATTCTTGCAGATAAAAATGAGCATTAACTATATTTAGTGTTTTTGAACCCATGAAAATGATACAAGTATTATTGCGCATTAACTATATTTTGTGTTTTTGAATGCATGAAAATGCATGAATATGTTACAAGTATTCTTGCACATTAAAATGAGCATTAACTATATTTTGTTTTTTTGAACCCATGAAAATGATACAAGTATTATTGCGCATTAATTATATTTTGTGTTTTAAATGCATGAAAATGCATGAATATGTTAGAAGTATTCTTGCACATTAAAATGAGCATTAACTATATTTTGTGTTTTTGAACCCATGAAAATGATACAAGTATTATTGCGCATTAATTATATTTTGTGTTTTAAATGCATGAAAATGCATGAATATGTTACAAGTATTCTTGCAGATAAAAATGAGCATTAACTATATTCTGTGTTTTTGAACCCATGAAAATGATACAAGTATTAACTATATTTTATGTTTTTGAATGCATGAAAATGCATGAATATGTTACAAGTATTCTTGCACATTAAAATGAGCATTAACTATATTTTGTGTTTTTGAACCCATGAAAATGATACAAGTATTATTGCGCATTAATTATATTTTGTGTTTTAAATGCATGAAAATGCATGAATATGTTACAAGTATTCTTGCACATTAAAATGAGCATTAACTATATTTTGTGTTTTTGAACCCATGAAAATGATACAAGTATTATTGCGCATTAATTATATTTTGTGTTTTAAATGCATGAAAATGCATGAATATGTTACAAGTATTCTTGCAGATAAAAATGAGCATTAACTATATTTTGTGTTTTTAAACCCATGAAAATGATACAAGTATTATTGCGCATTAACTATATTTTATGTTTTTGAATGCATGAAAATGCATGAATATGTTACAAGTATTCTTGCACATTAAAATGAGCATTAACTATATTTTGTGTTTTTGAACCCATGAAAATGATACAAGTATTATTGCGCATTAATTATATTTTGTGTTTTAAATGCATGAAAATGCATGAATATGTTACAAGTATTCTTGCAGATAAAAATGAGCATTAACTATATTCTGTGTTTTTGAACCCATGAAAATGATACAAGTATTAACTATATTTTATGTTTTTGAATGCATGAAAATGCATGAATATGTTACAAGTATTCTTGCACATTAAAATGAGCATTAACTATATTTTGTGTTTTTGAACCCATGAAAATGATACAAGTATTATTGCGCATTAATTATATTTTGTGTTTTAAATGCATGAAAATGCATGAATATGTTACAAGTATTCTTGCACATTAAAATGAGCATTAACTATATTTTGTGTTTTTGAACCCATGAAAATGATACAAGTATTATTGCGCATTAATTATATTTTGTGTTTTAAATGCATGAAAATGCATGAATATGTTACAAGTATTCTTGCAGATAAAAATGAGCATTAACTATATTTTGTGTTTTTAAACCCATGAAAATGATACAAGTATTATTGCGCATTAACTATATTTTATGTTTTTGAATGCATGAAAATGCATGAATATGTTACAAGTATTCTTGCACATTAAAATGAGCATTAACTATATTTTGTGTTTTTGAACCCATGAAAATGATACAAGTATTATTGCGCATTAATTATATTTTGTGTTTTAAATGCATGAAAATGCATGAATATGTTACAAGTATTCTTGCAGATAAAAATGAGCATTAACTATATTCTGTGTTTTTGAACCCATGAAAATGATACAAGTATTAACTATATTTTATGTTTTTGAATGCATGAAAATGCATGAATATGTTACAAGTATTCTTGCACATTAAAATGAGCATTAACTATATTTTGTGTTTTTGAACCCATGAAAATGATACAAGTATTATTGCGCATTAATTATATTTTGTGTTTTAAATGCATGAAAATGCATGAATATGTTACAAGTATTCTTGCACATTAAAATGAGCATTAACTATATTTTGTGTTTTTGAACCCATGAAAATGATACAAGTATTATTGCGCATTAATTATATTTTGTGTTTTAAATGCATGAAAATGCATGAATATGTTACAAGTATTCTTGCAGATAAAAATGAGCATTAACTATATTTTGTGTTTTTAAACCCATGAAAATGATACAAGTATTATTGCGCATTAACTATATTTTATGTTTTTGAATGCATGAAAATGCATGAATATGTTACAAGTATTCTTGCACATTAAAATGAGCATTAACTATATTTTGTGTTTTTGAACCCATGAAAATGATACAAGTATTATTGCGCATTAATTATATTTTGTGTTTTAAATGCATGAAAATGCATGAATATGTTACAAGTATTCTTGCAGATAAAAATGAGCATTAACTATATTTTGTGTTTTTGAACCCATGAAAATAATACAAGTATTATTGCGCATTAACTATATTTTGTGTTTTTGAATGCATGAAAATGCATGAATATGTTACAAGTATTCTTGCACATTAAAATGAGCATTAACTATATTTTGTGTTTTTGAACCCATGAAAATGATACAAGTATTATTGCGCATTAACTATATTTTATGTTTTTGAATGCATGAAAATGCATGAATATGTTACAAGTATTCTTGCACATTAAAATGAGCATTAACTATATTTTGTGTTTTTGAACCCATGAAAATGATACAAGTATTATTGCGCATTAACTATATTTTATGTTTTTGAATGCATGAAAATGCATGAATATGTTAGAAGTATCCTTGCACATTAAAATGAGCATTAACTATATTTTGTGTTTTTGAACCCATGAAAATGATACAAGTATTATTGCGCATTAACTATATTTTATGTTTTTGAATGCATGAAAATGCATGAATATGTTACAAGTATTCTTGCACATTAAAATGAGCATTAACTATATTTTGTGTTTTTGAACCCATGAAAATGATACAAGTATTATTGCGCATTAACTATATTTTATGTTTTTGAATGCATGAAAATGCATGAATATGTTACAAGTATTCTTGCACATTAAAATGAGCATTAACTATATTTTGTGTTTTTGAACCCATGAAAATGATACAAGTATTATTGCGCATTAACTATATTTTATGTTTTTGAATGCATGAAAATGCATGAATATGTTACAAGTATTCTTGCACATTAAAATGAGCATTAACTATATTTTGTGTTTTTGAACCCATGAAAATGATACAAGTATTATTGCGCATTAATTATATTTTGTGTTTTAAATGCATGGAAATGCATGAATATGTTACAAGTATTCTTGCACATTAAAATGAGCATTAACTATATTTTGTGTTTTTGAACCCATGAAAATGATACAAGTATTATTGCGCATTAACTATATTTTATGTTTTTGAATGCATGAAAATGCATGAATATGTTACAAGTATTCTTGCACATTAAAATGAGCATTAACTATATTTTGTGTTTTTGAACCCATGAAAATGATACAAGTATTATTGCGCATTAACTATATTTTATGTTTTTGAATGCATGAAAATGCATGAATATGTTAGAAGTATCCTTGCACATTAAAATGAGCATTAACTATATTTTGTGTTTTTGAACCCATGAAAATGATACAAGTATTATTGCGCATTAACTATATTTTATGTTTTTGAATGCATGAAAATGCATGAATATGTTACAAGTATTCTTGCACATTAAAATGAGCATTAACTATATTTTGTGTTTTTGAACCCATGAAAATGATACAAGTATTATTGCGCATTAACTATATTTTATGTTTTTGAATGCATGAAAATGCATGAATATGTTACAAGTATTCTTGCACATTAAAATGAGCATTAACTATATTTTGTGTTTTTGAACCCATGAAAATGATACAAGTATTATTGCGCATTAATTATATTTTGTGTTTTAAATGCATGAAAATGCATGAATATGTTAGAAGTATTCTTGCACATTAAAATGAGCATTAACTATATTTTGTGTTTTTGAACCCATGAAAATGATACAAGTATTATTGCGCATTAATTATATTTTGTGTTTTAAATGCATGAAAATGCATGAATATGTTACAAGTATTCTTGCAGATAAAAATGAGCATTAACTATATTTTGTGTTTTTGAACCCATGAAAATGATACAAGTATTATTGCGCATTAACTATATTTTATGTTTTTGAATTCATGAAAATGCATGAATATGTTACAAGTATTCTTGCACATTAAAATGAGCATTAACTATATTTTGTGTTTTTGAACCCATGAAAATGATACAAGTATTATTGCGCATTAACTATATTTTATGTTTTTGAATGCATGAAAATGCATGAATATGTTAGAAGTATTCTTGCACATTAAAATGAGCATTAACTATATTTTGTGTTTTTGAACCCATGAAAATGATACAAGTATTATTGCGCATTAATTATATTTTGTGTTTTAAATGCATGAAAATGCATGAATATGTTACAAGTATTCTTGCAGATAAAAATGAGCATTAACTATATTCTGTGTTTTTGAACCCATGAAAATGATACAAGTATTAACTATATTTTATGTTTTTGAATGCATGAAAATGCATGAATATGTTACAAGTATTCTTGCACATTAAAATGAGCATTAACTATATTTTGTGTTTTTGAACCCATGAAAATGATACAAGTATTATTGCGCATTAACTATATTTTGTGTTTTAAATGCATGAAAATGCATGAATATGTTACAAGTATTCTTGCAGATAAAAATGAGCATTAACTATATTTTGTGTTTTTGAACCCATGAAAATGATACAAGTATTATTGCGCATTAACTATATTTTGTGTTTTAAATGCATGAAAATGCATGAATATGTTACAAGTATTTTTGCAGATAAAAATGAGCATTAACTATATTCTGTGTTTTTGAACCCATGAAAATGATACAAGTATTATTGCGCATTAACTATATTTTATGTTTTTGAATGCATGAAAATGCATGAATATGTTAGAAGTATTCTTGCACATTAAAATGAGCATTAACTATATTTTGTGTTTTTGAACCCATGAAAATGATACAAGTATTATTGCGCATTAATTATATTTTGTGTTTTAAATGCATGAAAATGCATGAATATGTTACAAGTATTCTTGCACATTAAAATGAGCATTAACTATATTTTGTGTTTTTGAACCCATGAAAATGATACAAGTATTATTGCGCATTAATTTTATTTTGTGTTTTAAATGCATGAAAATGCATGAATATGTTACAAGTATTCTTGCAGATAAAAATGAGCATTAACTATATTTTGTGTTTTTAACCCATGAAAATGATACAAGTATTATTGCGCATTAACTATATTTTGTGTTTTTGAATGCATGAAAATGCATGAATATGTTACATGTATTCTTGCACATTAAAATGAGCATTAACTATATTTTGTGTTTTTGAACCCATGAAAATGATACAAGTATTATTGCGCATTAACTATATTTTGTGTTTTTGAATGCATGAAAATGCATGAATATGTTACAAGTATTCTTGCACATTAAAATGAGCATTAACTATATTTTGTGTTTTTGAACCCATGAAAATGATACAAGTATTATTGCGCATTAATTATATTTTGTGTTTATGAATGCATGAAAATGCATGAATATGTTACAAGTATTCTTGCAGATAAAAATGAGCATTAACTATATTTTGTGTTTTTGAACCCATGAAAATGATACAAGTATTATTGTGCATTAATTATATTTTGTGTTTTAAATGCATGAAAATGCATGAATATGTTACAAGTATTCTTGCAGATAAAAATGAGCATTAACTATATTTTGTGTTTTTGAACCCATGAAAATGATACAAGTATTATTGCGCATTAACTATATTTTGTGTTTTAAATGCATGAAAATGCATGAATATGTTACAAGTATTCTTGCAGATAAAAATGAGCATTAACTATATTTTGTGTTTTTGAACCCATGAAAATGATACAAGTATTATTGCGCATTAATTATATTTTGTGTTTTAAATGCATGAAAATGCATGAATATGTTACAAGTATTCTTGCAGATAAAAATGAGCATTAACTATATTTTGTGTTTTTGAACCCATGAAAATGATACAAGTATTATTGCGCATTAACTATATTTTGTGTTTTTGAATGCATGAAAATGCATGAATATGTTACAAGTATTTTTTGCACATTAAAATGAGCATTAACTATATTTAGTGTTTTTGAACCCATGAAAATGATACAAGTATTATTGCGCATTAACTATATTTTGTGTTTTTGAATGCATGAAAATGCATGAATATGTTACAAGTATTCTTGCACATTAAAATGAGCATTAACTATATTTTGTGTTTTTGAACCCATGAAAATGATACAAGTATTATTGCGCATTAATTATATTTTGTGTTTTAAATGCATGAAAATGCATGAATATGTTACAAGTATTCTTGCAGATAAAAATGAGCATTAACTATATTCTGTGTTTTTGAACCCATGAAAATGATACAAGTATTAACTATATTTTATGTTTTTGAATGCATGAAAATGCATGAATATGTTACAAGTATTCTTGCACATTAAAATGAGCATTAACTATATTTTGTGTTTTTGAACCCATGAAAATGATACAAGTATTATTGCGCATTAATTATATTTTGTGTTTTAAATGCATGAAAATGCATGAATATGTTACAAGTATTCTTGCAGATAAAAATGAGCATTAACTATATTTTGTGTTTTTGAACCCATGAAAATGATACAAGTATTATTGCGCATTAACTATATTTTGTGTTTTTGAATGCATGAAAATGCATGAATATGTTACAAGTATTTTTTGCACATTAAAATGAGCATTAACTATATTTAGTGTTTTTGAACCCATGAAAATGATACAAGTATTATTGCGCATTAACTATATTTTGTGTTTTTGAATGCATGAAAATGCATGAATATGTTACAAGTATTCTTGCACATTAAAATGAGCATTAACTATATTTTGTGTTTTTGAACCCATGAAAATGTTACAAGTATTATTGCGCATTAATTATATTTTGTGTTTTAAATGCATGAAAATGCATGAATATGTTACAAGTATTCTTGCAGATAAAAATGAGCATTAACTATATTTTGTGTTTTTGAACCCATGAAAATGATACAAGTATTATTGCGCATTAATTATATTTTGTGTTTTAAATGCATGAAAATGCATGAATATGTTACAAGTATTCTTGCAGATAAAAATGAGCATTAACTATATTTTGTGTTTTTGAACCCATGAAAATGATACAAGTATTATTGCGCATTAACTATATTTTGTGTTTTTGAATGCATGAAAATGCATGAATATGTTACAAGTATTCTTGCACATTAAAATGAGCATTAACTATATTTTGTGTTTTTGAACCCATGAAAATGATACAAGTATTATTGCGCATTAACTATATTTTGTGTTTTTGAACCCATGAAAATGATACAAGTATTATTGCGCATTAATTATATTTTGTGTTTTAAATGCATGAAAATGCATGAATATGTTACAAGTATTCTTGCAGATAAAAATGAGCATTAACTATATTTTGTGTTTTTGAACCCATGAAAATGATACAAGTATTATTGCGCATTAATTATATTTTGTGTTTTAAATGCATGAAAATGCATGAATATGTTACAAGTATTCTTGCAGATAAAAATGAGCATTAACTATATTTTGTGTTTTTGAACCCATGAAAATGATACAAGTATTATTGCGCATTAACTATATTTTATGTTTTTGAATTCATGAAAATGCATGAATATGTTACAAGTATTCTTGCACATTAAAATGAGCATTAACTATATTTTGTGTTTTTGAACCCATGAAAATGATACAAGTATTATTGCGCATTAACTATATTTTATGTTTTTGAATGCATGAAAATGCATGAATATGTTAGAAGTATTCTTGCACATTAAAATGAGCATTAACTATATTTTGTGTTTTTGAACCCATGAAAATGATACAAGTATTATTGCGCATTTATTATATTTTGTGTTTTAAATGCATGAAAATGCATGAATATGTTACAAGTATTCTTGCAGATAAAAATGAGCATTAACTATATTCTGTGTTTTTGAACCCATGAAAATGATACAAGTATTAACTATATTTTATGTTTTTGAATGCATGAAAATGCATGAATATGTTACAAGTATTCTTGCACATTAAAATGAGCATTAACTATATTTTGTGTTTTTGAACCCATGAAAATGATACAAGTATTATTGCGCATTAATTATATTTTGTGTTTTAAATGCATGAAAATGCATGAATATGTTACAAGTATTCTTGCAGATAAAAATGAGCATTAACTATATTTTGTGTTTTTGAACCCATGAAAATGATACAAGTATTATTGCGCATTAACTATATTTTGTGTTTTAAATGCATGAAAATGCATGAATATGTTACAAGTATTTTTGCAGATAAAAATGAGCATTAACTATATTCTGTGTTTTTGAACCCATGAAAATGATACAAGTATTATTGCGCATTAACTATATTTTATGTTTTTGAATGCATGAAAATGCATGAATATGTTAGAAGTATTCTTGCACATTAAAATGAGCATTAACTATATTTTGTGTTTTTGAACCCATGAAAATGATACAAGTATTATTGCGCATTAATTATATTTTGTGTTTTAAATGCATGAAAATGCATGAATATGTTACAAGTATTCTTGCACATTAAAATGAGCATTAACTATATTTTGTGTTTTTGAACCCATGAAAATGATACAAGTATTATTGCGCATTAATTTTATTTTGTGTTTTAAATGCATGAAAATGCATGAATATGTTACAAGTATTCTTGCAGATAAAAATGAGCATTAACTATATTTTGTGTTTTTAACCCATGAAAATGATACAAGTATTATTGCGCATTAACTATATTTTGTGTTTTTGAATGCATGAAAATGCATGAATATGTTACAAGTATTCTTGCAGATAAAAATGAGCATTAACTATATTTTGTGTTTTTGAACCCATGAAAATGATACAAGTATTATTGTGCATTAATTATATTTTGTGTTTTAAATGCATGAAAATGCATGAATATGTTACAAGTATTCTTGCAGATAAAAATGAGCATTAACTATATTCTGTGTTTTTGAACCCATGAAAATGATACAAGTATTAACTATATTTTATGTTTTTGAATGCATGAAAATGCATGAATATGTTACAAGTATTCTTGCACATTAAAATGAGCATTAACTATATTTTGTGTTTTTGAACCCATGAAAATGATACAAGTATTATTGCGCATTAATTATATTTTGTGTTTTAAATGCATGAAAATGCATGAATATGTTACAAGTATTCTTGCAGATAAAAATGAGCATTAACTATATTTTGTGTTTTTGAACCCATGAAAATGATACAAGTATTATTGCGCATTAACTATATTTTGTGTTTTTGAATGCATGAAAATGCATGAATATGTTACAAGTATTTTTTGCACATTAAAATGAGCATTAACTATATTTAGTGTTTTTGAACCCATGAAAATGATACAAGTATTATTGCGCATTAATTATATTTTGTGTTTTTGAATGCATGAAAATGCATGAATATGTTACAAGTATTCTTGCACATTAAAATGAGCATTAACTATATTTTGTGTTTTTGAACCCATGAAAATGATACAAGTATTATTGCGCATTAATTATATTTTGTGTTTTTGAATGCATGAAAATGCATGAATATGTTACAAGTATTCTTGCACATTAAAATGAGCATTAACTATATTTTGTGTTTTTGAACCCATGAAAATGATACAAGTATTATTGCGCATTAATTATATTTTGTGTTTTAAATGCATGAAAATGCATGAATATGTTACAAGTATTCTTGCAGATAAAAATGAGCATTAACTATATTTTGTGTTTTTGAACCCATGAAAATGATACAAGTATTATTGCGCATTAACTATATTTTGTGTTTTTGAATGCATGAAAATGCATGAATATGTTACAAGTATTTTTTGCACATTAAAATGAGCATTAACTATATTTAGTGTTTTTGAACCCATGAAAATGATACAAGTATTATTGCGCATTAACTATATTTTGTGTTTTTGAATGCATGAAAATGCATGAATATGTTACAAGTATTCTTGCACATTAAAATGAGCATTAACTATATTTTGTTTTTTTGAACCCATGAAAATGATACAAGTATTATTGCGCATTAATTATATTTTGTGTTTTAAATGCATGAAAATGCATGAATATGTTACAAGTATTCTTGCAGATAAAAATGAGCATTAACTATATTTTGTGTTTTTGAACCCATGAAAATGATACAAGTATTATTGCGCATTAATTATATTTTGTGTTTTAAATGCATGAAAATGCATGAATATGTTACAAGTATTCTTGCAGATAAAAATGAGCATTAACTATATTTTGTGTTTTTGAACCCATGAAAATGATACAAGTATTATTGCGCATTAACTATATTTTATGTTTTTGAATGCATGAAAATGCATGAATATGTTACAAGTATTCTTGCACATTAAAATGAGCATTAACTATATTTTGTGTTTTTGAACCCATGAAAATGATACAAGTATTATTGCGCATTAACTATATTTTGTGTTTTTGAATGCATGAAAATGCATGAATATGTTACAAGTATTCTTGCAGATAAAAATGAGCATTAACTATATTTTGTTTTTTTGAACCCATGAAAATGATACAAGTATTATTGCGCATTAACTATATTTTGTGTTTTTGAATGCATGAAAATGCATGAATATGTTACAAGTATTCTTGCACATTAAAATGAGCATTAACTATATTTTGTGTTTTTGAACCCATGAAAATGTTACAAGTATTATTGCGCATTAATTATATTTTGTGTTTTAAATGCATGAAAATGCATGAATATGTTACAAGTATTCTTGCAGATAAAAATGAGCATTAACTATATTTTGTGTTTTTGAACCCATGAAAATGTTACAAGTATTATTGCGCATTAATTATATTTTGTGTTTTAAATGCATGAAAATGCATGAATATGTTACAAGTATTCTTGCAGATAAAAATGAGCATTAACTATATTTTGTGTTTTTGAACCCATGAAAATGATACAAGTATTATTGCGCATTAATTATATTTTGTGTTTTAAATGCATGAAAATGCATGAATATGTTACAAGTATTCTTGCAGATAAAAATGAGCATTAACTATATTTTGTGTTTTTGAACCCATGAAAATGATACAAGTATTATTGCGCATTAACTATATTTTGTGTTTTTGAATGCATGAAAATGCATGAATATGTTACAAGTATTTTTTGCACATTAAAATGAGCATTAACTATATTTAGTGTTTTTGAACCCATGAAAATGATACAAGTATTATTGCGCATTAACTATATTTTATGTTTTTTAATTCATGAAAATGCATGAATATGTTACAAGTATTCTTGCACATTAAAATGAGCATTAACTATATTTTGTGTTTTTAAACCCATGAAAATGATACAAGTATTATTGCGCATTAACTATATTTTATGTTTTTGAATGCATGAAAATGCATGAATATGTTACAAGTATTCTTGCACATTAAAATGAGCATTAACTATATTTTGTGTTTTTGAACCCATGAAAATGATACAAGTATTATTGCGCATTAACTATATTTTATGTTTTTGAATGCATGAAAATGCATGAATATGTTAGAAGTATTCTTGCACATTAAAATGAGCATTAACTATATTTTGTGTTTTTGAACCCATGAAAATGATACAAGTATTATTGCGCATTAATTATATTTTGTGTTTTAAATGCATGAAAATGATACAAGTATTATTGCGCATTAATTATATTTTATGTTTTTGAATGCATGAAAATGCATGAATATGTTAGAAGTATTCTTGCACATTAAAATGAGCATTAACTATATTTTGTGTTTTTGAACCCATGAAAATGATACAAGTATTATTGCGCATTAATTATATTTTGTGTTTTAAATGCATGAAAATGCATGAATATGTTACAAGTATTCTTGCAGATAAAAATGAGCATTAACTATATTCTGTGTTTTTGAACCCATGAAAATGATACAAGTATTAACTATATTTTATGTTTTTGAATGCATGAAAATGCATGAATATGTTACAAGTATTCTTGCACATTAAAATGAGCATTAACTATATTTTGTGTTTTTGAACCCATGAAAATGATACAAGTATTATTGCGCATTAATTATATTTTGTGTTTTAAATGCATGAAAATGCATGAATATGTTACAAGTATTCTTGCAGATAAAAATGAGCATTAACTATATTTTGTGTTTTTGAACCCATGAAAATGATACAAGTATTATTGCGCATTAACTATATTTTGTGTTTTAAATGCATGCAAATGCATGAATATGTTACAAGTATTCTTGCAGATAAAAATGAGCATTAACTATATTCTGTGTTTTTGAACCCCTGAAAATGATACAAGTATTATTGCGCATTAACTATATTTTATGTTTTTGAATGCATGAAAATGCATGAATATGTTAGAAGTATTCTTGCACATTAAAATGAGCATTAACTATATTTTGTGTTTTTGAACCCATGAAAATGATACAAGTATTATTGCGCATTAATTATATTTTGTGTTTTAAATGCATGAAAATGCATGAATATGTTACAAGTATTCTTGCAGATAAAAATGAGCATTAACTATATTTTGTGTTTTTGAACCCATGAAAATGATACAAGTATTATTGCGCATTAACTATATTTTGTGTTTTAAATGCATGAAAATGCATGAATATGTTACAAGTATTCTTGCAGATAAAAATGAGCATTAACTATATTTTGTGTTTTTGAACCCATGAAAATGATACAAGTATTATTGCGCATTAACTATATTTTGTGTTTTTGAATGCATGAAAATGCATGAATATGTTACAAGTATTTTTTGCACATTAAAATGAGCATTAACTATATTTAGTGTTTTTGAACCCATGAAAATGATACAAGTATTATTGCGCATTAACTATATTTTATGTTTTTGAATTCATGAAAATGCATGAATATGTTACAAGTATTCTTGCACATTAAAATGAGCATTAACTATATTTTGTGTTTTTAAACCCATGAAAATGATACAAGTATTATTGCGCATTAACTATATTTTATGTTTTTGAATGCATGAAAATGCATGAATATGTTACAAGTATTCTTGCACATTAAAATGAGCATTAACTATATTTTGTGTTTTTGAACCCATGAAAATGATACAAGTATTATTGCGCATTAACTATATTTTGTGTTTTAAATGCATGAAAATGCATGAATATGTTACAAGTTTTCTTGCAGATAAAAATGAGCATTAACTATATTTTGTGTTTTTGAACCCATGAAAATGATACAAGTATTATTGCGCATTAACTATATTTTGTGTTTTTGAATGCATGAAAATGCATGAATATGTTACAAGTATTCTTGCACATTAAAATGAGCATTAACTATATTTTGTTTTTTTGAACCCATGAAAATGATACAAGTATTATTGCGCATTAACTATATTTTGTGTTTTAAATGCATGAAAATGCATGAATATGTTAGAAGTATTCTTGCAGATAAAAATGAGCATTAACTATATTTTGTGTTTTTGAACCCATGAAAATGATACAAGTATTATTGCGCATTAACTATATTTTGTGTTTTAAATGCATGAAAATGCATGAATATGTTACAAGTATTCTTGCAGATAAAAATGAGCATTAACTATATTTTGTGTTTTTGAACCCATGAAAATGATACAAGTATTATTGCGCATTAACTATATTTTGTGTTTTTGAATGCATGAAAATGCATGAATATGTTACAAGTATTTTTTGCACATTAAAATGAGCATTAACTATATTTAGTGTTTTTGAACCCATGAAAATGATACAAGTATTATTGCGCATTAACTATATTTTATGTTTTTGAATTCATGAAAATGCATGAATATGTTACAAGTATTCTTGCACATTAAAATGAGCATTAACTATATTTTGTGTTTTTGAACCCATGAAAATGATACAAGTATTATTGCGCATTAACTATATTTTATGTTTTTGAATGCATGAAAATGCATGAATATGTTAGAAGTATTCTTGCAGATAAAAATGAGCATTAACTATATTTTGTGTTTTTGAACCCATGAAAATGATACAAGTATTATTGCGCATTAACTATATTTTGTGTTTTTGAATGCATGAAAATGCATGAATATGTTACAAGTATTTTTTGCACATTAAAATGAGCATTAACTATATTTAGTGTTTTTGAACCCATGAAAATGATACAAGTATTATTGCGCATTAACTATATTTTATGTTTTTGAATTCATGAAAATGCATGAATATGTTACAAGTATTCTTGCACATTAAAATGAGCATTAACTATATTTTGTGTTTTTGAACCCATGAAAATGATACAAGTATTATTGCGCATTAACTATATTTTGTGTTTTAAATGCATGAAAATGCATGAATATGTTACAAGTATTCTTGCAGATAAAAATGAGCATTAACTATATTTTGTGTTTTTGAACCCATGAAAATGATACAAGTATTATTGCGCATTAACTATATTTTGTGTTTTTGAATGCATGAAAATGCATGAATATGTTACAAGTATTTTTTGCACATTAAAATGAGCATTAACTATATTTAGTGTTTTTGAACCCATGAAAATGATACAAGTATTATTGCGCATTAACTATATTTTATGTTTTTGAATTCATGAAAATGCATGAATATGTTACAAGTATTCTTGCACATTAAAATGAGCATTAACTATATTTTGTGTTTTTGAACCCATGAAAATGATACAAGTATTATTGCGCATTAACTATATTTTATGTTTTTGAATGCATGAAAATGCATGAATATGTTAGAAGTATTCTTGCAGATAAAAATGAGCATTAACTATATTTTGTGTTTTTGAACCCATGAAAATGATACAAGTATTATTGCGCATTAACTATATTTTATGTTTTTGAATTCATGAAAATGCATGAATATGTTACAAGTATTCTTGCACATTAAAATGAGCATTAACTATATTTTGTGTTTTTGAACCCATGAAAATGATACAAGTATTATTGCGCATTAACTATATTTTGTGTTTTTGAATGCATGAAAATGCATGAATATGTTACAAGTATTTTTTGCACATTAAAATGAGCATTAACTATATTTAGTGTTTTTGAACCCATGAAAATGATACAAGTATTATTGCGCATTAACTATATTTTATGTTTTTGAATTCATGAAAATGCATGAATATGTTACAAGTATTCTTGCACATTAAAATGAGCATTAACTATATTTTGTGTTTTTGAACCCATGAAAATGATACAAGTATTATTGCGCATTAACTATATTTTGTGTTTTAAATGCATGAAAATGCATGAATATGTTACAAGTATTCTTGCAGATAAAAATGAGCATTAACTATATTTTGTGTTTTTGAACCCATGAAAATGATACAAGTATTATTGCGCATTAACTATATTTTGTGTTTTTGAATGCATGAAAATGCATGAATATGTTACAAGTATTTTTTGCACATTAAAATGAGCATTAACTATATTTAGTGTTTTTGAACCCATGAAAATGATACAAGTATTATTGCGCATTAACTATATTTTATGTTTTTGAATGCATGAAAATGCATGAATATGTTAGAAGTATTCTTGCACATTAAAATGAGCATTAACTATATTTTGTGTTTTTGAACCCATGAAAATGATACAAGTATTATTGCGCATTAATTATATTTTGTGTTTTAAATGCATGAAAATGCATGAATATGTTACAAGTATTCTTGCAGATAAAAATGAGCATTAACTATATTTTGTGTTTTTGAACCCATGAAAATGATACAAGTATTATTGCGCATTAACTATATTTTGTGTTTTAAATGCATGAAAATGCATGAATATGTTACAAGTATTCTTGCAGATAAAAATGAGCATTAACTATATTTTGTGTTTTTGAACCCATGAAAATGATACAAGTATTATTGCGCATTAACTATATTTTGTGTTTTTGAATGCATGAAAATGCATGAATATGTTACAAGTATTTTTTGCACATTAAAATGAGCATTAACTATATTTAGTGTTTTTGAACCCATGAAAATGATACAAGTATTATTGCGCATTAACTATATTTTATGTTTTTGAATTCATGAAAATGCATGAATATGTTACAAGTATTCTTGCACATTAAAATGAGCATTAACTATATTTTGTGTTTTTAAACCCATGAAAATGATACAAGTATTATTGCGCATTAACTATATTTTATGTTTTTGAATGCATGAAAATGCATGAATATGTTACAAGTATTCTTGCACATTAAAATGAGCATTAACTATATTTTGTGTTTTTGAACCCATGAAAATGATACAAGTATTATTGCGCATTAACTATATTTTGTGTTTTAAATGCATGAAAATGCATGAATATGTTACAAGTATTCTTGCAGATAAAAATGAGCATTAACTATATTTTGTGTTTTTGAACCCATGAAAATGATACAAGTATTATTGCGCATTAACTATATTTTGTGTTTTTGAATGCATGAAAATGCATGAATATGTTACAAGTATTCTTGCAGATAAAAATGAGCATTAACTATATTTTGTGTTTTTAAACCCATGAAAATGATACAAGTATTATTGCGCATTAACTATATTTTATGTTTTTGAATTCATGAAAATGCATGAATATGTTACAAGTATTCTTGCACATTAAAATGAGCATTAACTATATTTTGTGTTTTTAAACCCATGAAAATGATACAAGTATTATTGCGCATTAACTATATTTTATGTTTTTGAATGCATGAAAATGCATGAATATGTTACAAGTATTCTTGCACATTAAAATGAGCATTAACTATATTTTGTGTTTTTGAACCCATGAAAATGATACAAGTATTATTGCGCATTAACTATATTTTGTGTTTTAAATGCATGAAAATGCATGAATATGTTACAAGTATTCTTGCAGATAAAAATGAGCATTAACTATATTTTGTGTTTTTGAACCCATGAAAATGATACAAGTATTATTGCGCATTAACTATATTTTGTGTTTTTGAATGCATGAAAATGCATGAATATGTTACAAGTATTCTTGCACATTAAAATGAGCATTAACTATATTTTGTTTTTTTGAACCCATGAAAATGATACAAGTATTATTGCGCATTAACTATATTTTGTGTTTTAAATGCATGAAAATGCATGAATATGTTAGAAGTATTCTTGCAGATAAAAATGAGCATTAACTATATTTTGTGTTTTTGAACCCATGAAAATGATACAAGTATTATTGCGCATTAACTATATTTTGTGTTTTAAATGCATGAAAATGCATGAATATGTTACAAGTATTCTTGCAGATAAAAATGAGCATTAACTATATTTTGTGTTTTTGAACCCATGAAAATGATACAAGTATTATTGCGCATTAACTATATTTTATGTTTTTGAATTCATGAAAATGCATGAATATGTTACAAGTATTCTTGCACATTAAAATGAGCATTAACTATATTTTGTGTTTTTGAACCCATGAAAATGATACAAGTATTATTGCGCATTAACTATATTTTATGTTTTTGAATGCATGAAAATGCATGAATATGTTAGAAGTATTCTTGCAGATAAAAATGAGCATTAACTATATTTTGTGTTTTTGAACCCATGAAAATGATACAAGTATTATTGCGCATTAACTATATTTTGTGTTTTTGAATGCATGAAAATGCATGAATATGTTACAAGTATTTTTTGCACATTAAAATGAGCATTAACTATATTTAGTGTTTTTGAACCCATGAAAATGATACAAGTATTATTGCGCATTAACTATATTTTATGTTTTTGAATTCATGAAAATGCATGAATATGTTACAAGTATTCTTGCACATTAAAATGAGCATTAACTATATTTTGTGTTTTTGAACCCATGAAAATGATACAAGTATTATTGCGCATTAACTATATTTTGTGTTTTAAATGCATGAAAATGCATGAATATGTTACAAGTATTCTTGCAGATAAAAATGAGCATTAACTATATTTTGTGTTTTTGAACCCATGAAAATGATACAAGTATTATTGCGCATTAACTATATTTTGTGTTTTTGAATGCATGAAAATGCATGAATATGTTACAAGTATTTTTTGCACATTAAAATGAGCATTAACTATATTTAGTGTTTTTGAACCCATGAAAATGATACAAGTATTATTGCGCATTAACTATATTTTATGTTTTTGAATTCATGAAAATGCATGAATATGTTACAAGTATTCTTGCACATTAAAATGAGCATTAACTATATTTTGTGTTTTTGAACCCATGAAAATGATACAAGTATTATTGCGCATTAACTATATTTTATGTTTTTGAATGCATGAAAATGCATGAATATGTTAGAAGTATTCTTGCAGATAAAAATGAGCATTAACTATATTTTGTGTTTTTGAACCCATGAAAATGATACAAGTATTATTGCGCATTAACTATATTTTATGTTTTTGAATTCATGAAAATGCATGAATATGTTACAAGTATTCTTGCACATTAAAATGAGCATTAACTATATTTTGTGTTTTTGAACCCATGAAAATGATACAAGTATTATTGCGCATTAACTATATTTTGTGTTTTTGAATGCATGAAAATGCATGAATATGTTACAAGTATTTTTTGCACATTAAAATGAGCATTAACTATATTTAGTGTTTTTGAACCCATGAAAATGATACAAGTATTATTGCGCATTAACTATATTTTATGTTTTTGAATTCATGAAAATGCATGAATATGTTACAAGTATTCTTGCACATTAAAATGAGCATTAACTATATTTTGTGTTTTTGAACCCATGAAAATGATACAAGTATTATTGCGCATTAACTATATTTTGTGTTTTAAATGCATGAAAATGCATGAATATGTTACAAGTATTCTTGCAGATAAAAATGAGCATTAACTATATTTTGTGTTTTTGAACCCATGAAAATGATACAAGTATTATTGCGCATTAACTATATTTTGTGTTTTTGAATGCATGAAAATGCATGAATATGTTACAAGTATTTTTTGCACATTAAAATGAGCATTAACTATATTTAGTGTTTTTGAACCCATGAAAATGATACAAGTATTATTGCGCATTAACTATATTTTATGTTTTTGAATTCATGAAAATGCATGAATATGTTACAAGTATTCTTGCACATTAAAATGAGCATTAACTATATTTTGTGTTTTTGAACCCATGAAAATGATACAAGTATTATTGCGCATTAACTATATTTTGTGTTTTAAATGCATGAAAATGCATGAATATGTTACAAGTATTCTTGCAGATAAAAATGAGCATTAACTATATTTTGTGTTTTTGAACCCATGAAAATGATACAAGTATTATTGCGCATTAACTATATTTTGTGTTTTTGAATGCATGAAAATGCATGAATATGTTACAAGTATTTTTTGCACATTAAAATGAGCATTAACTATATTTAGTGTTTTTGAACCCATGAAAATGATACAAGTATTATTGCGCATTAACTATATTTTATGTTTTTGAATTCATGAAAATGCATGAATATGTTACAAGTATTCTTGCACATTAAAATGAGCATTAACTATATTTTGTGTTTTTGAACCCATGAAAATGATACAAGTATTATTGCGCATTAACTATATTTTATGTTTTTGAATGCATGAAAATGCATGAATATGTTAGAAGTATTCTTGCAGATAAAAATGAGCATTAACTATATTTTGTGTTTTTGAACCCATGAAAATGATACAAGTATTATTGCGCATTAACTATATTTTGTGTTTTTGAATGCATGAAAATGCATGAATATGTTACAAGTATTTTTTGCACATTAAAATGAGCATTAACTATATTTAGTGTTTTTGAACCCATGAAAATGATACAAGTATTATTGCGCATTAACTATATTTTATGTTTTTGAATTCATGAAAATGCATGAATATGTTACAAGTATTCTTGCACATTAAAATGAGCATTAACTATATTTTGTGTTTTTAAACCCATGAAAATGATACAAGTATTATTGCGCATTAACTATATTTTATGTTTTTGAATGCATGAAAATGCATGAATATGTTACAAGTATTCTTGCACATTAAAATGAGCATTAACTATATTTTGTGTTTTTGAACCCATGAAAATGATACAAGTATTATTGCGCATTAACTATATTTTGTGTTTTAAATGCATGAAAATGCATGAATATGTTACAAGTATTCTTGCAGATAAAAATGAGCATTAACTATATTTTGTGTTTTTGAACCCATGAAAATGATACAAGTATTATTGCGCATTAACTATATTTTGTGTTTTTGAATGCATGAAAATGCATGAATATGTTACAAGTATTCTTGCACATTAAAATGAGCATTAACTATATTTTGTTTTTTTGAACCCATGAAAATGATACAAGTATTATTGCGCATTAACTATATTTTATGTTTTTGAATGCATGAAAATGCATGAATATGTTAGAAGTATTCTTGCACATTAAAATGAGCATTAACTATATTTTGTGTTTTTGAACCCATGAAAATGATACAAGTATTATTGCGCATTAATTATATTTTGTGTTTTAAATGCATGAAAATGCATGAATATGTTACAAGTATTCTTGCACATTAAAATGAGCATTAACTATATTTTGTGTTTTTGAACCCATGAAAATGATACAAGTATTATTGCGCATTAATTATATTTTGTGTTTTAAATGCATGAAAATGCATGAATATGTTACAAGTATTCTTGCAGATAAAAATGAGCATTAACTATATTTTGTGTTTTTAAACCCATGAAAATGATACAAGTATTATTGCGCATTAACTATATTTTATGTTTTTGAATGCATGAAAATGCAGGAATATGTTACAAGTATTCTTGCACATTAAAATGAGCATTAACTATATTTTGTGTTTTTGAACCCATGAAAATGATACAAGTATTATTGCGCATTAACTATATTTTATGTTTTTGAATGCATGAAAATGCATGAATATGTTAGAAGTATTCTTGCACATTAAAATGAGCATTAACTATATTTTGTGTTTTTGAACCCATGAAAATGATACAAGTATTATTGCGCATTAATTATATTTTGTGTTTTAAATGCATGAAAATGCATGAATATGTTACAAGTATTGTTGCAGATAAAAATGAGCATTAACTATATTTTGTGTTTTTAAACCCATGAAAATGATACAAGTATTATTGCGCATTAACTATATTTTATGTTTTTGAATGCATGAAAATGCAGGAATATGTTACAAGTATTCTTGCACATTAAAATGAGCATTAACTATATTTTGTGTTTTTGAACCCATGAAAATGATACAAGTATTATTGCGCATTAACTATATTTTATGTTTTTGAATGCATGAAAATGCATGAATATGTTAGAAGTATTCTTGCACATTAAAATGAGCATTAACTATATTTTGTGTTTTTGAACCCATGAAAATGATACAAGTATTATTGCGCATTAATTATATTTTGTGTTTTAAATGCATGAAAATGCATGAATATGTTACAAGTATTGTTGCAGATAAAAATGAGCATTAACTATATTTTGTGTTTTTAAACCCATGAAAATGATACAAGTATTATTGCGCATTAACTATATTTTATGTTTTTGAATGCATGAAAATGCAGGAATATGTTACAAGTATTCTTGCACATTAAAATGAGCATTAACTATATTTTGTGTTTTTGAACCCATGAAAATGATACAAGTATTATTGCGCATTAACTATATTTTATGTTTTTGAATGCATGAAAATGCATGAATATGTTAGAAGTATTCTTGCACATTAAAATGAGCATTAACTATATTTTGTGTTTTTGAACCCATGAAAATGATACAAGTATTATTGCGCATTAATTATATTTTGTGTTTTAAATGCATGAAAATGCATGAATATGTTACAAGTATTGTTGCAGATAAAAATGAGCATTAACTATATTTTGTGTTTTTAAACCCATGAAAATGATACAAGTATTATTGCGCATTAACTATATTTTATGTTTTTGAATGCATGAAAATGCAGGAATATGTTACAAGTATTCTTGCACATTAAAATGAGCATTAACTATATTTTGTGTTTTTGAACCCATGAAAATGATACAAGTATTATTGCGCATTAACTATATTTTATGTTTTTGAATGCATGAAAATGCAGGAATATGTTACAAGTATTCTTGCACATTAAAATGAGCAATAACTATATTTTGTGTTTTTGAACCCATGAAAATGATACAAGTATTATTGCGCATTAACTATATTTTGTGTTTTTGAATGCATGAAAATGCATGAATATGTTACAAGTATTTTTTGCACATTAAAATGAGCATAAACTATATTTAGTGTTTTTGAACCCATGAAAATGATACAAGTATTATTGCGCATTAATTATATTTTGTGTTTTAAATGCATGAAAATGCATGAATATGTTACAAGTATTCTTGCAGATAAAAATGAGCATTAACTATATTTTGTGTTTTTGAACCCATGAAAATGATACAAGTATTATTGCGCATTAACTATATTTTGTGTTTTTGAATGCATGAAAATGCATGAATATGTTACAAGTATTTTTTGCACATTAAAATGAGCATTAACTATATTTAGTGTTTTTGAACCCATGAAGATGATACAAGTATTATTGCGCATTAACTATATTTTATGTTTTTGAATGCATGAAAATGCATGAATATGTTACAAGTATTCTTGCACATTAAAATGAGCATTAACTATATTTTGTGTTTTTGAACCCATGAAAATGATACAAGTATTATTGCGCATTAACTATATTTTGTGTTTTTGAATGCATGAAAATGCATGAATATGTTACAAGTATTCTTGCACATTAAAATGAGCATTAACTATATTTTGTGTTTTTGAACCCATGAAAATGATACAAGTATTATTGCGCATTATTTATATTTTGTGTTTTAAATGCATGAAAATGCATGAATATGTTACAAGTATTCTTGCAGATAAAAATGAGCATTAACTATATTTTGTGTTTTTGAACCCATGAAAATGATACAAGTATTATTGCGCATTAACTATATTTTGTGTTTTTGAATGCATGAAAATGCATGAATATGTTACAAGTATTCTTGCACATTAAAATGAGCATTAACTATATTTTGTTTTTTTGAACCCATGAAAATGATACAAGTATTATTGCGCATTAACTATATTTTATGTTTTTGAATGCATGAAAATGCATGAATATGTTAGAAGTATTCTTGCACATTAAAATGAGCATTAACTATATTTTGTGTTTTTGAACCCATGAAAATGATACAAGTATTATTGCGCATTAATTATATTTTGTGTTTTAAATGCATGAAAATGCATGAATATGTTACAAGTATTCTTGCACATTAAAATGAGCATTAACTATATTTTGTGTTTTTGAACCCATGAAAATGATACAAGTATTATTGCGCATTAATTATATTTTGTGTTTTAAATGCATGAAAATGCATGAATATGTTACAAGTATTCTTGCAGATAAAAATGAGCATTAACTATATTTTGTGTTTTTAAACCCATGAAAATGATACAAGTATTATTGCGCATTAACTATATTTTATGTTTTTGAATGCATGAAAATGCAGGAATATGTTACAAGTATTCTTGCACATTAAAATGAGCATTAACTATATTTTGTGTTTTTGAACCCATGAAAATGATACAAGTATTATTGCGCATTAACTATATTTTATGTTTTTGAATGCATGAAAATGCATGAATATGTTAGAAGTATTCTTGCACATTAAAATGAGCATTAACTATATTTTGTGTTTTTGAACCCATGAAAATGATACAAGTATTATTGCGCATTAATTATATTTTGTGTTTTAAATGCATGAAAATGCATGAATATGTTACAAGTATTCTTGCAGATAAAAATGAGCATTAACTATATTTTGTGTTTTTAAACCCATGAAAATGATACAAGTATTATTGCGCATTAACTATATTTTATGTTTTTGAATGCATGAAAATGCAGGAATATGTTACAAGTATTCTTGCACATTAAAATGAGCATTAACTATATTTTGTGTTTTTGAACCCATGAAAATGATACAAGTATTATTGCGCATTAACTATATTTTATGTTTTTGAATGCATGAAAATGCATGAATATGTTAGAAGTATTCTTGCACATTAAAATGAGCATTAACTATATTTTGTGTTTTTGAACCCATGAAAATGATACAAGTATTATTGCGCATTAATTATATTTTGTGTTTTAAATGCATGAAAATGCATGAATATGTTACAAGTATTCTTGCAGATAAAAATGAGCATTAACTATATTTTGTGTTTTTAAACCCATGAAAATGATACAAGTATTATTGCGCATTAACTATATTTTATGTTTTTGAATGCATGAAAATGCAGGAATATGTTACAAGTATTCTTGCACATTAAAATGAGCAATAACTATATTTTGTGTTTTTGAACCCATGAAAATGATACAAGTATTATTGCGCATTAACTATATTTTGTGTTTTTGAATGCATGAAAATGCATGAATATGTTACAAGTATTTTTTGCACATTAAAATGAGCATAAACTATATTTAGTGTTTTTGAACCCATGAAAATGATACAAGTATTATTGCGCATTAATTATATTTTGTGTTTTAAATGCATGAAAATGCATGAATATGTTACTAGTATTCTTGCACATTAAAATGAGCATTAACTATATTTTGTGTTTTTGAACCCATGAAAATGATACAAGTATTATTGCGCATTAACTATATTTTGTGTTTTTGAATGCATGAAAATGCATGAATATGTTACAAGTATTTTTTGCACATTAAAATGAGCATTAACTATATTTAGTGTTTTTGAACCCATGAAAATGATACAAGTATTATTGCGCATTAACTATATTTTATGTTTTTGAATTCATGAAAATGCATGAATATGTTACAAGTATTCTTGCACATTAAAATGAGCATTAACTATATTTTGTGTTTTTAAACCCATGAAAATGATACAAGTATTATTGCGCATTAACTATATTTTATGTTTTTGAATGCATGAAAATGCATGAATATGTTACAAGTATTCTTGCACATTAAAATGAGCATTAACTATATTTTGTGTTTTTGAACCCATGAAAATGATACAAGTATTATTGCGCATTAACTATATTTTATGTTTTTGAATGCATGAAAATGCATGAATATGTTACAAGTATTCTTGCACATTAAAATGAGCATTAACTATATTTTGTGTTTTTGAACCCATGAAAATGATACAAGTATTATTGCGCATTATTTATATTTTGTGTTTTAAATGCATGAAAATGCATGAATATGTTACAAGTATTCTTGCAGATAAAAATGAGCATTAACTATATTCTGTGTTTTTGAACCCATGAAAATGATACAAGTATTATAGCGCATTAACTATATTTTATGTTTTTGAATGCATGAAAATGCATGAATATGTTACAAGTATTCTTGCACATTAAAATGAGCATTAACTATATTTTGTGTTTTTAAACCCATGAAAATGATACAAGTATTATTGCGCATTAACTATATTTTATGTTTTTGAATGCATGAAAATGCATGAATATGTTACAAGTATTCTTGCACATTAAAATGAGCATTAACTATATTTTGTGTTTTTGAACCCATGAAAATGATAAAAGTATTATTGCGCATTAACTATATTTTGTGTTTTTGAATGCATGAAAATGCATGAATATGTTACAAGTATTTTTTGCACATTAAAATGAGCATTAACTATATTTAGTGTTTTTGAACCCATGAAAATGATACAAGTATTATTGCGCATTAACTATATTTTATGTTTTTGAATTCATGAAAATGCATGAATATGTTACAAGTATTCTTGCACATTAAAATGAGCATTAACTATATTTTGTGTTTTTAAACCCATGAAAATGATACAAGTATTATTGCGCATTAACTATATTTTATGTTTTTGAATGCATGAAAATGCATGAATATGTTACAAGTATTCTTGCACATTAAAATGAGCATTAACTATATTTTGTGTTTTTGAACCCATGAAAATGATACAAGTATTATTGCGCATTAATTATATTTTGTGTTTTAAATGCATGAAAATGCATGAATATGTTACAAGTATTCTTGCAGATAAAAATGAGCATTAACTATATTCTGTGTTTTTGAACCCATGAAAATGATACAAGTATTAACTATATTTTATGTTTTTGAATGCATGAAAATGCATGAATATGTTACAAGTATTCTTGCACATTAAAATGAGCATTAACTATATTTTGTGTTTTTGAACCCATGAAAATGATACAAGTATTATTGCGCATTAATTATATTTTGTGTTTTAAATGCATGAAAATGCATGAATATGTTACAAGTATTCTTGCAGATAAAAATGAGCATTAACTATATTCTGTGTTTTTGAACCCATGAAAATGATACAAGTATTATTGCGCATTAACTATATTTTATGTTTTTGAATGCATGAAAATGCATGAATATGTTACAAGTATTCTTGCAGATAAAAATGAGCATTAACTATATTTTGTGTTTTTGAACCCATGAAAATGATACAAGTATTATTGCGCATTAACTATATTTTGTGTTTTTGAATGCATGAAAATGCATGAATATGTTACAAGTATTTTTTGCACATTAAAATGAGCATTAACTATATTTAGTGTTTTTGAACCCATGAAAATGATACAAGTATTATTGCGCATTAACTATATTTTATGTTTTTGAATGCATGAAAATGCATGAATATGTTACAAGTATTCTTGCACATTAAAATGAGCATTAACTATATTTTGTGTTTTTGAACCCATGAAAATGATACAAGTATTATTGCGCATTAATTATATTTTGTGTTTTAAATGCATGAAAATGCATGAATATGTTACAAGTATTCTTGCAGATAAAAATGAGCATTAACTATATTTTGTGTTTTTGAACCCATGAAAATGATACAAGTATTATTGCGCATTAACTATATTTTGTGTTTTTGAATGCATGAAAATGCATGAATATGTTACAAGTATTTTTTGCACATTAAAATGAGCATTAACTATATTTAGTGTTTTTGAACCCATGAAAATGATACAAGTATTATTGCGCATTAACTATATTTTATGTTTTTGAATTCATGAAAATGAATGAATATGTTACAAGTATTCTTGCACATTAAAATGAGCATTAACTATATTCTGTGTTTTTGAACCCATGAAAATGATACAAGTATTAACTATATTTTATGTTTTTGAATGCATGAAAATGCATGAATATGTTACAAGTATTCTTGCACATTAAAATGAGCATTAACTATATTTTGTGTTTTTGAACCCATGAAAATGATACAAGTATTATTGCGCATTAATTATATTTTGTGTTTTAAATGCATGAAAATGCATGAATATGTTACAAGTATTCTTGCAGATAAAAATGAGCATTAACTATATTTTGTGTTTTTGAACCCATGAAAATGATACAAGTATTATTGCGCATTAACTATATTTTATGTTTTTGAATGCATGAAAATGCATGAATATGTTACAAGTATTTTTTGCACATTAAAATGAGCATTAACTATATTTAGTGTTTTTGAACCCATGAAAATGATACAAGTATTATTGCGCATTAACTATATTTTATGTTTTTGAATTCATGAAAATGCATGAATATGTTACAAGTATTCTTGCACATTAAAATGAGCATTAACTATATTTTGTGTTTTTAAACCCATGAAAATGATACAAGTATTATTGCGCATTAACTATATTTTATGTTTTTGAATGCATGAAAATGCATGAATATGTTAGAAGTATTCTTGCACATTAAAATGAGCATTAACTATATTTTGTGTTTTTGAACCCATGAAAATGATACAAGTATTATTGCGCATTAATTATATTTTGTGTTTTAAATGCATGAAAATGCATGAATATGTTACAAGTATTCTTGCACATTAAAATGAGCATTAACTATATTTTGTGTTTTTGAACCCATGAAAATGATACAAGTATTATTGCGCATTAATTATATTTTGTGTTTTAAATGCATGAAAATGCATGAATATGTTACAAGTATTCTTGCACATTAAAATGAGCATTAACTATATTTTGTGTTTTTGAACCCATGAAAATGATACAAGTATTATTGCGCATTAACTATATTTTGTGTTTTTGAATGCATGAAAATGCATGAATATGTTACAAGTATTTTTTGCACATTAAAATGAGCATTAACTATATTTAGTGTTTTTGAACCCATGAAAATGATACTAGTATTATTGCGCATTAACTATATTTTATGTTTTTGAATTCATGAAAATGCATGAATATGTTACAAGTATTCTTGCACATTAAAATGAGCATTAACTATATTTTGTGTTTTTAAACCCATGAAAATGATACAAGTATTATTGCGCATTAACTATATTTTATGTTTTTGAATGCATGAAAATGCATGAATATGTTACAAGTATTCTTGCACATTAAAATGAGCATTAACTATATTTTGTGTTTTTGAACCCATGAAAATTATACAAGTATTATTGCGCATTAACTATATTTTATGTTTTTGAATGCATGAAAATGCATGAATATGTTAGAAGTATTCTTGCACATTAAAATGAGCATTAACTATATTTTGTGTTTTTGAACCCATGAAAATGATACAAGTATTATTGCGCATTAATTATATTTTGTGTTTTAAATGCATGAAAATGCATGAATATGTTACAAGTATTCTTGCAGATAAAAATGAGCATTAACTATATTTTGTGTTTTTGAACCCATGAAAATGATACAAGTATTATTGCGCATTAACTATATTTTGTGTTTTTGAATGCATGAAAATGCATGAATATGTTACAAGTATTCTTGCAGATAAAAATGAGCATTAACTATATTTTGTGTTTTTGAACCCATGAAAATGATACAAGTATTATTGCGCATTAATTATATTTTGTGTTTTAAATGCATGAAAATGCATGAATATGTTACAAGTATTCTTGCAGATAAAAATGAGCATTAACTATATTTTGTGTTTTTGAACCCATGAAAATGATACAAGTATTATTGCGCATTAACAATATTTTGTGTTTTTGAATGCATGAAAATGCAGGAATATGTTACAAGTATTCTTGCACATTAAAATGAGCATTAACTATATTTTGTGTTTTTGAACCCATGAAAATGATACAAGTATTATTGCGCATTAATTATATTTTGTGTTTTAAATGCATGAAAATGCATGAATATGTTACAAGTATTCTTGCAGATAAAAATGAGCATTAACTATATTCTGTGTTTTTGAACCCATGAAAATGATACAAATATTATTGCGCATTAACTATATTTTATGTTTTTGAATGCATGAAAATGCATGAATATGTTAGAAGTATTCTTGCACATTAAAATGAGCATTAACTATATTTTGTGTTTTTGAACCCATGAAAATGATACAAGTATTATTGCGCATTAATTATATTTTGTGTTTTAAATGCATGAAAATGCATGAATATGTTACAAGTATTCTTGCAGATAAAAATTTATTATTATTATAATATAAATATTTTATGTTTTTGAATGCATGAAAATGCATGAATATGTTACAAGTATTCTTGCACATTAAAATGAGCATTAACTATATTTTGTGTTTTTGAACCCATGAAAATGATACAAGTATTATTGCGCATTATCTATATTTTGTGTTTTAAATGCATGAAAATGCATGAATATGTTACAAGTATTCTTGCAGATAAAAATGAGCATTAACTATATTTTGTGTTTTTGAACCCATGAAAATGATACAAGTATTATTGCGCATTAACTATATTTTGTGTTTTTGAATGCATGAAAATGCAGGAATATGTTACAAGTATTCTTGCACATTAAAATGAGCATTAACTATATTTTGTGTTTTTGAACCCATGAAAATGATACAAGTATTATTGCGCATTAACTATATTTTATGTTTTTGAATGCATGAAAATGCATGAATATGTTACAAGTATTCTTGCACATTAAAATGAGCATTAACTATATTTTGTGTTTTTAAACCCATGAAAATGATACAAGTATTATTGCGCATTAACTATATTTTATGTTTTTGAATGCATGAAAATGCATGAATATGTTACAAGTATTCTTGCAGATAAAAATGAGCATTAACTATATTCTGTGTTTTTGAACCCATGAAAATGATACAAGTATTATTGCGCATTAACTATATTTTATGTTTTTGAATGCATGAAAATGCATGAATATGTTACAAGTATTCTTGCAGATAAAAATGAGCATTAACTATATTCTGTGTTTTTGAACCCATGAAAATGATACAAGTATTATTGCGCATTAACTATATTTTATGTTTTTGAATGCATGAAAATGCATGAATATGTTACAAGTATTCTTGCACATTAAAATGAGCATTAACTATATTTTGTGTTTTTGAACCCATGAAAATGATACAAGTATTATTGCGCATTATCTATATTTTATGTTTTTGAATGCATGAAAATGCATGAATATGTTAGAAGTATTCTTGCACATTAAAATGAGCATTAACTATATTTTGTGTTTTTGAACCCATGAAAATGATACAAGTATTTTTGCGCATTAATTATATTTTGTGTTTTAAATGCATGAAAATGCATGAATATGTTACAAGTATTCTTGCACATTAAAATGAGCATTAACTATATTTTGTGTTTTTGAACCCATGAAAATGATACAAGTATTATTGCGCATTAACTATATTTTATGTTTTTGAATGCATGAAAATGCATGAATATGTTACAAGTATTCTTGCACATTAAAATGAGCATTAACTATATTTTGTGTTTTTGAACCCATGAAAATGATACAAGTATTATTGCGCATTAACTATATTTTATGTTTTTGAATTCATGAAAATGCATGAATATGTTACAAGTATTCTTGCACATTAAAATGAGCATTAACTATATTTTGTGTTTTTAAACCCATGAAAATGATACAAGTATTATTGCGCATTAACTATATTTTATGTTTTTGAATGCATGAAAATGCATGAATATGTTACAAGTATTCTTGCAGATAAAAATGAGCATTAACTATATTCTGTGTTTTTGAACCCATGAAAATGATACAAGTATTATTGCGCATTAACTATATTTTATGTTTTTGAATGCATGAAAATGCATGAATATGTTACAAGTATTCTTGCACATTAAAATGAGCATTAACTATATTTTGTGTTTTTGAACCCATGAAAATGATACAAGTATTATTGCGCATTAACTATATTTTATGTTTTTGAATGCATGAAAATGCATGAATATGTTACAAGTATTCTTGCACATTAAAATGAGCATTAACTATATTTTGTGTTTTTGAACCCATGAAAATGATACAAGTATTATTGCGCATTAACTATATTTTATGTTTTTGAATGCATGAAAATGCATGAATATGTTACAAGTATTCTTGCACATTAAAATGAGCATTAACTATATTTTGTGTTTTTAAACCCATGAAAATGATACAAGTATTATTGCGCATTAACTATATTTTATGTTTTTGAATGCATGAAAATGCATGAATATGTTACAAGTATTCTTGCAGATAAAAATGAGCATTAACTATATTCTGTGTTTTTGAACCCATGAAAATGATACAAGTATTATTGCGCATTAACTATATTTTATGTTTTTGAATGCATGAAAATGCATGAATATGTTACAAGTATTCTTGCAGATAAAAATGAGCATTAACTATATTCTGTGTTTTTGAACCCATGAAAATGATACAAGTATTATTGCGCATTAACTATATTTTGTGTTTTTGAATGCATGAAAATGCATGAATATGTTACAAGTATTCTTGCACATTAAAATGAGCATTAACTATATTTTGTGTTTTTGAACCCATGAAAATGATACAAGTATTATTGCGCATTATTTATATTTTGTGTTTTAAATGCATGAAAATGCATGAATATGTTACAAGTATTCTTGCAGATAAAAATGAGCATTAACTATATTCTGTGTTTTTGAACCCATGAAAATGATACAAGTATTATTGCGCATTAACTATATTTTATGTTTTTGAATGCATGAAAATGCATGAATATGTTACAAGTATTCTTGCACATTAAAATGAGCATTAACTATATTTTGTGTTTTTGAACCCATGAAAATGATACAAGTATTATTGCGCATTAACTATATTTTGTGTTTTTGAATTCATGAAAATGCATGAATATGTTACAAGTATTCTTGCACATTAAAATGAGCATTAACTATATTTAGTGTTTTTGAACCCATGAAAATGATACAAGTATTATTGCGCATTAACTATATTTTATGTTTTTGAATTCATGAAAATGCATGAATATGTTACAAGTATTCTTGCACATTAAAATGAGCATTAACTATATTTTGTGTTTTTAAACCCATGAAAATGATACAAGTATTATTGCGCATTAACTATATTTTATGTTTTTGAATGCATGAAAATGCATGAATATGTTACAAGTATTCTTGCACATTAAAATGAGCATTAACTATATTTTGTGTTTTTGAACCCATGAAAATGATACAAGTATTATTGCGCATTAACTATATTTTGTGTTTTAAATGCATGAAAATGCATGAATATGTTACAAGTATTCTTGCAGATAAAAATTTATTATTATTATAATTTAAATATTTTATGTTTTTGAATGCATGAAAATGCATGAATATGTTACAAGTATTCTTGCAGATAAAAATGAGCATTAACTATATTTTGTGTTTTTGAACCCATGAAAATGATACAAGTATTATTGCGCATTAATTATATTTTGTGTTTTAAATGCATGAAAATGCATGAATATGTTACAAGTATTCTTGCAGATAAAAATGAGCATTAACTATATTTTGTGTTTTTGAACCCATGAAAATGATACAAGTATTATTGCGCATTAACTATATTTTGTGTTTTTGAATGCATGAAAATGCAGGAATATGTTACAAGTATTCTTGCACATTAAAATGAGCATTAACTATATTTTGTGTTTTTGAACCCATGAAAATGATACAAGTATTATTGCGCATTAACTATATTTTATGTTTTTGAATTCATGAAAATGCATGAATATGTTACAAGTATTCTTGCACGTTAAAATGAGCATTAACTATATTTTGTGTTTTTAAACCCATGAAAATGATACAAGTATTATTGCGCATTAACTATATTTTATGTTTTTGAATGCATGAAAATGCATGAATATGTTACAAGTATTCTTGCAGATAAAAATGAGCATTAACTATATTTTGTGTTTTTGAACCCATGAAAATGATACAAGTATTATTGCGCATTAACTATATTTTATGTTTTTGAATGCATGAAAATGCATGAATATGTTACAAGTATTCTTGCAGATAAAAATGAGCATTAACTATATTCTGTGTTTTTGAACCCATGAAAATGATACAAGTATTATTGCGCATTAACTATATTTTATGTTTTTGAATGCATGAAAATGCATGAATATGTTACAAGTATTCTTGCACATTAAAATGAGCATTAACTATATTTTGTGTTTTTAAACCCATGAAAATGATACAAGTATTATTGCGCATTAACTATATTTTATGTTTTTGAATGCATGAAAATGCATGAATATGTTACAAGTATTCTTGCACATTAAAATGAGCATTAACTATATTTTGTGTTTTTGAACCCATGAAAATTATACAAGTATTATTGCGCATTAACTATATTTTATGTTTTTGAATGCATGAAAATGCATGAATATGTTCCAAGTATTCTTGCACATTAAAATGAGCATTAACTATATTTTGTGTTTTTGAACCCATGAAAATGATACAAGTATTATTGCGCATTAATTATATTTTGTGTTTTAAATGCATGAAAATGCATGAATATGTTACAAGTATTCTTGCAGATAAAAATGAGCATTAACTATATTTTGTGTTTTTGAACCCATGAAAATGATACAAGTATTATTGCGCATTAACAATATTTTGTGTTTTTGAATGCATGAAAATGCAGGAATATGTTACAAGTATTCTTGCACATTAAAATGAGCATTAACTATATTTTGTGTTTTTGAACCCATGAAAATGATACAAGTATTATTGCGCATTAATTATATTTTGTGTTTTAAATGCATGAAAATGCATGAATATGTTACAAGTATTCTTGCAGATAAAAATGAGCATTAACTATATTCTGTGTTTTTGAACCCATGAAAATGATACAAATATTATTGCGCATTAACTATATTTTATGTTTTTGAATGCATGAAAATGCATGAATATGTTAGAAGTATTCTTGCACATTAAAATGAGCATTAACTATATTTTGTGTTTTTGAACCCATGAAAATGATACAAGTATTATTGCGCATTAATTATATTTTGTGTTTTAAATGCATGAAAATGCATGAATATGTTACAAGTATTCTTGCAGATAAAAATTTATTATTATTATAATATAAATATTTTATGTTTTTGAATGCATGAAAATGCATGAATATGTTACAAGTATTCTTGCACATTAAAATGAGCATTAACTATATTTTGTGTTTTTGAACCCATGAAAATGATACAAGTATTATTGCGCATTATCTATATTTTGTGTTTTAAATGCATGAAAATGCATGAATATGTTACAAGTATTCTTGCAGATAAAAATGAGCATTAACTATATTTTGTGTTTTTGAACCCATGAAAATGATACAAGTATTATTGCGCATTATCTATATTTTGTGTTTTAAATGCATGAAAATGCATGAATATGTTACAAGTATTCTTGCAGATAAAAATGAGCATTAACTATATTTTGTGTTTTTGAACCCATGAAAATGATACAAGTATTATTGCGCATTATCTATATTTTGTGTTTTAAATGCATGAAAATGCATGAATATGTTAGAAGTATTCTTGCAGATAAAAATGAGCATTAACTATATTTTGTGTTTTTGAACCCATGAAAATGATACAAGTATTATTGCGCATTATCTATATTTTGTGTTTTAAATGCATGAAAATGCATGAATATGTTACAAGTATTCTTGCAGATAAAAATGAGCATTAACTATATTTTGTGTTTTTGAACCCATGAAAATGATACAAGTATTATTGCGCATTAACTATATTTTGTGTTTTTGAATGCATGAAAATGCAGGAATATGTTACAAGTATTCTTGCACATTAAAATGAGCATTAACTATATTTTGTGTTTTTGAACCCATGAAAATGATACAAGTATTATTGCGCATTAACTATATTTTATGTTTTTGAATGCATGAAAATGCATGAATATGTTACAAGTATTCTTGCACATTAAAATGAGCATTAACTATATTTTGTGTTTTTAAACCCATGAAAATGATACAAGTATTATTGCGCATTAACTATATTTTATGTTTTTGAATGCATGAAAATGCATGAATATGTTACAAGTATTCTTGCAGATAAAAATGAGCATTAACTATATTCTGTGTTTTTGAACCCATGAAAATGATACAAGTATTATTGCGCATTAACTATATTTTATGTTTTTGAATGCATGAAAATGCATGAATATGTTACAAGTATTCTTGCAGATAAAAATGAGCATTAACTATATTCTGTGTTTTTGAACCCATGAAAATGATACAAGTATTATTGCGCATTAACTATATTTTATGTTTTTGAATGCATGAAAATGCATGAATATGTTACAAGTATTCTTGCACATTAAAATGAGCATTAACTATATTTTGTGTTTTTGAACCCATGAAAATGATACAAGTATTATTGCGCATTATCTATATTTTATGTTTTTGAATGCATGAAAATGCATGAATATGTTAGAAGTATTCTTGCACATTAAAATGAGCATTAACTATATTTTGTGTTTTTGAACCCATGAAAATGATACAAGTATTTTTGCGCATTAATTATATTTTGTGTTTTAAATGCATGAAAATGCATGAATATGTTACAAGTATTCTTGCACATTAAAATGAGCATTAACTATATTTTGTGTTTTTGAACCCATGAAAATGATACAAGTATTATTGCGCATTAACTATATTTTATGTTTTTGAATGCATGAAAATGCATGAATATGTTACAAGTATTCTTGCACATTAAAATGAGCATTAACTATATTTTGTGTTTTTGAACCCATGAAAATGATACAAGTATTATTGCGCATTAACTATATTTTATGTTTTTGAATTCATGAAAATGCATGAATATGTTACAAGTATTCTTGCACATTAAAATGAGCATTAACTATATTTTGTGTTTTTAAACCCATGAAAATGATACAAGTATTATTGCGCATTAACTATATTTTATGTTTTTGAATGCATGAAAATGCATGAATATGTTACAAGTATTCTTGCAGATAAAAATGAGCATTAACTATATTCTGTGTTTTTGAACCCATGAAAATGATACAAGTATTATTGCGCATTAACTATATTTTATGTTTTTGAATGCATGAAAATGCATGAATATGTTACAAGTATTCTTGCACATTAAAATGAGCATTAACTATATTTTGTGTTTTTGAACCCATGAAAATGATACAAGTATTATTGCGCATTAACTATATTTTATGTTTTTGAATGCATGAAAATGCATGAATATGTTACAAGTATTCTTGCACATTAAAATGAGCATTAACTATATTTTGTGTTTTTAAACCCATGAAAATGATACAAGTATTATTGCGCATTAACTATATTTTATGTTTTTGAATGCATGAAAATGCATGAATATGTTACAAGTATTCTTGCAGATAAAAATGAGCATTAACTATATTCTGTGTTTTTGAACCCATGAAAATGATACAAGTATTATTGCGCATTAACTATATTTTATGTTTTTGAATGCATGAAAATGCATGAATATGTTACAAGTATTCTTGCAGATAAAAATGAGCATTAACTATATTCTGTGTTTTTGAACCCATGAAAATGATACAAGTATTATTGCGCATTAACTATATTTTGTGTTTTTGAATGCATGAAAATGCATGAATATGTTACAAGTATTCTTGCACATTAAAATGAGCATTAACTATATTTTGTGTTTTTGAACCCATGAAAATGATACAAGTATTATTGCGCATTATTTATATTTTGTGTTTTAAATGCATGAAAATGCATGAATATGTTACAAGTATTCTTGCAGATAAAAATGAGCATTAACTATATTCTGTGTTTTTGAACCCATGAAAATGATACAAGTATTATTGCGCATTAACTATATTTTATGTTTTTGAATGCATGAAAATGCATGAATATGTTACAAGTATTCTTGCACATTAAAATGAGCATTAACTATATTTTGTGTTTTTGAACCCATGAAAATGATACAAGTATTATTGCGCATTAACTATATTTTGTGTTTTTGAATTCATGAAAATGCATGAATATGTTACAAGTATTCTTGCACATTAAAATGAGCATTAACTATATTTAGTGTTTTTGAACCCATGAAAATGATACAAGTATTATTGCGCATTAACTATATTTTATGTTTTTGAATTCATGAAAATGCATGAATATGTTACAAGTATTCTTGCACATTAAAATGAGCATTAACTATATTTTGTGTTTTTAAACCCATGAAAATGATACAAGTATTATTGCGCATTAACTATATTTTATGTTTTTGAATGCATGAAAATGCATGAATATGTTACAAGTATTCTTGCACATTAAAATGAGCATTAACTATATTTTGTGTTTTTGAACCCATGAAAATGATACAAGTATTATTGCGCATTAACTATATTTTGTGTTTTAAATGCATGAAAATGCATGAATATGTTACAAGTATTCTTGCAGATAAAAATTTATTATTATTATAATTTAAATATTTTATGTTTTTGAATGCATGAAAATGCATGAATATGTTACAAGTATTCTTGCAGATAAAAATGAGCATTAACTATATTTAGTGTTTTTGAACCCATGAAAATGATACAAGTATTATTGCGCATTAACAATATTTTGTGTTTTTGAATGCATGAAAATGCAGGAATATGTTACAAGTATTCTTGCACATTAAAATGAGCATTAACTATATTTTGTGTTTTTGAACCCATGAAAATGATACAAGTATTATTGCGCATTAATTATATTTTGTGTTTTAAATGCATGAAAATGCATGAATATGTTACAAGTATTCTTGCAGATAAAAATGAGCATTAACTATATTCTGTGTTTTTGAACCCATGAAAATGATACAAATATTATTGCGCATTAACTATATTTTATGTTTTTGAATGCATGAAAATGCATGAATATGTTAGAAGTATTCTTGCACATTAAAATGAGCATTAACTATATTTTGTGTTTTTGAACCCATGAAAATGATACAAGTATTATTGCGCATTATCTATATTTTGTGTTTTAAATGCATGAAAATGCATGAATATGTTACAAGTATTCTTGCAGATAAAAATGAGCATTAACTATATTTTGTGTTTTTGAACCCATGAAAATGATACAAGTATTATTGCGCATTATCTATATTTTGTGTTTTAAATGCATGAAAATGCATGAATATGTTAGAAGTATTCTTGCAGATAAAAATGAGCATTAACTATATTTTGTGTTTTTGAACCCATGAAAATGATACAAGTATTATTGCGCATTATCTATATTTTGTGTTTTAAATGCATGAAAATGCATGAATATGTTACAAGTATTCTTGCAGATAAAAATGAGCATTAACTATATTTTGTGTTTTTGAACCCATGAAAATGATACAAGTATTATTGCGCATTATCTATATTTTGTGTTTTAAATGCATGAAAATGCATGAATATGTTACAAGTATTCTTGCAGATAAAAATGAGCATTAACTATATTTTGTGTTTTTGAACCCATGAAAATGATACAAGTATTATTGCGCATTATCTATATTTTGTGTTTTAAATGCATGAAAATGCATGAATATGTTACAAGTATTCTTGCAGATAAAAATGAGCATTAACTATATTTTGTGTTTTTGAACCCATGAAAATGATACAAGTATTATTGCGCATTATCTATATTTTGTGTTTTAAATGCATGAAAATGCATGAATATGTTAGAAGTATTCTTGCAGATAAAAATGAGCATTAACTATATTTTGTGTTTTTGAACCCATGAAAATGATACAAGTATTATTGCGCATTATCTATATTTTGTGTTTTAAATGCATGAAAATGCATGAATATGTTACAAGTATTCTTGCAGATAAAAATGAGCATTAACTATATTCTGTGTTTTTGAACCCATGAAAATGATACAAGTATTATTGCGCATTAACTATATTTTATGTTTTTGAATGCATGAAAATGCATGAATATGTTACAAGTATTCTTGCACATTAAAATGAGCATTAACTATATTTTGTGTTTTTGAACCCATGAAAATGATACAAGTATTATTGCGCATTATCTATATTTTATGTTTTTGAATGCATGAAAATGCATGAATATGTTAGAAGTATTCTTGCACATTAAAATGAGCATTAACTATATTTTGTGTTTTTGAACCCATGAAAATGATACAAGTATTATTGCGCATTAACTATATTTTATGTTTTTGAATGCATGAAAATGCATGAATATGTTACAAGTATTCTTGCAGATAAAAATGAGCATTAACTATATTCTGTGTTTTTGAACCCATGAAAATGATACAAGTATTATTGCGCATTAACTATATTTTATGTTTTTGAATGCATGAAAATGCATGAATATGTTACAAGTATTCTTGCAGATAAAAATGAGCATTAACTATATTCTGTGTTTTTGAACCCATGAAAATGATACAAGTATTATTGCGCATTAACTATATTTTGTGTTTTTGAATGCATGAAAATGCATGAATATGTTACAAGTATTCTTGCACATTAAAATGAGCATTAACTATATTTTGTGTTTTTGAACCCATGAAAATGATACAAGTATTATTGCGCATTATTTATATTTTGTGTTTTAAATGCATGAAAATGCATGAATATGTTACAAGTATTCTTGCAGATAAAAATGAGCATTAACTATATTCTGTGTTTTTGAACCCATGAAAATGATACAAGTATTATTGCGCATTAACTATATTTTATGTTTTTGAATGCATGAAAATGCATGAATATGTTACAAGTATTCTTGCACATTAAAATGAGCATTAACTATATTTTGTGTTTTTGAACCCATGAAAATGATACAAGTATTATTGCGCATTAACTATATTTTGTGTTTTTGAATTCATGAAAATGCATGAATATGTTACAAGTATTCTTGCACATTAAAATGAGCATTAACTATATTTAGTGTTTTTGAACCCATGAAAATGATACAAGTATTATTGCGCATTAACTATATTTTATGTTTTTGAATTCATGAAAATGCATGAATATGTTACAAGTATTCTTGCACATTAAAATGAGCATTAACTATATTTTGTGTTTTTAAACCCATGAAAATGATACAAGTATTATTGCGCATTAACTATATTTTATGTTTTTGAATGCATGAAAATGCATGAATATGTTACAAGTATTCTTGCACATTAAAATGAGCATTAACTATATTTTGTGTTTTTGAACCCATGAAAATGATACAAGTATTATTGCGCATTAACTATATTTTGTGTTTTAAATGCATGAAAATGCATGAATATGTTACAAGTATTCTTGCAGATAAAAATTTATTATTATTATAATTTAAATATTTTATGTTTTTGAATGCATGAAAATGCATGAATATGTTACAAGTATTCTTGCAGATAAAAATGAGCATTAACTATATTTTGTGTTTTTGAACCCATGAAAATGATACAAGTATTATTGCGCATTAATTATATTTTGTGTTTTAAATGCATGAAAATGCATGAATATGTTACAAGTATTCTTGCAGATAAAAATGAGCATTAACTATATTTTGTGTTTTTGAACCCATGAAAATGATACAAGTATTATTGCGCATTAACTATATTTTGTGTTTTTGAATGCATGAAAATGCAGGAATATGTTACAAGTATTCTTGCACATTAAAATGAGCATTAACTATATTTTGTGTTTTTGAACCCATGAAAATGATACAAGTATTATTGCGCATTAACTATATTTTATGTTTTTGAATGCATGAAAATGCATGAATATGTTACAAGTATTCTTGCACATTAAAATGAGCATTAACTATATTTTGTGTTTTTGAACCCATGAAAATGATACAAGTATTATTGCGCATTAATTATATTTTGTGTTTTAAATGCATGAAAATGCATGAATATGTTACAAGTATTCTTTCAGATAAAAATGAGCATTAACTATATTTTGTGTTTTTGAACCCATAAAAATGATACAAGTATTATTGCGCATTAACAATATTTTGTGTTTTTGAATGCATGAAAATGCAGGAATATGTTACAAGTATTCTTGCACATTAAATTGAGCATTAACTATATTTTGTGTTTTTGAACCCATGAAAATGATACAAGTATTATTGCGCATTAACTATATTTTATGTTTTTGAATGCATGAAAATGCAGGAATATGTTACAAGTATTCTTGCACATTAAAATGAGCATTAACTATATTCTGTGTTTTTGAACCCATGAAAATGATACAAGTATTATTGCGCATTAACTATATTTTGTGTTTTTGAATGCATGAAAATGCATGAATATGTTACAAGTATTCTTGCACATTAAAATGAGCATTAACTATATTTTGTGTTTTTGAACCCATGAAAATGATACAAGTATTATTGCGCATTAACTATATTTTATGTTTTTGAATTCATGAAAATGCATGAATATGTTACAAGTATTCTTGCACGTTAAAATGAGCATTAACTATATTTTGTGTTTTTAAACCCATGAAAATGATACAAGTATTATTGCGCATTAACTATATTTTATGTTTTTGAATGCATGAAAATGCATGAATATGTTACAAGTATTCTTGCAGATAAAAATGAGCATTAACTATATTTTGTGTTTTTGAACCCATGAAAATGATACAAGTATTATTGCGCATTAACTATATTTTATGTTTTTGAATGCATGAAAATGCATGAATATGTTACAAGTATTCTTGCAGATAAAAATGAGCATTAACTATATTCTGTGTTTTTGAACCCATGAAAATGATACAAGTATTATTGCGCATTAACTATATTTTATGTTTTTGAATGCATGAAAATGCATGAATATGTTACAAGTATTCTTGCACATTAAAATGAGCATTAACTATATTTTGTGTTTTTGAACCCATGAAAATGATACAAGTATTATTGCGCATTAACTATATTTTATGTTTTTGAATTCATGAAAATGCATGAATATGTTACAAGTATTCTTGCACGTTAAAATGAGCATTAACTATATTTTGTGTTTTTGAACCCATGAAAATGATACAAGTATTATTGCGCATTAACTATATTTTATGTTTTTGAATTCATGAAAATGCATGAATATGTTACAAGTATTCTTGCACATTAAAATGAGCATTAACTATATTTTGTGTTTTTAAACCCATGAAAATGATACAAGTATTATTGCGCATTAACTATATTTTGTGTTTTTGAATGCATGAAAATGCATGAATATGTTACAAGTATTCTTGCACATTAAAATGAGCATTAACTATATTTTGTGTTTTTGAACCCATGAAAATGATACAAGTATTATTGCGCATTAACTATATTTTATGTTTTTGAATTCATGAAAATGCATGAATATGTTACAAGTATTCTTGCACGTTAAAATGAGCATTAACTATATTTTGTGTTTTTGAACCCATGAAAATGATACAAGTATTATTGCGCATTAACTATATTTTATGTTTTTGAATGCATGAAAATGCATGAATATGTTACAAGTATTCTTGCACATTAAAATGAGCATTAACTATATTTTGTGTTTTTGAACCCATGAAAATGATACAAGTATTATTGCGCATTAATTATATTTTGTGTTTTAAATGCATGAAAATGCATGAATATGTTACAAGTATTCTTGCAGATAAAAATGAGCATTAACTATATTTTGTGTTTTTGAACCCATAAAAATGATACAAGTATTATTGCGCATTAACAATATTTTGTGTTTTTGAATGCATGAAAATGCAGGAATATGTTACAAGTATTCTTGCACATTAAAATGAGCATTAACTATATTTTGTGTTTTTGAACCCATGAAAATGATACAAGTATTATTGCGCATTAATTATATTTTGTGTTTTAAATGCATGAAAATGCATGAATATGTTACAAGTATTCTTGCAGATAAAAATGAGCATTAACTATATTCTGTGTTTTTGAACCCATGAAAATGATACAAATATTATTGCGCATTAACTATATTTTATGTTTTTGAATGCATGAAAATGCATGAATATGTTAGAAGTATTCTTGCACATTAAAATGAGCATTAACTATATTTTGTGTTTTTGAACCCATGAAAATGATACAAGTATTATTGCGCATTAATTATATTTTGTGTTTTAAATGCATGAAAATGCATGAATATGTTACAAGTATTCTTGCAGATAAAAATTTATTATTATTATAATATAAATATTTTATGTTTTTGAATTCATGAAAATGCATGAATATGTTACAAGTATTCTTGCACATTAAAATGAGCATTAACTATATTTTGTGTTTTTAAACCCATGAAAATGATACAAGTATTATTGCGCATTAACTATATTTTATGTTTTTGAATGCATGAAAATGCATGAATATGTTACAAGTATTCTTGCAGATAAAAATGAGCATTAACTATATTCTGTGTTTTTGAACCCATGAAAATGATACAAGTATTATTGCGCATTAACTATATTTTATGTTTTTGAATGCATGAAAATGCATGAATATGTTACAAGTATTCTTGCACATTAAAATGAGCATTAACTATATTTTGTGTTTTTGAACCCATGAAAATGATACAAGTATTATTGCGCATTAACTATATTTTATGTTTTTGAATGCATGAAAATGCATGAATATGTTACAAGTATTCTTGCACATTAAAATGAGCATTAACTATATTTTGTGTTTTTAAACCCATGAAAATGATACAAGTATTATTGCGCATTAACTATATTTTATGTTTTTGAATGCATGAAAATGCATGAATATGTTACAAGTATTCTTGCAGATAAAAATGAGCATTAACTATATTCTGTGTTTTTGAACCCATGAAAATGATACAAGTATTATTGCGCATTAACTATATTTTATGTTTTTGAATGCATGAAAATGCATGAATATGTTACAAGTATTCTTGCAGATAAAAATGAGCATTAACTATATTCTGTGTTTTTGAACCCATGAAAATGATACAAGTTTTATTGCGCATTAACTATATTTTATGTTTTTGAATGCATGAAAATGCATGAATATGTTACAAGTATTCTTGCACATTAAAATGAGCATTAACTATATTTTGTGTTTTTGAACCCATGAAAATGATACAAGTATTATTGCGCATTATCTATATTTTATGTTTTTGAATGCATGAAAATGCATGAATATGTTAGAAGTATTCTTGCACATTAAAATGAGCATTAACTATATTTTGTGTTTTTGAACCCATGAAAATGATACAAGTATTTTTGCGCATTAATTATATTTTGTGTTTTAAATGCATGAAAATGCATGAATATGTTACAAGTATTCTTGCACATTAAAATGAGCATTAACTATATTTTGTGTTTTTGAACCCATGAAAATGATACAAGTATTATTGCGCATTAACTATATTTTATGTTTTTGAATGCATGAAAATGCATGAATATGTTACAAGTATTCTTGCACATTAAAATGAGCATTAACTATATTTTGTGTTTTTGAACCCATGAAAATGATACAAGTATTATTGCGCATTAACTATATTTTATGTTTTTGAATTCATGAAAATGCATGAATATGTTACAAGTATTCTTGCACATTAAAATGAGCATTAACTATATTTTGTGTTTTTAAACCCATGAAAATGATACAAGTATTATTGCGCATTAACTATATTTTATGTTTTTGAATGCATGAAAATGCATGAATATGTTACAAGTATTCTTGCAGATAAAAATGAGCATTAACTATATTCTGTGTTTTTGAACCCATGAAAATGATACAAGTATTATTGCGCATTAACTATATTTTATGTTTTTGAATGCATGAAAATGCATGAATATGTTACAAGTATTCTTGCACATTAAAATGAGCATTAACTATATTTTGTGTTTTTGAACCCATGAAAATGATACAAGTATTATTGCGCATTAACTATATTTTATGTTTTTGAATGCATGAAAATGCATGAATATGTTACAAGTATTCTTGCACATTAAAATGAGCATTAACTATATTTTGTGTTTTTAAACCCATGAAAATGATACAAGTATTATTGCGCATTAACTATATTTTATGTTTTTGAATGCATGAAAATGCATGAATATGTTACAAGTATTCTTGCAGATAAAAATGAGCATTAACTATATTCTGTGTTTTTGAACCCATGAAAATGATACAAGTATTATTGCGCATTAACTATATTTTATGTTTTTGAATGCATGAAAATGCATAAATATGTTACAAGTATTCTTGCAGATAAAAATGAGCATTAACTATATTCTGTGTTTTTGAACCCATGAAAATGATACAAGTATTATTGCGCATTAACTATATTTTGTGTTTTTGAATGCATGAAAATGCAGGAATATGTTACAAGTATTCTTGCACATTAAAATGAGCATTAACTATATTTTGTGTTTTTGAACCCATGAAAATGATACAAGTATTATTGCGCATTAACTATATTTTGTGTTTTTGAATGCATGAAAATGCATGAATATGTTACAAGTATTCTTGCACATTAAAATGAGCATTAACTATATTTTGTGTTTTTGAACCCATGAAAATGATACAAGTATTATTGCGCATTAACTATATTTTATGTTTTTGAATGCATGAAATTGCAGGAACATGTTACAAGTATTCTTGCAGATAAAAATGAGCATTAACTATATTCTGTGTTTTTGAACCCATGAAAATGATACAAGTATTATTGCGCATTAACTATATTTTATGTTTTTGAATGCATGAAAATGCATGAATATGTTACAAGTATTCTTGCACATTAAAATGAGCATTAACTATATTTTGTGTTTTTGAACCCATGAAAATGATACAAGTATTATTGCGCATTAACTATATTTTGTGTTTTTGAATGCATGAAAATGCATGAATATGTTACAAGTATTTTTTGCACATTAAAATGAGCATTAACTATATTTAGTGTTTTTGAACCCATGAAAATGATACAAGTATTATTGCGCATTAACTATATTTTATGTTTTTGAATTCATGAAAATGCATGAATATGTTACAAGTATTCTTGCACATTAAAATGAGCATTAACTATATTTTGTGTTTTTAAACCCATGAAAATGATACAAGTATTATTGCGCATTAACTATATTTTATGTTTTTGAATGCATGAAAATGCATGAATATGTTACAAGTATTCTTGCACATTAAAATGAGCATTAACTATATTTTGTGTTTTTGAACCCATGAAAATGATACAAGTATTATTGCGCATTAACTATATTTTGTGTTTTAAATGCATGAAAATGCATGAATATGTTACAAGTATTCTTGCAGATAAAAATTTATTATTATTATAATTTAAATATTTTATGTTTTTGAATGCATGAAAATGCATGAATATGTTACAAGTATTCTTGCAGATAAAAATGAGCATTAACTATATTTTGTGTTTTTGAACCCATGAAAATGATACAAGTATTATTGCGCATTAATTATATTTTGTGTTTCAAATGCATGAAAATGCATGAATATGTTACAAGTATTCTTGCAGATAAAAATGAGCATTAACTATATTTTGTGTTTTTGAACCCATGAAAATGATACAAGTATTATTGCGCATTAACTATATTTTGTGTTTTTGAATGCATGAAAATGCAGGAATATGTTACAAGTATTCTTGCACATTAAAATGAGCATTAACTATATTTTGTGTTTTTGAACCCATGAAAATGATACAAGTATTATTGCGCATTAACTATATTTTATGTTTTTGAATTCATGAAAATGCATGAATATGTTACAAGTATTCTTGCACGTTAAAATGAGCATTAACTATATTTTGTGTTTTTAAACCCATGAAAATGATACAAGTATTATTGCGCATTAACTATATTTTATGTTTTTGAATGCATGAAAATGCATGAATATGTTACAAGTATTCTTGCAGATAAAAATGAGCATTAACTATATTTTGTGTTTTTGAACCCATGAAAATGATACAAGTATTATTGCGCATTAACTATATTTTATGTTTTTGAATGCATGAAAATGCATGAATATGTTACAAGTATTCTTGCAGATAAAAATGAGCATTAACTATATTCTGTGTTTTTGAACCCATGAAAATGATACAAGTATTATTGCGCATTAACTATATTTTATGTTTTTGAATGCATGAAAATGCATGAATATGTTACAAGTATTCTTGCACATTAAAATGAGCATTAACTATATTTTGTGTTTTTGAACCCATGAAAATGATACAAGTATTATTGCGCATTAACTATATTTTGTGTTTTTGAATGCATGAAAATGCATGAATATGTTACAAGTATTCTTGCACATTAAAATGAGCATTAACTATATTCTGTGTTTTTGAACCCATGAAAATGATACAAGTATTATTGCGCATTAACTATATTTTATGTTTTTGAATGCATGAAAATGCATGAATATGTTACAAGTATTCTTGCACATTAAAATGAGCATTAACTATATTTTGTGTTTTTGAACCCATGAAAATGATACAAGTATTATTGCGCATTAACTATATTTTATGTTTTTGAATGCATGAAAATGCATGAATATGTTACAAGTATTCTTGCACATTAAAATGAGCATTAACTATATTTTGTGTTTTTAAACCCATGAAAATGATACAAGTATTATTGCGCATTAACTATATTTTATGTTTTTGAATGCATGAAAATGCATGAATATGTTACAAGTATTCTTGCAGATAAAAATGAGCATTAACTATATTCTGTGTTTTTGAACCCATGAAAATGATACAAGTATTATTGCGCATTAACTATATTTTATGTTTTTGAATGCATGAAAATGCATGAATATGTTACAAGTATTCTTGCAGATAAAAATGAGCATTAACTATATTCTGTGTTTTTGAACCCATGAAAATGATACAAGTATTATTGCGCATTAACTATATTTTATGTTTTTGAATGCATGAAAATGCATGAATATGTTACAAGTATTCTTGCAGATAAAAATGAGCATTAACTATATTCTGTGTTTTTGAACCCATGAAAATGATACAAGTATTATTGCGCATTAACTATATTTTATGTTTTTGAATGCATGAAAATGCATGAATATGTTACAAGTATTCTTGCACATTAAAATGAGCATTAACTATATTTTGTGTTTTTGAACCCATGAAAATGATACAAGTATTATTGCGCATTAACTATATTTTGTGTTTTTGAATGCATGAAAATGCATGAATATGTTACAAGTATTCTTGCACATTAAAATGAGCATTAACTATATTTTGTGTTTTTGAACCCATGAAAATGATACAAGTATTATTGCGCATTATTTATATTTTGTGTTTTAAATGCATGAAAATGCATGAATATGTTACAAGTATTCTTGCAGATAAAAATGAGCATTAACTATATTCTGTGTTTTTGAACCCATGAAAATGATACAAGTATTATTGCGCATTAACTATATTTTATGTTTTTGAATGCATGAAAATGCATGAATATGTTACAAGTATTCTTGCACATTAAAATGAGCATTAACTATATTTTGTGTTTTTGAACCCATGAAAATGATACAAGTATTATTGCGCATTAACTATATTTTGTGTTTTTGAATGCATGAAAATGCATGAATATGTTACAAGTATTTTTTGCACATTAAAATGAGCATTAACTATATTTAGTGTTTTTGAACCCATGAAAATGATACAAGTATTATTGCGCATTAACTATATTTTATGTTTTTGAATTCATGAAAATGCATGAATATGTTACAAGTATTCTTGCACATTAAAATGAGCATTAACTATATTTTGTGTTTTTAAACCCATGAAAATGATACAAGTATTATTGCGCATTAACTATATTTTATGTTTTTGAATGCATGAAAATGCATGAATATGTTACAAGTATTCTTGCACATTAAAATGAGCATTAACTATATTTTGTGTTTTTGAACCCATGAAAATGATACAAGTATTATTGCGCATTAACTATATTTTGTGTTTTAAATGCATGAAAATGCATGAATATGTTACAAGTATTCTTGCAGATAAAAATTTATTATTATTATAATTTAAATATTTTATGTTTTTGAATGCATGAAAATGCATGAATATGTTACAAGTATTCTTGCAGATAAAAATGAGCATTAACTATATTTTGTGTTTTTGAACCCATGAAAATGATACAAGTATTATTGCGCATTAACTATATTTTATGTTTTTGAATGCATGAAAATGCATGAATATGTTACAAGTATTCTTGCAGATAAAAATGAGCATTAACTATATTCTGTGTTTTTGAACCCATGAAAATGATACAAGTATTATTGCGCATTAACTATATTTTATGTTTTTGAATGCATGAAAATGCATGAATATGTTACAAGTATTCTTGCAGATAAAAATGAGCATTAACTATATTCTGTGTTTTTGAACCCATGAAAATGATACAAGTATTATTGCGCATTAACTATATTTTATGTTTTTGAATGCATGAAAATGCATGAATATGTTACAAGTATTCTTGCAGATAAAAATGAGCATTAACTATATTTTGTGTTTTTGAACCCATGAAAATGATACAAGTATTATTGCGCATTAACTATATTTTATGTTTTTGAATGCATGAAAATGCATGAATATGTTACAAGTATTCTTGCACATTAAAATGAGCATTAACTATATTTTGTGTTTTTGAACCCATGAAAATGATACAAGTATTATTGCGCATTAACTATATTTTGTGTTTTTGAATGCATGAAAATGCATGAATATGTTACAAGTATTCTTGCACATTAAAATGAGCATTAACTATATTTTGTGTTTTTGAACCCATGAAAATGATACAAGTATTATTGCGCATTATTTATATTTTGTGTTTTAAATGCATGAAAATGCATGAATATGTTACAAGTATTCTTGCAGATAAAAATGAGCATTAACTATATTCTGTGTTTTTGAACCCATGAAAATGATACAAGTATTATTGCGCATTAACTATATTTTATGTTTTTGAATGCATGAAAATGCATGAATATGTTACAAGTATTCTTGCACATTAAAATGAGCATTAACTATATTTTGTGTTTTTGAACCCATGAAAATTATAAAAGTATTATTGCGCATTAACTATATTTTGTGTTTTTGAATGCATGAAAATGCATGAATATGTTACAAGTATTTTTTGCACATTAAAATGAGCATTAACTATATTTAGTGTTTTTGAACCCATGAAAATGATACAAGTATTATTGCGCATTAACTATATTTTATGTTTTTGAATTCATGAAAATGCATGAATATGTTACAAGTATTCTTGCACATTAAAATGAGCATTAACTATATTTTGTGTTTTTAAACCCATGAAAATGATACAAGTATTATTGCGCATTAACTATATTTTATGTTTTTGAATGCATGAAAATGCATGAATATGTTACAAGTATTCTTGCACATTAAAATGAGCATTAACTATATTTTGTGTTTTTGAACCCATGAAAATGATACAAGTATTATTGCGCATTAACTATATTTTATGTTTTTGAATGCATGAAAATGCATGAATATGTTACAAGTATTCTTGCACATTAAAATGAGCATTAACTATATTTTGTGTTTTTGAACCCATGAAAATGATACAAGTATTATTGCGCATTAATTATATTTTGTGTTTTAAATGCATGAAAATGCATGAATATGTTACAAGTATTCTTGCAGATAAAAATTTATTATTATTATAATTTAAATATTTTATGTTTTTGAATGCATGAAAATGCATGAATATGTTACAAGTATTCTTGCAGATAAAAATGAGCATTAACTATATTTTGTGTTTTTGAACCCATGAAAATGATACAAGTATTATTGCGCATTAATTATATTTTGTGTTTTAAATGCATGAAAATGCATGAATATGTTACAAGTATTTTTTGCACATTAAAATGAGCATTAACTATATTTAGTGTTTTTGAACCCATGAAAATGATACAAGTATTATTGCGCATTAACTATATTTTATGTTTTTGAATTCATGAAAATGCATGAATATGTTACAAGTATTCTTGCACATTAAAATGAGCATTAACTATATTTTGTGTTTTTAAACCCATGAAAATGATACAAGTATTATTGCGCATTAACTATATTTTATGTTTTTGAATGCATGAAAATGCATGAATATGTTACAAGTATTCTTGCACATTAAAATGAGCATTAACTATATTTTGTGTTTTTGAACCCATGAAAATGATACAAGTATTATTGCGCATTAACTATATTTTATGTTTTTGAATGCATGAAAATGCATGAATATGTTACAAGTATTCTTGCACATTAAAATGAGCATTAACTATATTTTGTGTTTTTGAACCCATGAAAATGATACAAGTATTATTGCGCATTAATTATATTTTGTGTTTTAAATGCATGAAAATGCATGAATATGTTACAAGTATTCTTGCAGATAAAAATTTATTATTATTATAATTTAAATATTTTATGTTTTTGAATGCATGAAAATGCATGAATATGTTACAAGTATTCTTGCAGATAAAAATGAGCATTAACTATATTTTGTGTTTTTGAACCCATGAAAATGATACAAGTATTATTGCGCATTAATTATATTTTGTGTTTTAAATGCATGAAAATGCATGAATATGTTACAAGTATTTTTTGCACATTAAAATGAGCATTAACTATATTTAGTGTTTTTGAACCCATGAAAATGATACAAGTATTATTGCGCATTAACTATATTTTATGTTTTTGAATTCATGAAAATGCATGAATATGTTACAAGTATTCTTGCACATTAAAATGAGCATTAACTATATTTTGTGTTTTTAAACCCATGAAAATGATACAAGTATTATTGCGCATTAACTATATTTTATGTTTTTGAATGCATGAAAATGCATGAATATGTTACAAGTATTCTTGCACATTAAAATGAGCATTAACTATATTTTGTGTTTTTGAACCCATGAAAATGATACAAGTATTATTGCGCATTAATTATATTTTGTGTTTTAAGCGCATGAAAATGCATGAATATGTTACAAGTATTCTTGCAGATAAAAATTTATTATTATTATAATTTAAATATTTTATGTTTTTGAATGCATGAAAATGCATGAATATGTTACAAGTATTCTTGCAGATAAAAATGAGCATTAACTATATTTTGTGTTTTTGAACCCATGAAAATGATACAAGTATTATTGCGCATTAATTATATTTTGTGTTTTAAATGCATGAAAATGCATGAATATGTTACAAGTATTCTTGCAGATAAAAATTTATTATTATTATAATTTAAATATTTTATGTTTTTGAATGCATGAAAATGCATGAATATGTTACAAGTATTCTTGCAGATAAAAATGAGCATTAACTATATTATGTGTTTTTGAACCCATGAAAATGATACAAGTATTATTGCGCATTAATTATATTTTGTGTTTTAAATGCATGAAAATGCATGAATATGTTACAAGTATTCTTGCAGATAAAAATGAGCATTAACTATATTTTGTGTTTTTGAACCCATGAAAATGATACAAGTATTATTGCGCATTAACTATATTTTGTGTTTTTGAATGCATGAAAATGCAGGAATATGTTACAAGTATTCTTGCACATTAAAATGAGCATTAACTATATTTTGTGTTTTTGAACCCATGAAAATGATACAAGTATTATTGCGCATTAATTATATTTTGTGTTTTAAATGCATGAAAATGCATGAATATGTTACAAGTATTCTTGCAGATAAAAATGAGCATTAACTATATTCTGTGTTTTTGAACCCATGAAAATGATACAAGTATTATTGCGCATTAACTATATTTTATGTTTTTGAATGCATGAAAATGCATGAATATGTTACAAGTATTCTTGCACATTAAAATGAGCATTAACTATATTTTGTGTTTTTGAACCCATGAAAATGATACAAGTATTATTGCGCATTAACTATATTTTGTGTTTTTGAATGCATGAAAATGCATGAATATGTTACAAGTATTCTTGCACATTAAAATGAGCATTAACTATATTTTGTGTTTTTGAACCCATGAAAATGATACAAGTATTATTGCGCATTATTTATATTTTGTGTTTTAAATGCATGAAAATGCATGAATATGTTACAAGTATTCTTGCAGATAAAAATGAGCATTAACTATATTCTGTGTTTTTGAACCCATGAAAATGATACAAGTATTATTGCGCATTAACTATATTTTATGTTTTTGAATGCATGAAAATGCATGAATATGTTACAAGTATTCTTGCACATTAAAATGAGCATTAACTATATTTTGTGTTTTTGAACCCATGAAAATTATAAAAGTATTATTGCGCATTAACTATATTTTGTGTTTTTGAATGCATGAAAATGCATGAATATGTTACAAGTATTTTTTGCACATTAAAATGAGCATTAACTATATTTAGTGTTTTTGAACCCATGAAAATGATACAAGTATTATTGCGCATTAACTATATTTTATGTTTTTGAATTCATGAAAATGCATGAATATGTTACAAGTATTCTTGCACATTAAAATGAGCATTAACTATATTTTGTGTTTTTAAACCCATGAAAATGATACAAGTATTATTGCGCATTAACTATATTTTATGTTTTTGAATGCATGAAAATGCATGAATATGTTACAAGTATTCTTGCACATTAAAATGAGCATTAACTATATTTTGTGTTTTTGAACCCATGAAAATGATACAAGTATTATTGCGCATTAACTATATTTTATGTTTTTGAATGCATGAAAATGCATGAATATGTTACAAGTATTCTTGCACATTAAAATGAGCATTAACTATATTTTGTGTTTTTGAACCCATGAAAATGATACAAGTATTATTGCGCATTAATTATATTTTGTGTTTTAAATGCATGAAAATGCATGAATATGTTACAAGTATTCTTGCAGATAAAAATTTATTATTATTATAATTTAAATATTTTATGTTTTTGAATGCATGAAAATGCATGAATATGTTACAAGTATTCTTGCAGATAAAAATGAGCATTAACTATATTTTGTGTTTTTGAACCCATGAAAATGATACAAGTATTATTGCGCATTAATTATATTTTGTGTTTTAAATGCATGAAAATGCATGAATATGTTACAAGTATTTTTTGCACATTAAAATGAGCATTAACTATATTTAGTGTTTTTGAACCCATGAAAATGATACAAGTATTATTGCGCATTAACTATATTTTATGTTTTTGAATTCATGAAAATGCATGAATATGTTACAAGTATTCTTGCACATTAAAATGAGCATTAACTATATTTTGTGTTTTTAAACCCATGAAAATGATACAAGTATTATTGCGCATTAACTATATTTTATGTTTTTGAATGCATGAAAATGCATGAATATGTTACAAGTATTCTTGCACATTAAAATGAGCATTAACTATATTTTGTGTTTTTGAACCCATGAAAATGATACAAGTATTATTGCGCATTAACTATATTTTATGTTTTTGAATGCATGAAAATGCATGAATATGTTACAAGTATTCTTGCACATTAAAATGAGCATTAACTATATTTTGTGTTTTTGAACCCATGAAAATGATACAAGTATTATTGCGCATTAATTATATTTTGTGTTTTAAATGCATGAAAATGCATGAATATGTTACAAGTATTCTTGCAGATAAAAATTTATTATTATTATAATTTAAATATTTTATGTTTTTGAATGCATGAAAATGCATGAATATGTTACAAGTATTCTTGCAGATAAAAATGAGCATTAACTATATTTTGTGTTTTTGAACCCATGAAAATGATACAAGTATTATTGCGCATTAATTATATTTTGTGTTTTAAATGCATGAAAATGCATGAATATGTTACAAGTATTTTTTGCACATTAAAATGAGCATTAACTATATTTAGTGTTTTTGAACCCATGAAAATGATACAAGTATTATTGCGCATTAACTATATTTTATGTTTTTGAATTCATGAAAATGCATGAATATGTTACAAGTATTCTTGCACATTAAAATGAGCATTAACTATATTTTGTGTTTTTAAACCCATGAAAATGATACAAGTATTATTGCGCATTAACTATATTTTATGTTTTTGAATGCATGAAAATGCATGAATATGTTACAAGTATTCTTGCACATTAAAATGAGCATTAACTATATTTTGTGTTTTTGAACCCATGAAAATGATACAAGTATTATTGCGCATTAATTATATTTTGTGTTTTAAGCGCATGAAAATGCATGAATATGTTACAAGTATTCTTGCAGATAAAAATTTATTATTATTATAATTTAAATATTTTATGTTTTTGAATGCATGAAAATGCATGAATATGTTACAAGTATTCTTGCAGATAAAAATGAGCATTAACTATATTTTGTGTTTTTGAACCCATGAAAATGATACAAGTATTATTGCGCATTAATTATATTTTGTGTTTTAAATGCATGAAAATGCATGAATATGTTACAAGTATTCTTGCAGATAAAAATTTATTATTATTATAATTTAAATATTTTATGTTTTTGAATGCATGAAAATGCATGAATATGTTACAAGTATTCTTGCAGATAAAAATGAGCATTAACTATATTATGTGTTTTTGAACCCATGAAAATGATACAAGTATTATTGCGCATTAACTATATTTTGTGTTTTTGAATGCATGAAAATGCAGGAATATGTTACAAGTATTCTTGCACATTAAAATGAGCATTAACTATATTTTGTGTTTTTGAACCCATGAAAATGATACAAGTATTATTGCGCATTAATTATATTTTGTGTTTTAAATGCATGAAAATGCATGAATATGTTACAAGTATTCTTGCAGATAAAAATGAGCATTAACTATATTCTGTGTTTTTGAACCCATGAAAATGATACAAGTATTATTGCGCATTAATTATATTTTGTGTTTTAAATGCATGAAAATGCATGAATATGTTACAAGTATTCTTGCAGATAAAAATGAGCATTAACTATATTTTGTGTTTTTGAACCCATGAAAATGATACAAGTATTATTGCGCATTAACTATATTTTGTGTTTTTGAATGCATGAAAATGCAGGAATATGTTACAAGTATTCTTGCACATTAAAATGAGCATTAACTATATTTTGTGTTTTTGAACCCATGAAAATGATACAAGTATTATTGCGCATTAATTATATTTTGTGTTTTAAATGCATGAAAATGCATGAATATGTTACAAGTATTCTTGCAGATAAAAATGAGCATTAACTATATTCTGTGTTTTTGAACCCATGAAAATGATACAAGTATTATTGCGCATTAACTATATTTTATGTTTTTGAATGCATGAAAATGCATGAATATGTTACAAGTATTCTTGCACATTAAAATGAGCATTAACTATATTTTGTGTTTTTGAACCCATGAAAATGATACAAGTATTATTGCGCATTAATTATATTTTGTGTTTTAAATGCATGAAAATGCATGAATATGTTACAAGTATTCTTGCAGATAAAAATGAGCATTAACTATATTCTGTGTTTTTGAACCCATGAAAATGATACAAGTATTATTGCGCATTAATTATATTTTGTGTTTTAAATGCATGAAAATGCATGAATATGTTACAAGTATTCTTGCAGATAAAAATGAGCATTAACTATATTTTGTGTTTTTGAACCCATGAAAATGATACAAGTATTATTGCGCATTAACTATATTTTGTGTTTTTGAATGCATGAAAATGCAGGAATATGTTACAAGTATTCTTGCACATTAAAATGAGCATTAACTATATTTTGTGTTTTTGAACCCATGAAAATGATACAAGTATTATTGCGCATTAACTATATTTTGTGTTTTTGAATGCATGAAAATGCATGAATATGTTACAAGTATTTTTTGCACATTAAAATGAGCATTAATTATATTTAGTGTTTTTGAACCCATGAAAATGATACAAGTATTATTGCGCATTAACTATATTTTATGTTTTTGAATTCATGAAAATGCATGAATATGTTACAAGTATTCTTGCACATTAAAATGAGCATTAACTATATTTTGTGTTTTTAAACCCATGAAAATGATACAAGTATTATTGCGCATTAACTATATTTTATGTTTTTGAATGCATGAAAATGCATGAATATGTTACAAGTATTCTTGCAGATAAAAATGAGCATTAACTATATTTTGTGTTTTTGAACCCATGAAAATGATACAAGTATTATTGCGCATTAACTATATTTTATGTTTTTGAATGCATGAAAATGCATGAATATGTTACAAGTATTCTTGCACATTAAAATGAGCATTAACTATATTTTGTGTTTTTGAACCCATGAAAATGATACAAGTATTATTGCGCATTATTTATATTTTGTGTTTTAAATGCATGAAAATGCATGAATATGTTACATGTATTCTTGCACATTAAAGTGAGCATTAACTATATTTTGTGTTTTTGAACCCATGAAAATGATACAAGTATTATTGCGCATTAACTATATTTTGTGTTTTTGAATGCATGAAAATGCATGAATATGTTACAAGTATTCTTGCACATTAAAATGAGCATTAACTATATTTAGTGTTTTTGAACCCATGAAAATGATACAAGTATTATTGCGCATTAACTATATTTTGTGTTTTTGAATGCATGAAAATGCATGAATATGTTACAAGTATTTTTTGCACATTAAAATGAGCATTAACTATATTTAGTGTTTTTGAACCCATGAAAATGATACAAGTATTATTGCGCATTAACTATATTTTATGTTTTTGAATGCATGAAAATGCATGAATATGTTACAAGTATTTTTTGCACATTAAAATGAGCATTAATTATATTTAGTGTTTTTGAACCCATGAAAATGATACAAGTATTATTGCGCATTAACTATATTTTATGTTTTTGAATTCATGAAAATGCATGAATATGTTACAAGTATTCTTGCAGATAAAAATGAGCATTAACTATATTCTGTGTTTTTGAACCCATGAAAATGATACAAGTATTAACAATATTTTATGTTTTTGAATGCATGAAAATGCATGAATATGTTACAAGTATTCTTGCACATTAAAATGAGCATTAACTATATTTTGTGTTTTTGAACCCATGAAAATGATACAAGTATTATTGCGCATTAATTATATTTTGTGTTTTAAATGCATGAAAATGCATGAATATGTTACAAGTATTCTTGCAGATAAAAATGAGCATTAACTATATTTTGTGTTTTTGAACCCATGAAAATGATACAAGTATTATTGCGCATTAACTATATTTTGTGTTTTAAATGCATGAAAATGCATGAATATGTTACAAGTATTCTTGCAGATAAAAATGAGCATTAACTATATTCTGTGTTTTTGAACCCATGAAAATGATACAAGTATTATTGCGCATTAACTATATTTTATGTTTTTGAATGCATGAAAATGCATGAATATGTTACAAGTATTCTTGCACATTAAAATGAGCATTAACTATATTTTGTGTTTTTGAACCCATGAAAATGATACAAGTATTATTGCGCATTATTTATATTTTGTGTTTTAAATGCATGAAAATGCATGAATATGTTACATGTATTCTTGCACATTAAAATGAGCATTAACTATATTTTGTGTTTTTGAACCCATGAAAATGATACAAGTATTATTGCGCATTAACTATATTTTGTGTTTTTGAATGCATGAAAATGCATGAATATGTTACAAGTATTCTTGCACATTAAAATGAGCATTAACTATATTCTGTGTTTTTGAACCCATGAAAATGATACAAGTATTATTGCGCATTAACTATATTTTATGTTTTTGAATGCATGAAAATGCATGAATATGTTACAAGTATTTTTTGCACATTAAAATGAGCATTAACTATATTTAGTGTTTTTGAACCCATGAAAATGATACAAGTATTAACAATATTTTATGTTTTTGAATGCATGAAAATGCATGAATATGTTACAAGTATTCTTGCACATTAAAATGAGCATTAACTATATTTTGTGTTTTTGAACCCATGAAAATGATACAAGTATTATTGCGCATTAACTATATTTTGTGTTTTAAATGCATGAAAATGCATGAATATGTTACAAGTATTCTTGCAGATAAAAATGAGCATTAACTATATTCTGTGTTTTTGAACCCATGAAAATGATACAAGTATTAACAATATTTTATGTTTTTGAATGCATGAAAATGCATGAATATGTTACAAGTATTCTTGCACATTAAAATGAGCATTAACTATATTTTGTGTTTTTGAACCCATGAAAATGATACAAGTATTATTGCGCATTAATTATATTTTGTGTTTTAAATGCATGAAAATGCATGAATATGTTACAAGTATTCTTGCAGATAAAAATGAGCATTAACTATATTTTGTGTTTTTGAACCCATGAAAATGATACAAGTATTATTGCACATTAACTATATTTTGTGTTTTAAATGCATGAAAATGCATGAATATGTTACAAGTATTCTTGCAGATAAAAATGAGCATTAACTATATTCTGTGTTTTTGAACCCATGAAAATGATACAAGTATTATTGCGCATTAACTATATTTTATGTTTTTGAATGCATGAAAATGCATGAATATGTTACAAGTATTCTTGCACATTAAAATGAGCATTAACTATATTTTGTGTTTTTGAACCCATGAAAATGATACAAGTATTATTGCGCATTAATTATATTTTGTGTTTTAAATGCATGAAAATGCATGAATATGTTACAAGTATTCTTGCACATTAAAATGAGCATTAACTATATTTTGTGTTTTTGAACCCATGAAAATGATACAAGTATTATTGCGCATTAACTATATTTTGTGTTTTTGAATTCATGAAAATGCATGAATATGTTACAAGTATTCTTGCAGATAAAAATGAGCATTAACTATATTTTGTGTTTTTGAACCCATGAAAATGATACAAGTATTATTGCGCATTAACTATATTTTGTGTTTTTGAATGCATGAAAATGCAGGAATATGTTACAAGTATTCTTGCACATTAAAATGAGCATTAACTATATTTTGTGTTTTTGAACCCATGAAAATGATACAAGTATTATTGCGCATTAACTATATTTTGTGTTTTTGAATGCATGAAAATGCATGAATATGTTACAAGTATTCTTGCACATTAAAATGAGCATTAACTATATTTTGTGTTTTTGAACCCATGAAAATGATACAAGTATTATTGCGCATTGACTATATTTTGAATGCATGAAAATGCATGAATATGTTACAAGTATTCTTGCAGATAAAAATGAGCATTAACTATATTTTGTGTTTTTGAACCCATGAAAATGATACAAGTATTATTGCGCATTAAATATATTTTGTGTTTTTGAATGCATGAAAATACATGAATATGTTACAAGTATTCTTGCACTTTAAAATGAGCATTAACTATATTTTGTGATTTTGAACCCATGAAAATGATACAAGTATTATTGCGCATTAACTATATTTTGTGTTTTTGAATTCATGAAAATGCATGAATATGTTACAAGTATTCTTGCACATTAAAATGAGCATTAACTATATTTTGTGTTTTTGAACCCATGAAAATGATACAAGTATTATTGCGCATTAACTATATTTTGTGTTTTTGAATGCATGAAAATACATGAATATGTTACAAGTATTCTTGCACATTAAAATGAGCATTAACTATATTTTGTGTTTTTGAACCCATGAAAATGATACAAGTATTATTGCGCATTAACTATATTTTGTGTTTTTGAACCCATGAAAATGATACAAGTATTATTGCGCATTAACTATATTTTGTGTTTTTGAATGCATGAAAATGCATGAATATGTTACAAGTATTCTTGCAGATAAAAATGAGCATTAACTATATTTTGTGTTTTTGAACCCATGAAAATGATACAAGTATTATTGCGCATTAACTATATTTTGTGTTTTTGAATGCATGAAAATACATGAATATGTTACAAGTATTCTTGCACATTAAAATGAGCATTAACTATATTTTGTGATTTTGAACCCATGAAAATGATACAAGTATTATTGCGCATTAACTATATTTTGTGTTTTTGAATTCATGAAAATGCATGAATATGTTACAAGTATTCTTGCACATTAAAATGAGCATTAACTATATTTTGTGTTTTTGAACCCATGAAAATGATACAAGTATTATTGCGCATTAACTATATTTTGTGTTTTTGAATGCATGAAAATACATGAATATGTTACAAGTATTCTTGCACATTAAAATGAGCATTAACTATATTTTGTGTTTTTGAACCCATGAAAATGATACAAGTATTATTGCGCATTAACTATATTTTGTGTTTTTGAACCCATGAAAATGATACAAGTATTATTGCGCATTAACTATATTTTGTGTTTTTGAATGCATGAAAATGCATGAATATGTTACAAGTATTCTTGCAGATAAAAATGAGCATTAACTATATTTTGTGTTTTTGAACCCATGAAAATGATACAAGTATTATTGCGCATTAACTATATTTTGTGTTTTTGAATGCATGAAAATGATATAAGTATTATTGCGCATTAACTATATTTTGTGTTTTTGAATGCATGAAAATGCATGAATATGTTACAAGTATTCTTGCAGATAAAAATGAGCATTAACTATATTTTGTGTTTTTGAATGCATGAAAATACATGAATATGTTACAAGTATTCTTGCACATTAAAATGAGCATTAACTATATTTTGTGTTTTTGAACCCATGAAAATGATACAAGTATTATTGCGCATTAACTATATTTTGTGTTTTTGAACCCATGAAAATGATACAAGTATTATTGCGCATTAACTCTATTTTGTGTTTTTGAATGCATGAAAATGCATGAATATGTTACAAGTATTCTTGCAGATAAAAATGAGCATTAACTATATTTTGTGTTTTTGAACCCATGAAAATGATACAAGTATTATTGCGCATTGACTATATTTTGAATGCATGAAAATGCATGAATATGTTACAAGTATTCTTGCAGATAAAAATGAGCATTAACTATATTTTGTGTTTTTGAACCCATGAAAATGATACAAGTATTATTGCGCATTAACTATATTTTGTGTTTTTGAATGCATGAAAATGCATGAATATGTTACAAGTATTCTTGCACATTAAAATGAGCATTAACTATATTTTGTGTTTTTGAACCCATGAAAATGATACAAGTATTATTGCGCATTAACTATATTTTGTGTTTTTGAATGCATGAAAATGCATGAATATGTTACAAGTATTCTTGCAGATAAAAATGAGCATTAACTATATTTTGTGTTTTTGAATCCATGAAAATGATACAAGTATTATTGCGCATTGACTATATTTTGAATGCATGAAAATGCATGAATATGTTACAAGTATTCTTGCAGATAAAAATGAGCATTAACTATATTTTGTGTTTTTGAACCCATGAAAATGATACAAGTATTATTGCGCATTAACTATATTTTGTGTTTTTGAACCCATGAAAATGATACAAGTATTATTGCGCATTAACTATATTTTGTGTTTTTGAACCCATGAAAATGATACAAGTATTATTGCGCATTAACTATATTTTGAATGCATGAAAATGCATGAATATGTTACAAGTATTCTTGCACATTAAAATGAGCATTAACTATATTTTGTGTTTTTGAACCCATGAAAATGATACAAGTATTATTGCGCATTGACTATATTTTGTGTTTTTGAATGCATGAAAATGCATGAATATGTTACAAGTATTCTTGCACATTAAAATGAGCATTAACTATATTTTGTGTTTTTGAACCCATGAAAATGATACAAGTATTATTGCGCATTGACTATATTTTGAATGCATGAAAATGCATGAATATGTTACAAGTATTCTTGCACATTAAAATGAGCATTAACTATATTTTGTGTTTTTGAACCCATGAAAATGATACAAGTATTATTGCGCATTGACTATATTTTGAATGCATGAAAATGCATGAATATGTTACAAGTATTCTTGCAGATAAAAATGAGCATTAACTATATTTTGTGTTTTTGAACCCATGAAAATGATACAAGTATTATTGCGCATTAACTATATTTTGTGTTTTTAAATGCATGAAAATGCAGGAATATGTTACAAGTATTCTTGCAGATAAAAATGAGCATTAACTATATTTTGTGTTTTTGAACCCATGAAAATGATACAAGTATTATTGCGCATTAACTATATTTTGTGTTTTTGAACTCATGAAAATGATACAAGTATTATTGCGCATTAACTATATTTTGTGTTTTTGAATGCATGAAAATGCATGAATATGTTACAAGTATTCTTGCAGATAAAAATGAGCATTAACTATATTTTGTGTTTTTGAACCCATGAAAATGATACAAGTATTATTGCGCATTAACTATATTTTATGTTTTTGAATGCATGAAAATGCATGAATATGTTACAAGTATTCTTGCAGATAAAAATGAGCATTAACTATATTTTGTGTTTTTGAACCCATGAAAATGATACAAGTATTATTGCGCATTAACTATATTTTGTGTTTTTGAATGCATGAAAATGATACAAGTATTATTGCGCATTGACTATATTTTGAATGCATGAAAATGCATGAATATGTTACAAGTATTCTTGCACATTAAAATGAGCATTAACTATATTTTGTGTTTTTGAACCCATGAAAATGATACAAGTATTATTGCGCATTGACTATATTTTATGTTTTTGAATGCATGAAAATGATACAAGTATTATTGCGCATTAACTATATTTTGTGTTTTTGAATGCATGAAAATGCAGGAACATGTTACAAATATTCTTGCAGATAAAAATGAGCATTAACTATATTTTGTGTTTTTGAACCCATGAAAATGATACAAGTATTATTGCGCATTAACTATATTTTGTGTTTTTGAACCCATGAAAATGATATAAGTATTATTGCGCATTAACTATATTTTGTGTTTTTGAATGCATGAAAATGCATGAATATGTTACAAGTATTCTTGCAGATAAAAATGAGCATTAACTATATTCTGTGTTTTTGAACCCATGAAAATGATACAAGTATTATTGCGCATTAACTATATTTTATGTTTTTGAATGCATGAAAATGCATGAATATGTTACAAGTATTCTTGCAGATAAAAATGAGCATTAACTATATTTTGTGTTTTTGAACCCATGAAAATGATACAAGTATTATTGCGCATTAATTATATTTTGTGTTTTAAATGCATGAAAATGCATGAATATGTTACAAGTATTCTTGCACATTAAAATGAGCATTAACTATATTTTGTGTTTTTGAACCCATGAAAATGATACAAGTATTATTGCGCATTGACTATATTTTGTGTTTTTGAATGCATGAAAATGCATGAATATGTTACAAGTATTCTTGCAGATAAAAATGAGCCTTAACTATATTCTGTGTTTTTGAACCCATGAAAATGATACAAGTATTATTGCGCATTAACTATATTTTGTGTTTATGAACCCATGAAAATGATACAAGTATTATTGCGCATTGACTATATTTTGTGTTTTTGAATGCATGAAAATGCATGAATATGTTACAAGTATTCTTGCAGATAAAAATGAGCATTAACTATATTCTGTGTTTTTGAACCCATGAAAATGATACAAGTATTATTGCGCATTAACTATATTTTATGTTTTTGAATGCATGAAATTGCAGGAACATGTTACAAGTATTCTTGCAGATAAAAATGAGCATTAACTATATTTTGTGTTTTTGAACCCATGAAAATGATACAAGTATTATTGCGCATTAATTATATTTTGTGTTTTAAATGCATGAAAATGCAGGAACATGTTACAAGTATTCTTGCAGATAAAAATGAGCATTAACTATATTTTGTGTTTTTGAACCCATGAAAATGATACAAGTATTATTGCGCATTAACTATATTTTGTGTTTTTGAACCCATGAAAATGATATAAGTATTATTGCGCATTAACTATATTTTGTGTTTTAAATGCATGAAAATGCATGAATATGTTACAAGTATTCTTGCAGATAAAAATGAGCATTAACTATATTTTGTGTTTTTGAACCCATGAAAATGATACAAGTATTATTGCGCATTAACTATATTTTGTGTTTTTGAACCCATGAAAATGATACAAGTATTATTGCACATTAAAATGAGCATTAACTATATTTTGTGTTTTTGAACCCATGAAAATGATACAAGTATTATTGCGCATTAACTATATTTTGTGTTTTTAAATTCATGAAAATGCATGAATATGTTACAAGTATTCTTGCACATTAAAATGAGCATTAACTATATTTTGTGTTTTTGAACCCATGAAAATGATACAAGTATTATTGCGCATTAACTATATTTTATGTTTTTGAATGCATGAAAATGCAGGAATATGTTACAAGTATTCTTGCACATTAAAATGAGCATTAACTATATTCTGTGTTTTTGAACCCATGAAAATGATACAAGTATTATTGCGCATTAACTATATTTTGTGTTTTTGAATGCATGAAAATGCATGAATATGTTACAAGTATTCTTGCACATTAAAATGAGCATTAACTATATTTTGTGTTTTTGAACCCATGAAAATGATACAAGTATTATTGCGCATTGACTATATTTTGAATGCATGAAAATGCATGAATATGTTACAAGTATTCTTGCACATTAAAATGAGCATTAACTATATTTTGTGTTTTTGAACCCATGAAAATGATACAAGTATTATTGCGCATTAACTATATTTTGTGTTTTTGAATTCATGAAAATGCATGAATATGTTACAAGTATTCTTGCACATTAAAATGAGCATTAACTATATTTTGTGTTTTTGAACCCATGAAAATGATACAAGTATTATTGCGCATTGACTATATTTTGTGTTTTTGAATGCATGAAAATGCATGAATATGTTACAAGTATTCTTGCAGATAAAAATGAGCATTAACTATATTTTGTGTTTTTGAACCCATGAAAATGATACAAGTATTATTGCGCATTAACTATATTTTATGTTTTTGAATGCATGAAAATGCATGAATATGTTACAAGTATTCTTGCACATTAAAATGAGCATTAACTATATTCTGTGTTTTTGAACCCATGAAAATGATACAAGTATTATTGCGCATTAACTATATTTTGTGTTTTTGAATGCATGAAAATGCATGAATATGTTACAAGTATTCTTGCACATTAAAATGAGCATTAACTATATTTTGTGTTTTTGAACCCATGAAAATGATACAAGTATTATTGCGCATTAACTATATTTTGTGTTTTTGAACCCATGAAAATGATACAAGTATTATTGCGCATTAACTATATTTTATGTTTTTGAATGCATGAAAATGCAGGAACATGTTACAAGTATTCTTGCAGATAAAAATGAGCATTAACTATATTTTGTGTTTTTGAACCCATGAAAATGATACAAGTATTATTGCGCATTAACTATATTTTGTGTTTTTGAATGCATGAAAATGCAGGAATATGTTACAAGTATTCTTGCACATTAAAATGAGCATTAACTATATTTTGTGTTTTTGAACCCATGAAAATGATACAAGTATTATTGCGCATTAACTATATTTTGTGTTTTTGAATGCATGAAAATGCATGAATATGTTACAAGTATTCTTGCACATTAAAATGAGCATTAACTATATTCTGTGTTTTTGAACCCATGAAAATGATACAAGTATTATTGCGCATTAACTATATTTTATGTTTTTGAATGCATGAAAATGCAGGAATATGTTACAAGTATTCTTGCACATTAAAATGAGCATTAACTATATTCTGTGTTTTTGAACCCATGAAAATGATACAAGTATTATTGCGCATTAACTATATTTTATGTTTTTGAACCCATGAAAATGATACAAGTATTATTGCGCATTAACTATATTTTGTGTTTTTGAATGCATGAAAATGCATGAATATGTTACAAGTATTCTTGCAGATAAAAATGAGCATTAACTATATTTTGTGTTTTTGAACCCATGAAAATGATACAAGTATTATTGCGCATTAACTATATTTTATGTTTTTGAATGCATGAAAATGCATGAATATGTTACAAGTATTCTTGCAGATAAAAATGAGCATTAACTATATTTTGTGTTTTTGAACCCATGAAAATGATACAAGTATTATTGCGCATTAACTATATTTTGTGTTTTTGAATGCATGAAAATGCAGGAATATGTTACAAGTATTCTTGCACATTAAAATGAGCATTAACTATATTTTGTGTTTTTGAACCCATGAAAATGATACAAGTATTATTGCGCATTAACTATATTTTGTGTTTTTGAACCCATGAAAATGATACAAGTATTATTGCGCATTAACTATATTTTATGTTTTTGAATGCATGAAAATGCAGGAACATGTTACAAGTATTCTTGCAGATAAAAATGAGCATTAACTATATTTTGTGTTTTTGAACCCATGAAAATGATACAAGTATTATTGCGCATTAACTATATTTTGTGTTTTTGAATGCATGAAAATGCAGGAATATGTTACAAGTATTCTTGCACATTAAAATGAGCATTAACTATATTTTGTGTTTTTGAACCCATGAAAATGACACAAGTATTATTGCGCATTAACTATATTTTGTGTTTTTGAATGCATGAAAATGCATGAATATGTTACAAGTATTCTTGCACATTAAAATGAGCATTAACTATATTCTGTGTTTTTGAACCCATGAAAATGATACAAGTATTATTGCGCATTAACTATATTTTATGTTTTTGAATGCATGAAAATGCAGGAATATGTTACAAAGTATTATTGCGCATTAACTATATTTTGTGTTTTTGAATGCATGAAAATGCATGAATATGTTACAAGTATTCTTGCAGATAAAAATGAGCATTAACTATATTCTGTGTTTTTGAACCCATGAAAATGATACAAGTATTATTGCGCATTAATTATATTTTGTGTTTTAAATGCATGAAAATGCATGAATATGTTACAAGTATTCTTGCAGATAAAAATGAGCATTAACTATATTTTGTGTTTTTGAACCCATGAAAATGATACAAGTATTATTGCGCATTAATTATATTTTGTGTTTTAAAGCATGAAAATGCATGAATATGTTACAAGTATTCTTGCACATTAAAATGAGCATTAACTATATTTTGTGTTTTTGAACCCATGAAAATGATACAAGTATTATTGCGCATTGACTATATTTTGTGTTTTTGAATGCATGAAAATGCATGAATATGTTACAAGTATTCTTGCACATTAAAATGAGCATTAACTATATTTTGTGTTTTTGAACCCATGAAAATGATACAAGTATTATTGCGCATTAACTATATTTTGTGTTTTTGAACCCATGAAAATGATACAAGTATTATTGCGCATTAACTATATTTTATGTTTTTGAATGCATGAAAATGCAGGAACATGTTACAAGTATTCTTGCAGATAAAAATGAGCATTAACTATATTTTGTGTTTTTGAACCCATGAAAATGATACAAGTATTATTGCGCATTAACTATATTTTGTGTTTTTGAATGCATGAAAATGATACAAGTATTATTGCGCATTGACTATATTTTGTGTTTTTGAATGCATGAAAATGCATGAATATGTTACAAGTATTCTTGCAGATAAAAATGAGCATTAACTATATTTTGTGTTTTTGAACCCATGAAAATGATACAAGTATTATTGCGCATTGACTATATTTTGTGTTTTTGAATGCATGAAAATGCATGAATATGTTACAAGTATTCTTGCAGATAAAAATGAGCATTAACTATATTTTGTGTTTTTGAACCCATGAAAATGATACAAGTATTATTGCGCATTAACTATATTTTATGTTTTTGAATGCATGAAAATGCAGGAATATGTTACAAGTATTCTTGCACATTAAAATGAGCATTAACTATATTCTGTGTTTTTGAACCCATGAAAATGATACAAGTATTATTGCGCATTAACTATATTTTATGTTTTTGAACCCATGAAAATGATACAAGTATTATTGCGCATTAACTATATTTTGTGTTTTTGAATGCATGAAAATGCATGAATATGTTACAAGTATTCTTGCAGATAAAAATGAGCATTAACTATATTTTGTGTTTTTGAACCCATGAAAATGATACAAGTATTATTGCGCATTAACTATATTTTGTGTTTTTGAATGCATGAAAATGCATGAATATGTTACAAGTATTCTTGCAGATAAAAATGAGCATTAACTATATTTTGTGTTTTTGAACCCATGAAAATGATACAAGTATTATTGCGCATTAACTATATTTTGTGTTTTTGAATTCATGAAAATGCATGAATATGTTACAAGTATTCTTGCAGATAAAAATGAGCATTAACTATATTTTGTGTTTTTGAACCCATGAAAATGATACAAGTATTATTGCGCATTAACTATATTTTGTGTTTTTGAACCCATGAAAATGATACAAGTATTATTGCGCATTAACTATATTTTGTGTTTTTGAATGCATGAAAATGCATGAATATGTTACAAGTATTCTTGCAGATAAAAATGAGCATTAACTATATTTTGTGTTTTTGAACCCATGAAAATGATACAAGTATTATTGCGCATTAACTATATTTTATGTTTTTGAATGCATGAAAATGCATGAATATGTTACAAGTATTCTTGCAGATAAAAATGAGCATTAACTATATTTTGTGTTTTTGAACCCATGAAAATGATACAAGTATTATTGCGCATTAACTATATTTTGTGTTTTTGAATGCATGAAAATGATACAAGTATTATTGCGCATTGACTATATTTTGAATGCATGAAAATGCATGAATATGTTACAAGTATTCTTGCACATTAAAATGAGCATTAACTATATTTTGTGTTTTTGAACCCATGAAAATGATACAAGTATTATTGCGCATTAACTATATTTTGTGTTTTTGAACCCATGAAAATGATACAAGTATTATTGCGCATTAACTATATTTTATGTTTTTGAATGCATGAAAATGATACAAGTATTATTGCGCATTAACTATATTTTGTGTTTTTGAATGCATGAAAATGCAGGAACATGTTACAAGTATTCTTGCAGATAAAAATGAGCATTAACTATATTTTGTGTTTTTGAACCCATGAAAATGATACAAGTATTATTGCGCATTAACTATATTTTGTGTTTTTGAACCCATGAAAATGATATAAGTATTATTGCGCATTAACTATATTTTGTGTTTTTGAATGCATGAAAATGCATGAATATGTTACAAGTATTCTTGCAGATAAAAATGAGCATTAACTATATTCTGTGTTTTTGAACCCATGAAAATGATACAAGTATTATTGCGCATTAATTATATTTTGTGTTTTAAATGCATGAAAATGCATGAATATGTTACAAGTATTCTTGCAGATAAAAATGAGCATTAACTATATTTTGTGTTTTTGAACCCATGAAAATGATACAAGTATTATTGCGCATTAATTATATTTTGTGTTTTAAATGCATGAAAATGCATGAATATGTTACAAGTATTCTTGCACATTAAAATGAGCATTAACTATATTTTGTGTTTTTGAACCCATGAAAATGATACAAGTATTATTGCGCATTGACTATATTTTGTGTTTTTGAATGCATGAAAATGCATGAATATGTTACAAGTATTCTTGCAGATAAAAATGAGCATTAACTATATTCTGTGTTTTTGAACCCATGAAAATGATACAAGTATTATTGCGCATTGACTATATTTTGTGTTTTTGAATGCATGAAAATGCATGAATATGTTACAAGTATTCTTGCACATTAAAATGAGCATTAACTATATTTTGTGTTTTTGAACCCATGAAAATGATACAAGTATTATTGCGCATTGACTATATTTTGTGTTTTTGAATGCATGAAAATGCATGAATATGTTACAAGTATTCTTGCAGATAAAAATGAGCATTAACTATATTCTGTGTTTTTGAACCCATGAAAATGATACAAGTATTATTGCGCATTAACTATATTTTATGTTTTTGAATGCATGAAAATGCATGAATATGTTACAAGTATTCTTGCACATTAAAATGAGCATTAACTATATTTTGTGTTTTTGAACCCATGAAAATGATACAAGTATTATTGCGCATTAATTATATTTTGTGTTTTAAAAGCATGAAAATGCATGAATATGTTACAAGTATTCTTGCAGATAAAAATGAGCATTAACTATATTCTGTGTTTTTGAACCCATGAAAATGATACAAGTATTATTGCGCATTAACTATATTTTATGTTTTTGAATGCATGAAATTGCAGGAACATGTTACAAGTATTCTTGCAGATAAAAATGAGCATTAACTATATTTTGTGTTTTTGAACCCATGAAAATGATACAAGTATTATTGCGCATTAATTATATTTTGTGTTTTAAATGCATGAAAATGCAGGAACATGTTACAAGTATTCTTGCAGATAAAAATGAGCATTAACTATATTTTGTGTTTTTGAACCCATGAAAATGATACAAGTATTATTGCGCATTAACTATATTTTGTGTTTTTGAACCCATGAAAATGATATAAGTATTATTGCGCATTAACTATATTTTGTGTTTTAAATGCATGAAAATGCATGAATATGTTACAAGTATTCTTGCAGATAAAAATGAGCATTAACTATATTTTGTGTTTTTGAACCCATGAAAATGATACAAGTATTATTGCGCATTAACTATATTTTGTGTTTTTGAACCCATGAAAATGATACAAGTATTATTGCACATTAAAATGAGCATTAACTATATTTTGTGTTTTTGAACCCATGAAAATGATACAAGTATTATTGCGCATTAACTATATTTTGTGTTTTTGAATTCATGAAAATGCATGAATATGTTACAAGTATTCTTGCACATTAAAATGAGCATTAACTATATTTTGTGTTTTTGAACCCATGAAAATGATACAAGTATTATTGCGCATTAACTATATTTTGTGTTTTTGAACCCATGAAAATGATACAAGTATTATTGCGCATTAACTATATTTTGTGTTTTTGAATGCATGAAAATGCATGAATATGTTACAAGTATTCTTGCAGATAAAAATGAGCATTAACTATATTTTGTGTTTTTGAACCCATGAAAATGATACAAGTATTATTGCGCATTAACTATATTTTGTGTTTTTGAATGCATGAAAATGCATGAATATGTTACAAGTATTCTTGCAGATAAAAATGAGCATTAACTATATTTTGTGTTTTTGAACCCATGAAAATGATACAAGTATTATTGCGCATTGACTATATTTTGTGTTTTTGAATGCATGAAAATGCATGAATATGTTACAAGTATTCTTGCAGATAAAAATGAGCATTAACTATATTTTGTGTTTTTGAACCCATGAAAATGATACAAGTATTATTGCGCATTAACTATATTTTATGTTTTTGAATGCATGAAAATGCAGGAATATGTTACAAGTATTCTTGCACATTAAAATGAGCATTAACTATATTCTGTGTTTTTGAACCCATGAAAATGATACAAGTATTATTGCGCATTAACTATATTTTATGTTTTTGAACCCATGAAAATGATACAAGTATTATTGCGCATTAACTATATTTTGTGTTTTTGAATGCATGAAAATGCATGAATATGTTACAAGTATTCTTGCAGATAAAAATGAGCATTAACTATATTTTGTGTTTTTGAACCCATGAAAATGATACAAGTATTATTGCGCATTAACTATATTTTGTGTTTTTGAATGCATGAAAATGCATGAATATGTTACAAGTATTCTTGCAGATAAAAATGAGCATTAACTATATTTTGTGTTTTTGAACCCATGAAAATGATACAAGTATTATTGCGCATTAACTATATTTTGTGTTTTTGAATTCATGAAAATGCATGAATATGTTACAAGTATTCTTGCAGATAAAAATGAGCATTAACTATATTTTGTGTTTTTGAACCCATGAAAATGATACAAGTATTATTGCGCATTAACTATATTTTGTGTTTTTGAACCCATGAAAATGATACAAGTATTATTGCGCATTAACTATATTTTGTGTTTTTGAATGCATGAAAATGCATGAATATGTTACAAGTATTCTTGCAGATAAAAATGAGCATTAACTATATTTTGTGTTTTTGAACCCATGAAAATGATACAAGTATTATTGCGCATTAACTATATTTTGTGTTTTTGAATGCATGAAAATGCATGAATATGTTACAAGTATTCTTGCACATTAAAATGAGCATTAACTATATTTTGTGTTTTTGAACCCATGAAAATGATACAAGTATTATTGCGCATTAACTATATTTTGTGTTTTTGAACCCATGAAAATGATACAAGTATTATTGCGCATTAACTATATTTTATGTTTTTGAATGCATGAAAATGATACAAGTATTATTGCGCATTAACTATATTTTGTGTTTTTGAATGCATGAAAATGCAGGAACATGTTACAAGTATTCTTGCAGATAAAAATGAGCATTAACTATATTTTGTGTTTTTGAACCCATGAAAATGATACAAGTATTATTGCGCATTAACTATATTTTGTGTTTTTGAACCCATGAAAATGATATAAGTATTATTGCGCATTAACTATATTTTGTGTTTTTGAATGCATGAAAATGCATGAATATGTTACAAGTATTCTTGCAGATAAAAATGAGCATTAACTATATTCTGTGTTTTTGAACCCATGAAAATGATACAAGTATTATTGCGCATTAATTATATTTTGTGTTTTAAATGCATGAAAATGCATGAATATGTTACAAGTATTCTTGCAGATAAAAATGAGCATTAACTATATTTTGTGTTTTTGAACCCATGAAAATGATACAAGTATTATTGCGCATTAATTATATTTTGTGTTTTAAATGCATGAAAATGCATGAATATGTTACAAGTATTCTTGCACATTAAAATGAGCATTAACTATATTTTGTGTTTTTGAACCCATGAAAATGATACAAGTATTATTGCGCATTGACTATATTTTGTGTTTTTGAATGCATGAAAATGCATGAATATGTTACAAGTATTCTTGCAGATAAAAATGAGCATTAACTATATTCTGTGTTTTTGAACCCATGAAAATGATACAAGTATTATTGCGCATTGACTATATTTTGTGTTTTTGAATGCATGAAAATGCATGAATATGTTACAAGTATTCTTGCACATTAAAATGAGCATTAACTATATTTTGTGTTTTTGAACCCATGAAAATGATACAAGTATTATTGCGCATTGACTATATTTTGTGTTTTTGAATGCATGAAAATGCATGAATATGTTACAAGTATTCTTGCAGATAAAAATGAGCATTAACTATATTCTGTGTTTTTGAACCCATGAAAATGATACAAGTATTATTGCGCATTAATTATATTTTGTGTTTTAAATGCATGAAAATGCAGGAACATGTTACAAGTATTCTTGCAGATAAAAATGAGCATTAACTATATTTTGTGTTTTTGAACCCATGAAAATGATACAAGTATTATTGCGCATTAACTATATTTTGTGTTTTTGAACCCATGAAAATGATATAAGTATTATTGCGCATTAACTATATTTTGTGTTTTAAATGCATGAAAATGCATGAATATGTTACAAGTATTCTTGCAGATAAAAATGAGCATTAACTATATTTTGTGTTTTTGAACCCATGAAAATGATACAAGTATTATTGCGCATTAACTATATTTTGTGTTTTTGAACCCATGAAAATGATACAAGTATTATTGCACATTAAAATGAGCATTAACTATATTTTGTGTTTTTGAACCCATGAAAATGATACAAGTATTATTGCGCATTAACTATATTTTGTGTTTTTGAACCCATGAAAATGATACAAGTATTATTGCACATTAAAATGAGCATTAACTATATTTTGTGTTTTTGAACCCATGAAAATGATACAAGTATTATTGCGCATTAACTATATTTTGTGTTTTTGAATTCATGAAAATGCATGAATATGTTACAAGTATTCTTGCACATTAAAATGAGCATTAACTATATTTTGTGTTTTTGAACCCATGAAAATGATACAAGTATTATTGCGCATTAACTATATTTTATGTTTTTGAATGCATGAAAATGCAGGAATATGTTACAAGTATTCTTGCACATTAAAATGAGCATTAACTATATTCTGTGTTTTTGAACCCATGAAAATGATACAAGTATTATTGCGCATTAACTATATTTTGTGTTTTTGAATGCATGAAAATGCATGAATATGTTACAAGTATTCTTGCACATTAAAATGAGCATTAACTATATTTTGTGTTTTTGAACCCATGAAAATGATACAAGTATTATTGCGCATTGACTATATTTTGAATGCATGAAAATGCATGAATATGTTACAAGTATTCTTGCACATTAAAATGAGCATTAACTATATTTTGTGTTTTTGAACCCATGAAAATGATACAAGTATTATTGCGCATTAACTATATTTTGTGTTTTTGAATGCATGAAAATGCAGGAATATGTTACAAGTATTCTTGCACATTAAAATGAGCATTAACTATATTTTGTGTTTTTGAACCCATGAAAATGATACAAGTATTATTGCGCATTAACTATATTTTGTGTTTTTGAATGCATGAAAATGCATGAATATGTTACAAGTATTCTTGCACATTAAAATGAGCATTAACTATATTCTGTGTTTTTGAACCCATGAAAATGATACAAGTATTATTGCGCATTAACTATATTTTATGTTTTTGAATGCATGAAAATGCATGAATATGTTACAAGTATTCTTGCAGATAAAAATGAGCATTAACTATATTCTGTGTTTTTGAACCCATGAAAATGATACAAGTATTATTGCGCATTAACTATATTTTATGTTTTTGAACCCATGAAAATGATACAAGTATTATTGCGCATTAACTATATTTTGTGTTTTTGAATGCATGAAAATGCATGAATATGTTACAAGTATTCTTGCAGATAAAAATGAGCATTAACTATATTTTGTGTTTTTGAACCCATGAAAATGATACAAGTATTATTGCGCATTGACTATATTTTGTGTTTTTGAATGCATGAAAATGCATGAATATGTTACAAGTATTCTTGCAGATAAAAATGAGCATTAACTATATTTTGTGTTTTTGAACCCATGAAAATGATACAAGTATTATTGCGCATTAACTATATTTTATGTTTTTGAATGCATGAAAATGCAGGAATATGTTACAAGTATTCTTGCACATTAAAATGAGCATTAACTATATTCTGTGTTTTTGAACCCATGAAAATGATACAAGTATTATTGCGCATTAACTATATTTTATGTTTTTGAACCCATGAAAATGATACAAGTATTATTGCGCATTAACTATATTTTATGTTTTTGAATGCATGAAAATGCATGAATATGTTACAAGTATTCTTGCAGATAAAAATGAGCATTAACTATATTTTGTGTTTTTGAACCCATGAAAATGATACAAGTATTATTGCGCATTAACTATATTTTGTGTTTTTGAATGCATGAAAATGCATGAATATGTTACAAGTATTCTTGCACATTAAAATGAGCATTAACTATATTTTGTGTTTTTGAACCCATGAAAATGATACAAGTATTATTGCGCATTAACTATATTTTGTGTTTTTGAACCCATGAAAATGATACAAGTATTATTGCGCATTAACTATATTTTATGTTTTTGAATGCATGAAAATGCAGGAACATGTTACAAGTATTCTTGCAGATAAAAATGAGCATTAACTATATTTTGTGTTTTTGAACCCATGAAAATGATACAAGTATTATTGCGCATTAACTATATTTTGTGTTTTTGAATGCATGAAAATGATACAAGTATTATTGCGCATTGACTATATTTTGTGTTTTTGAATGCATGAAAATGCATGAAGTATTCTTGCAGATAAAAATGAGCATTAACTATATTTTGTGTTTTTGAACCCATGAAAATGATACAAGTATTATTGCGCATTGACTATATTTTGTGTTTTTGAATGCATGAAAATGCATGAATATGTTACAAGTATTCTTGCAGATAAAAATGAGCATTAACTATATTTTGTGTTTTTGAACCCATGAAAATGATACAAGTATTATTGCGCATTAACTATATTTTATGTTTTTGAATGCATGAAAATGCAGGAATATGTTACAAGTATTCTTGCACATTAAAATGAGCATTAACTATATTCTGTGTTTTTGAACCCATGAAAATGATACAAGTATTATTGCGCATTAACTATATTTTATGTTTTTGAACCCATGAAAATGATACAAGTATTATTGCGCATTAACTATATTTTGTGTTTTTGAATGCATGAAAATGCATGAATATGTTACAAGTATTCTTGCAGATAAAAATGAGCATTAACTATATTTTGTGTTTTTGAACCCATGAAAATGATACAAGTATTATTGCGCATTAACTATATTTTGTGTTTTTGAATGCATGAAAATGCATGAATATGTTACAAGTATTCTTGCAGATAAAAATGAGCATTAACTATATTTTGTGTTTTTGAACCCATGAAAATGATACAAGTATTATTGCGCATTAACTATATTTTGTGTTTTTGAATTCATGAAAATGCATGAATATGTTACAAGTATTCTTGCAGATAAAAATGAGCATTAACTATATTTTGTGTTTTTGAACCCATGAAAATGATACAAGTATTATTGCGCATTAACTATATTTTATGTTTTTGAATGCATGAAAATGATACAAGTATTATTGCGCATTGACTATATTTTGTGTTTTTGAATGCATGAAAATGCATGAATATGTTACAAGTATTCTTGCAGATAAAAATGAGCATTAACTATATTTTGTGTTTTTGAACCCATGAAAATGATACAAGTATTATTGCGCATTGACTATATTTTGTGTTTTTGAATGCATGAAAATGCATGAATATGTTACAAGTATTCTTGCAGATAAAAATGAGCATTAACTATATTTTGTGTTTTTGAACCCATGAAAATGATACAAGTATTATTGCGCATTAACTATATTTTATGTTTTTGAATGCATGAAAATGCAGGAATATGTTACAAGTATTCTTGCACATTAAAATGAGCATTAACTATATTCTGTGTTTTTGAACCCATGAAAATGATACAAGTATTATTGCGCATTAACTATATTTTATGTTTTTGAACCCTTGAAAATGATACAAGTATTATTGCGCATTAACTATATTTTATGTTTTTGAATGCATGAAAATGCATGAATATGTTACAAGTATTCTTGCAGATAAAAATGAGCATTAACTATATTTTGTGTTTTTGAACCCATGAAAATGATACAAGTATTATTGCGCATTAACTATATTTTGTGTTTTTGAATGCATGAAAATGCATGAATATGTTACAAGTATTCTTGCACATTAAAATGAGCATTAACTATATTTTGTGTTTTTGAACCCATGAAAATGATACAAGTATTATTGCGCATTAACTATATTTTGTGTTTTTGAACCCATGAAAATGATACAAGTATTATTGCGCATTAACTATATTTTATGTTTTTGAATGCATGAAAATGCAGGAACATGTTACAAGTATTCTTGCAGATAAAAATGAGCATTAACTATATTTTGTGTTTTTGAACCCATGAAAATGATACAAGTATTATTGCGCATTAACTATATTTTGTGTTTTTGAATGCATGAAAATGATACAAGTATTATTGCGCATTGACTATATTTTGTGTTTTTGAATGCATGAAAATGCATGAATATGTTACAAGTATTCTTGCAGATAAAAATGAGCATTAACTATATTTTGTGTTTTTGAACCCATGAAAATGATACAAGTATTATTGCGCATTGACTATATTTTGTGTTTTTGAATGCATGAAAATGCATGAATATGTTACAAGTATTCTTGCAGATAAAAATGAGCATTAACTATATTTTGTGTTTTTGAACCCATGAAAATGATACAAGTATTATTGCGCATTAACTATATTTTATGTTTTTGAATGCATGAAAATGCAGGAATATGTTACAAGTATTCTTGCACATTAAAATGAGCATTAACTATATTCTGTGTTTTTGAACCCATGAAAATGATACAAGTATTATTGCGCATTAACTATATTTTATGTTTTTGAACCCATGAAAATGATACAAGTATTATTGCGCATTAACTATATTTTGTGTTTTTGAATGCATGAAAATGCATGAATATGTTACAAGTATTCTTGCAGATAAAAATGAGCATTAACTATATTTTGTGTTTTTGAACCCATGAAAATGATACAAGTATTATTGCGCATTAACTATATTTTGTGTTTTTGAATGCATGAAAATGCATGAATATGTTACAAGTATTCTTGCAGATAAAAATGAGCATTAACTATATTTTGTGTTTTTGAACCCATGAAAATGATACAAGTATTATTGCGCATTAACTATATTTTGTGTTTTTGAATTCATGAAAATGCATGAATATGTTACAAGTATTCTTGCAGATAAAAATGAGCATTAACTATATTTTGTGTTTTTGAACCCATGAAAATGATACAAGTATTATTGCGCATTAACTATATTTTATGTTTTTGAATGCATGAAAATGATACAAGTATTATTGCGCATTGACTATATTTTGTGTTTTTGAATGCATGAAAATGCATGAATATGTTACAAGTATTCTTGCAGATAAAAATGAGCATTAACTATATTTTGTGTTTTTGAACCCATGAAAATGATACAAGTATTATTGCGCATTGACTATATTTTGTGTTTTTGAATGCATGAAAATGCATGAATATGTTACAAGTATTCTTGCAGATAAAAATGAGCATTAACTATATTTTGTGTTTTTGAACCCATGAAAATGATACAAGTATTATTGCGCATTAACTATATTTTGTGTTTTTGAATGCATGAAAATGCAGGAATATGTTACAAGTATTCTTGCACATTAAAATGAGCATTAACTATATTTTGTGTTTTTGAACCCATGAAAATGATACAAGTATTATTGCGCATTAACTATATTTTGTGTTTTTGAATGCATGAAAATGCATGAATATGTTACAAGTATTCTTGCACATTAAAATGAGCATTAACTATATTTTGTGTTTTTGAACCCATGAAAATGATACAAGTATTATTGCGCATTAACTATATTTTGTGTTTTTGAATTCATGAAAATGCATGAATATGTTACAAGTATTCTTGCACATTAAAATGAGCATTAACTATATTTTGTGTTTTTGAACCCATGAAAATGATACAAGTATTATTGCGCATTAACTATATTTTGTGTTTTTGAATGCATGAAAATGCATGAATATGTTACAAGTATTCTTGCACATTAAAATGAGCATTAACTATATTTTGTGTTTTTGAACCCATGAAAATGATACAAGTATTATTGCGCATTGACTATATTTTGAATGCATGAAAATGCATGAATATGTTACAAGTATTCTTGCACATTAAAATGAGCATTAACTATATTTTGTGTTTTTGAACCCATGAAAATGATACAAGTATTATTGCGCATTAACTATATTTTGTGTTTTTGAATTCATGAAAATGCATGAATATGTTACAAGTATTCTTGCAGATAAAAATGAGCATTAACTATATTTTGTGTTTTTGAACCCATGAAAATGATACAAGTATTATTGCGCATTAACTATATTTTGTGTTTTTGAATGCATGAAAATGCATGAATATGTTACAAGTATTCTTGCACATTAAAATGAGCATTAACTATATTTTGTGTTTTTGAACCCATGAAAATGATACAAGTATTATTGCGCATTAACTATATTTTGTGTTTTTGAACCCATGAAAATGATACAAGTATTATTGCGCATTAACTATATTTTATGTTTTTGAATGCATGAAAATGCAGGAACATGTTACAAGTATTCTTGCAGATAAAAATGAGCATTAACTATATTTTGTGTTTTTGAACCCATGAAAATGATACAAGTATTATTGCGCATTAACTATATTTTGTGTTTTTGAATGCATGAAAATGCAGGAATATGTTACAAGTATTCTTGCACATTAAAATGAGCATTAACTATATTTTGTGTTTTTGAACCCATGAAAATGATACAAGTATTATTGCGCATTAACTATATTTTGTGTTTTTGAATGCATGAAAATGCATGAATATGTTACAAGTATTCTTGCACATTAAAATGAGCATTAACTATATTCTGTGTTTTTGAACCCATGAAAATGATACAAGTATTATTGCGCATTAACTATATTTTGTGTTTTTGAATGCATGAAAATGCATGAATATGTTACAAGTATTCTTGCACATTAAAATGAGCATTAACTATATTTTGTGTTTTTGAACCCATGAAAATGATACAAGTATTATTGCGCATTGACTATATTTTGAATGCATGAAAATGCATGAATATGTTACAAGTATTCTTGCAGATAAAAATGAGCATTAACTATATTTTGTGTTTTTGAACCCATGAAAATGATACAAGTATTATTGCGCATTAATTATATTTTGTGTTTTAAATGCATGAAAATGCATGAATATGTTACAAGTATTCTTGCAGATAAAAATGAGCATTAACTATATTTTGTGTTTTTGAACCCATGAAAATGATACAAGTATTATTGCGCATTAACTATATTTTGTGTTTTTGAACCCATGAAAATGATACAAGTATTATTGCGCATTAACTATATTTTGTGTTTTTGAATGCATGAAAATGCAGGAATATGTTACAAGTATTCTTGCACATTAAAATGAGCATTAACTATATTTTGTGTTTTTGAACCCATGAAAATGATACAAGTATTATTGCGCATTAACTATATTTTATGTTTTTGAATGCATGAAAATGCAGGAATATGTTACAAGTATTCTTGCACATTAAAATGAGCATTAACTATATTTTGTGTTTTTGAACCCATGAAAATGATACAAGTATTATTGCGCATTAACTATATTTTGTGTTTTTGAATTCATGAAAATGCATGAATATGTTACAAGTATTCTTGCAGATAAAAATGAGCATTAACTATATTTTGTGTTTTTGAACCCATGAAAATGATACAAGTATTATTGAGCATTAACTATATTTTATGTTTTTGAATGCATGAAAATGCATGAATATGTTACAAGTATTCTTGCAGATAAAAATGAGCATTAACTATATTTTGTGTTTTTGAACCCATGAAAATGATACAAGTATTATTGCGCATTAACTATATTTTGTGTTTTTGAATGCATGAAAATGATACAAGTATTATTGCGCATTGACTATATTTTGAATGCATGAAAATGCATGAATATGTTACAAGTATTCTTGCACATTAAAATGAGCATTAACTATATTTTGTGTTTTTGAACCCATGAAAATGATACAAGTATTATTGCGCATTGACTATATTTTATGTTTTTGAATGCATGAAAATGATACAAGTATTATTGCGCATTAACTATATTTTGTGTTTTTGAATGCATGAAAATGCAGGAACATGTTACAAGTATTCTTGCAGATAAAAATGAGCATTAACTATATTTTGTGTTTTTGAACCCATGAAAATGATACAAGTATTATTGCGCATTAACTATATTTTGTGTTTTTGAACCCATGAAAATGATATAAGTATTATTGCGCATTAACTATATTTTGTGTTTTTGAATGCATGAAAATGCATGAATATGTTACAAGTATTCTTGCAGATAAAAATGAGCATTAACTATATTCTGTGTTTTTGAACCCATGAAAATGATACAAGTATTATTGCGCATTAATTATATTTTGTGTTTTAAATGCATGAAAATGCATGAATATGTTACAAGTATTCTTGCAGATAAAAATGAGCATTAACTATATTTTGTGTTTTTGAACCCATGAAAATGATACAAGTATTATTGCGCATTAATTATATTTTGTGTTTTAAATGCATGAAAATGCATGAATATGTTACAAGTATTCTTGCACATTAAAATGAGCATTAACTATATTTTGTGTTTTTGAACCCATGAAAATGATACAAGTATTATTGCGCATTGACTATATTTTGTGTTTTTGAATGCATGAAAATGCATGAATATGTTACAAGTATTCTTGCAGATAAAAATGAGCATTAACTATATTCTGTGTTTTTGAACCCATGAAAATGATACAAGTATTATTGCGCATTAATTATATTTTGTGTTTTAAATGCATGAAAATGCATGAATATGTTACAAGTATTCTTGCAGATAAAAATGAGCATTAACTATATTTTGTGTTTTTGAACCCATGAAAATGATACAAGTATTATTGCGCATTAATTATATTTTGTGTTTTAAATGCATGAAAATGCATGAATATGTTACAAGTATTCTTGCACATTAAAATGAGCATTAACTATATTTTGTGTTTTTGAACCCATGAAAATGATACAAGTATTATTGCGCATTGACTATATTTTGTGTTTTTGAATGCATGAAAATGCATGAATATGTTACAAGTATTCTTGCAGATAAAAATGAGCATTAACTATATTCTGTGTTTTTGAACCCATGAAAATGATACAAGTATTATTGCGCATTAATTATATTTTGTGTTTTAAATGCATGAAAATGCATGAATATGTTACAAGTATTCTTGCAGATAAAAATGAGCATTAACTATATTCTGTGTTTTTGAACCCATGAAAATGATACAAGTATTATTGCGCATTAACTATATATGTGTTTTTGAATGCATGAAAATGCATGAATATGTTACAAGTATTCTTGCACATTAAAATGAGCATTAACTATATTTTGTGTTTTTGAACCCATGAAAATGATACAAGTATTATTGCGCATTGACTATATTTTGAATGCATGAAAATGCATGAATATGTTACAAGTATTCTTGCAGATAAAAATGAGCATTAACTATATTTTGTGTTTTTGAACCCATGAAAATGATACAAGTATTATTGCGCATTAATTATATTTTGTGTTTTAAATGCATGAAAATGCATGAATATGTTACAAGTATTCTTGCAGATAAAAATGAGCATTAACTATATTTTGTGTTTTTGAACCCATGAAAATGATACAAGTATTATTGCGCATTGACTATATTTTGAATGCATGAAAATGCATGAATATGTTACAAGTATTCTTGCAGATAAAAATGAGCATTAACTATATTTTGTGTTTTTGAACCCATGAAAATGATACAAGTATTATTGCGCATTAATTATATTTTGTGTTTTAAATGCTGAAAATGCATGAATATGTTACAAGTATTCTTGCAGATAAAAATGAGCATTAACTATATTTTGTGTTTTTGAACCCATGAAAATGATACAAGTATTATTGCGCATTAACTATATTTTGTGTTTTTGAACCCATGAAAATGATACAAGTATTATTGCGCATTAACTATATTTTGTGTTTTTGAATGCATGAAAATGCAGGAATATGTTACAAGTATTCTTGCACATTAAAATGAGCATTAACTATATTTTGTGTTTTTGAACCCATGAAAATGATACAAGTATTATTGCGCATTAACTATATTTTATGTTTTTGAATGCATGAAAATGCAGGAATATGTTACAAGTATTCTTGCACATTAAAATGAGCATTAACTATATTTTGTGTTTTTGAACCCATGAAAATGATACAAGTATTATTGCGCATTAACTATATTTTGTGTTTTTGAATTCATGAAAATGCATGAATATGTTACAAGTATTCTTGCAGATAAAAATGAGCATTAACTATATTTTGTGTTTTTGAACCCATGAAAATGATACAAGTATTATTGCGCATTAACTATATTTTATGTTTTTGAATGCATGAAAATGCAGGAACATGTTACAAGTATTCTTGCAGATAAAAATGAGCATTAACTATATTTTGTGTTTTTGAACCCATGAAAATGATACAAGTATTATTGCGCATTAACTATATTTTGTGTTTTTGAACCCATGAAAATGATACAAGTATTATTGCGCATTAACTATATTTTGTGTTTTTGAATGCATGAAAATGCAGGAATATGTTACAAGTATTCTTGCACATTAAAATGAGCATTAACTATATTTTGTGTTTTTGAATTCATGAAAATGCATGAATATGTTACAAGTATTCTTGCACATTAAAATGAGCATTAACTATATTTTGTGTTTTTGAATGCATGAAAATGCAGGAACATGTTACAAGTATTCTTGCAGATAAAAATGAGCATTAACTATATTTTGTGTTTTTGAACCCATGAAAATGATACAAGTATTATTGCGCATTAACTATATTTTGTGTTTTTGAACCCATGAAAATGATACAAGTATTATTGCGCATTAACTATATTTTGTGTTTTTGAATGCATGAAAATGATACAAGTATTATTGCGCATTAACTATATTTTATGTTTTTGAATGCATGAAAATGCAGGAACATGTTACAAGTATTCTTGCACATTAAAATGAGCATTAACTATATTTTGTGTTTTTGAACCCATGAAAATGATACAAGTATTATTGCGCATTAATTATATTTTGTGTTTTAAATGCATGAAAATGCATGAATATGTTACAAGTATTCTTGCACATAAAAATGAGCATTAACTATATTTTGTGTTTTTGAACCCATGAAAATGATACAAGTATTATTGCGCATTAACTATATTTTGTGTTTTTGAATGCATGAAAATGCATGAATATGTTACAAGTATTCTTGCACATTAAAATGAGCATTAACTATATTTTGTGTTTTTGAACCCATGAAAATGATACAAGTATTATTGCGCATTAACTATATTTTGTGTTTTTGAATGCATGAAAATGCATGAATATGTTACAAGTATTCTTGCAGATAAAAATGAGCATTAACTATATTCTGTGTTTTTGAACCCATGAAAATGATACAAGTATTATTGCGCATTAATTATATTTTGTGTTTTAAATGCATGAAAATGCATGAATATGTTACAAGTATTCTTGCACATTAAAATGAGCATTAACTATATTTTGTGTTTTTGAACCCATGAAAATGATACAAGTATTATTGCGCATTGACTATATTTTGTGTTTTAAATGCATGAAAATGCATGAAATATAGTTTATAATTATAATATAAATTATATTTTATGTTTTTGAATGCATGAAAATGCATGAATATGTTACAATTATTCTTGCAGATAAAAATGAGCATTAACTATATTTTGTGTTTTTGAACCCATGAAAATGATACAAGTATTATTGCGCATTAACTATATTTTGTGTTTTTGAATGCATGAAAATGATACAAGTATTATTGCGCATTGACTATATTTTGAATGCATGAAAATGCATGAATATGTTACAAGTATTCTTGCACATTAAAATGAGCATTAACTATATTTTGTGTTTTTGAACCCATGAAAATGATACAAGTATTATTGCGCATTGACTATATTTTATGTTTTTGAATGCATGAAAATGATACAAGTATTATTGCGCATTAACTATATTTTGTGTTTTTGAATGCATGAAAATGCATGAATATGTTACAAGTATTCTTGCACATTAAAATGAGCATTAACTATATTTTGTGTTTTTGAACCCATGAAAATGATACAAGTATTATTGCGCATTAACTATATTTTATGTTTTTGAATGCATGAAAATGCATGAATATGTTACAAGTATTCTTGCACATTAAAATGAGCATTAACTATATTTTGTGTTTTTGAACCCATGAAAATGATACAAGTATTATTGCGCATTGACTATATTTTGAATGCATGAAAATGCATGAATATGTTACAAGTATTCTTGCACATTAAAATGAGCATTAACTATATTTTGTGTTTTTGAACCCATGAAAATGATACAAGTATTATTGCGCATTAATTATATTTTGTGTTTTAAATGCATGAAAATGCATGAATATGTTACAAGTATTCTTGCAGATAAAAATGAGCATTAACTATATTCTGTGTTTTTGAACCCATGAAAATGATACAAGTATTATTGCGCATTAACTATATTTTGTGTTTTAAATGCATGAAAATGCATGAATATGTTACAAGTATTCTTGCAGATAAAAATGAGCATTAACTATATTTTGTGTTTTTGAACCCATGAAAATGATACAAGTATTATTGCGCATTAACTATATTTTGTGTTTTTGAATGCATGAAAATGCAGGAATATGTTACAAGTATTCTTGCACATTAAAATGAGCATTAACTATATTTTGTGTTTTTGAACCCATGAAAATGATACAAGTATTATTGCGCATTAACTATATTTTGTGTTTTTGAATGCATGAAAATGCATGAATATGTTACAAGTATTCTTGCACATTAAAATGAGCATTAACTATATTTTGTGTTTTTGAACCCATGAAAATGATACAAGTATTATTGCGCATTAACTATATTTTGTGTTTTTGAATTCATGAAAATGCATGAATATGTTACAAGTATTCTTGCACATTAAAATGAGCATTAACTATATTTTGTGTTTTTGAACCCATGAAAATGATACAAGTATTATTGCGCATTGACTATATTTTGTGTTTTTGAATGCATGAAAATGCATGAATATGTTACAAGTATTCTTGCAGATAAAAATGAGCATTAACTATATTTTGTGTTTTTGAACCCATGAAAATGATACAAGTATTATTGCGCATTAACTATATTTTATGTTTTTGAATGCATGAAAATGCAGGAATATGTTACAAGTATTCTTGCACATTAAAATGAGCATTAACTATATTCTGTGTTTTTGAACCCATGAAAATGATACAAGTATTATTGCGCATTAACTATATTTTATGTTTTTGAATGCATGAAAATGCAGGAATATGTTACAAGTATTCTTGCACATTAAAATGAGCATTAACTATATTCTGTGTTTTTGAACCCATGAAAATGATACAAGTATTATTGCGCATTAACTATATTTTGTGTTTTTGAATTCATGAAAATGCATGAATATGTTACAAGTATTCTTGCACATTAAAATGAGCATTAACTATATTTTATGTTTTTGAACCCATGAAAATGATACAAGTATTATTGCGCATTAACTATATTTTGTGTTTTTGAATGCATGAAAATGCATGAATATGTTACAAGTATTCTTGCAGATAAAAATGAGCATTAACTATATTTTGTGTTTTTGAACCCATGAAAATGATACAAGTATTATTGCGCATTAACTATATTTTGTGTTTTTGAATTCATGAAAATGCATGAATATGTTACAAGTATTCTTGCAGATAAAAATGAGCATTAACTATATTTTGTGTTTTTGAACCCATGAAAATGATACAAGTATTATTGCGCATTGACTATATTTTATGTTTTTGAATGCATGAAAATGATACAAGTATTATTGCGCATTAACTATATTTTGTGTTTTTGAATGCATGAAAATGCATGAATATGTTACAAGTATTCTTGCACATTAAAATGAGCATTAACTATATTTTGTGTTTTTGAACCCATGAAAATGATACAAGTATTATTGCGCATTAACTATATTTTGTGTTTTTGAATTCATGAAAATGCATGAATATGTTACAAGTATTCTTGCACATTAAAATGAGCATTAACTATATTTTGTGTTTTTGAACCCATGAAAATGATACAAGTATTATTGCGCATTAATTATATTTTGTGTTTTTGAATGCATGAAAATGCATGAATATGTTACAAGTATTCTTGCAGATAAAAATGAGCATTAACTATATTTTGTGTTTTTGAACCCATGAAAATGATACAAGTATTATTGCGCATTAATTATATTTTGTGTTTTTGAATGCATGAAAATGCATGAATATGTTACAAGTATTCTTGCACATTAAAATGAGCATTAACTATATTCTGTGTTTTTGAACCCATGAAAATGATACAAGTATTATTGCGCATTAACTATATTTTATGTTTTTGAATGCATGAAAATGCAGGAATATGTTACAAGTATTCTTGCACATTAAAATGAGCATTAACTATATTTTGTGTTTTTGAACCCATGAAAATGATACAAGTATTATTGCGCATTAACTATATTTTGTGTTTTTGAATGCATGAAAATGCATGAATATGTTACAAGTATTCTTGCAGATAAAAATGAGCATTAACTATATTTTGTGTTTTTGAACCCATGAAAATGATACAAGTATTATTGCGCATTAACTATATTTTGTGTTTTTGAATTCATGAAAATGCATGAATATGTTACAAGTATTCTTGCAGATAAAAATGAGCATTAACTATATTTTGTGTTTTTGAACCCATGAAAATGATACAAGTATTATTGCGCATTAACTATATTTTATGTTTTTGAATGCATGAAAATGCAGGAATATGTTACAAGTATTCTTGCACATTAAAATGAGCATTAACTATATTTTGTGTTTTTGAACCCATGAAAATGATACAAGTATTATTGCGCATTAACTATATTTTATGTTTTTGAATGCATGAAAATGCATGAATATGTTACAAGTATTCTTGCACATTAAAATGAGCATTAACTATATTTTGTGTTTTTGAACCCATGAAAATGATACAAGTATTATTGCGCATTAACTATATTTTGTGTTTTTGAATGCATGAAAATGCATGAATATTTTACAAGTATTCTTGCACATTAAAATGTGCATTAACTATATTTTGTGTTTTTGAACCCATGAAAATGATACAAGTATTATTGCGCATTAACTATATTTTGTGTTTTTGAATGCATGAAAATGCAGGAATATGTTACAAGTATTCTTGCACATTAAAATGAGCATTAACTATATTTTGTGTTTTTGAACCCATGAAAATGATACAAGTATTATTGCGCATTAACTATATTTTGTGTTTTTGAATGCATGAAAATGCATGAATATGTTACAAGTATTCTTGCACATTAAAATGAGCATTAACTATATTTTGTGTTTTTGAACCCATGAAAATGATACAAGTATTATTGCGCATTGACTATATTTTGAATGCATGAAAATGCATGAATATGTTACAAGTATTCTTGCAGATAAAAATGAGCATTAACTATATTTTGTGTTTTTGAACCCATGAAAATGATACAAGTATTATTGCGCATTAACTATATTTTGTGTTTTTGAACCCATGAAAATGATATAAGTATTATTGCGCATTAACTATATTTTGTGTTTTTGAATGCATGAAAATGCATGAATATGTTACAAGTATTCTTGCAGATAAAAATGAGCATTAACTATATTCTGTGTTTTTGAACCCATGAAAATGATACAAGTATTATTGCGCATTAATTATATTTTGTGTTTTAAATGCATGAAAATGCATGAATATGTTACAAGTATTCTTGCAGATAAAAATGAGCATTAACTATATTTTGTGTTTTTGAACCCATGAAAATGATACAAGTATTATTGCGCATTAATTATATTTTGTGTTTTAAATGCATGAAAATGCATGAATATGTTACAAGTATTCTTGCACATTAAAATGAGCATTAACTATATTTTGTGTTTTTGAACCCATGAAAATGATACAAGTATTATTGCGCATTGACTATATTTTGTGTTTTTGAATGCATGAAAATGCATGAATATGTTACAAGTATTCTTGCAGATAAAAATGAGCATTAACTATATTCTGTGTTTTTGAACCCATGAAAATGATACAAGTATTATTGCGCATTAACTATATTTTGTGTTTTTGAACCCATGAAAATGATACAAGTATTATTGCGCATTAATTATATTTTGTGTTTTAAATGCATGAAAATGCATGAATATGTTACAAGTATTCTTGCAGATAAAAATGAGCATTAACTATATTCTGTGTTTTTGAACCCATGAAAATGATACAAGTATTATTGCGCATTAACTATATTTTGTGTTTTTGAATGCATGAAAATGCATGAATATGTTACAAGTATTCTTGCACATTAAAATGAGCATTAACTATATTTTGTGTTTTTGAACCCATGAAAATGATACAAGTATTATTGCGCATTGACTATATTTTGAATGCATGAAAATGCATGAATATGTTACAAGTATTCTTGCAGATAAAAATGAGCATTAACTATATTTTGTGTTTTTGAACCCATGAAAATGATACAAGTATTATTGCGCATTAATTATATTTTGTGTTTTAAATGCATGAAAATGCATGAATATGTTACAAGTATTCTTGCAGATAAAAATGAGCATTAACTATATTTTGTGTTTTTGAACCCATGAAAATGATACAAGTATTATTGCGCATTGACTATATTTTGAATGCATGAAAATGCATGAATATGTTACAAGTATTCTTGCAGATAAAAATGAGCATTAACTATATTTTGTGTTTTTGAACCCATGAAAATGATACAAGTATTATTGCGCATTAATTATATTTTGTGTTTTAAATGCTGAAAATGCATGAATATGTTACAAGTATTCTTGCAGATAAAAATGAGCATTAACTATATTTTGTGTTTTTGAACCCATGAAAATGATACAAGTATTATTGCGCATTAACTATATTTTGTGTTTTTGAACCCATGAAAATGATACAAGTATTATTGCGCATTAACTATATTTTGTGTTTTTGAATGCATGAAAATGCAGGAATATGTTACAAGTATTCTTGCACATTAAAATGAGCATTAACTATATTTTGTGTTTTTGAACCCATGAAAATGATACAAGTATTATTGCGCATTAACTATATTTTATGTTTTTGAATGCATGAAAATGCAGGAATATGTTACAAGTATTCTTGCACATTAAAATGAGCATTAACTATATTTTGTGTTTTTGAACCCATGAAAATGATACAAGTATTATTGCGCATTAACTATATTTTGTGTTTTTGAATTCATGAAAATGCATGAATATGTTACAAGTATTCTTGCAGATAAAAATGAGCATTAACTATATTTTGTGTTTTTGAACCCATGAAAATGATACAAGTATTATTGCGCATTAACTATATTTTATGTTTTTGAATGCATGAAAATGCAGGAACATGTTACAAGTATTCTTGCAGATAAAAATGAGCATTAACTATATTTTGTGTTTTTGAACCCATGAAAATGATACAAGTATTATTGCGCATTAACTATATTTTGTGTTTTTGAACCCATGAAAATGATACAAGTATTATTGCGCATTAACTATATTTTGTGTTTTTGAATGCATGAAAATGCAGGAATATGTTACAAGTATTCTTGCACATTAAAATGAGCATTAACTATATTTTGTGTTTTTGAATTCATGAAAATGCATGAATATGTTACAAGTATTCTTGCACATTAAAATGAGCATTAACTATATTTTGTGTTTTTGAATGCATGAAAATGCAGGAACATGTTACAAGTATTCTTGCAGATAAAAATGAGCATTAACTATATTTTGTGTTTTTGAACCCATGAAAATGATACAAGTATTATTGCGCATTAACTATATTTTGTGTTTTTGAACCCATGAAAATGATACAAGTATTATTGCGCATTAACTATATTTTGTGTTTTTGAATGCATGAAAATGATACAAGTATTATTGCGCATTAACTATATTTTATGTTTTTGAATGCATGAAAATGCAGGAACATGTTACAAGTATTCTTGCACATTAAAATGAGCATTAACTATATTTTGTGTTTTTGAACCCATGAAAATGATACAAGTATTATTGCGCATTAATTATATTTTGTGTTTTAAATGCATGAAAATGCATGAATATGTTACAAGTATTCTTGCACATTAAAATGAGCATTAACTATATTTTGTGTTTTTGAACCCATGAAAATGATACAAGTATTATTGCGCATTAACTATATTTTGTGTTTTTGAATGCATGAAAATGCATGAATATGTTACAAGTATTCTTGCACATTAAAATGAGCATTAACTATATTTTGTGTTTTTGAACCCATGAAAATGATACAAGTATTATTGCGCATTAACTATATTTTGTGTTTTTGAATGCATGAAAATGCATGAATATGTTACAAGTATTCTTGCAGATAAAAATGAGCATTAACTATATTCTGTGTTTTTGAACCCATGAAAATGATACAAGTATTATTGCGCATTAATTATATTTTGTGTTTTAAATGCATGAAAATGCATGAATATGTTACAAGTATTCTTGCACATTAAAATGAGCATTAACTATATTTTGTGTTTTTGAACCCATGAAAATGATACAAGTATTATTGCGCATTGACTATATTTTGTGTTTTAAATGCATGAAAATGCATGAAATATAGTTTATAATTATAATATAAATTATATTTTATGTTTTTGAATGCATGAAAATGCATGAATATGTTACAAGTATTCTTGCAGATAAAAATGAGCATTAACTATATTTTGTGTTTTTGAACCCATGAAAATGATACAAGTATTATTGCGCATTAACTATATTTTGTGTTTTTGAATGCATGAAAATGATATAAGTATTATTGCGCATTGACTATATTTTGAATGCATGAAAATGCATGAATATGTTACAAGTATTCTTGCACATTAAAATGAGCATTAACTATATTTTGTGTTTTTGAACCCATGAAAATGATACAAGTATTATTGCGCATTAACTATATTTTATGTTTTTGAATGCATGAAAATGCATGAATATGTTACAAGTATTCTTGCACATTAAAATGAGCATTAACTATATTTTGTGTTTTTGAACCCATGAAAATGATACAAGTATTATTGCGCATTGACTATATTTTGAATGCATGAAAATGCATGAATATGTTACAAGTATTCTTGCACATTAAAATGAGCATTAACTATATTTTGTGTTTTTGAACCCATGAAAATGATACAAGTATTATTGCGCATTGACTATATTTTGAATGCATGAAAATGCATGAATATGTTACATGTATTCTTGCACATTAAAATGAGCATTAACTATATTTTGTGTTTTTGAACCCATGAAAATGATACAAGTATTATTGCGCATTAATTATATTTTGTGTTTTAAATGCATGAAAATGCATGAATATGTTACAAGTATTCTTGCAGATAAAAATGAGCATTAACTATATTCTGTGTTTTTGAACCCATGAAAATGATACAAGTATTATTGCGCATTAACTATATTTTGTGTTTTAAATGCATGAAAATGCATGAATATGTTACAAGTATTCTTGCAGATAAAAATGAGCATTAACTATATTTTGTGTTTTTGAACCCATGAAAATGATACAAGTATTATTGCGCATTAACTATATTTTGTGTTTTTGAATGCATGAAAATGCAGGAATATGTTACAAGTATTCTTGCACATTAAAATGAGCATTAACTATATTTTGTGTTTTTGAACCCATGAAAATGATACAAGTATTATTGCGCATTAACTATATTTTGTGTTTTTGAATGCATGAAAATGCATGAATATGTTACAAGTATTCTTGCACATTAAAATGAGCATTAACTATATTTTGTGTTTTTGAACCCATGAAAATGATACAAGTATTATTGCGCATTAACTATATTTTGTGTTTTTGAATTCATGAAAATGCATGAATATGTTACAAGTATTCTTGCACATTAAAATGAGCATTAACTATATTTTGTGTTTTTGAACCCATGAAAATGATACAAGTATTATTGCGCATTGACTATATTTTGTGTTTTTGAATGCATGAAAATGCATGAATATGTTACAAGTATTCTTGCAGATAAAAATGAGCATTAACTATATTTTGTGTTTTTGAACCCATGAAAATGATACAAGTATTATTGCGCATTAACTATATTTTATGTTTTTGAATGCATGAAAATGCAGGAATATGTTACAAGTATTCTTGCACATTAAAATGAGCATTAACTATATTCTGTGTTTTTGAACCCATGAAAATGATACAAGTATTATTGCGCATTAACTATATTTTGTGTTTTTGAATTCATGAAAATGCATGAATATGTTACAAGTATTCTTGCACATTAAAATGAGCATTAACTATATTTTATGTTTTTGAACCCATGAAAATGATACAAGTATTATTGCGCATTAACTATATTTTGTGTTTTTGAATGCATGAAAATGCATGAATATGTTACAAGTATTCTTGCAGATAAAAATGAGCATTAACTATATTATGTGTTTTTGAACCCATGAAAATGATACAAGTATTATTGCGCATTGACTATATTTTATGTTTTTGAATGCATGAAAATGATACAAGTATTATTGCGCATTAACTATATTTTGTGTTTTTGAATGCATGAAAATGCATGAATATGTTACAAGTATTCTTGCACATTAAAATGAGCATTAACTATATTTTGTGTTTTTGAACCCATGAAAATGATACAAGTATTATTGCGCATTAACTATATTTTGTGTTTTTGAATTCATGAAAATGCATGAATATGTTACAAGTATTCTTGCACATTAAAATGAGCATTAACTATATTTTGTGTTTTTGAACCCATGAAAATGATACAAGTATTATTGCGCATTAATTATATTTTGTGTTTTTGAATGCATGAAAATGCATGAATATGTTACAAGTATTCTTGCAGATAAAAATGAGCATTAACTATATTTTGTGTTTTTGAACCCATGAAAATGATACAAGTATTATTGCGCATTAATTATATTTTGTGTTTTTGAATGCATGAAAATGCATGAATATGTTACAAGTATTCTTGCACATTAAAATGAGCATTAACTATATTCTGTGTTTTTGAACCCATGAAAATGATACAAGTATTATTGCGCATTAACTATATTTTATGTTTTTGAATGCATGAAAATGCAGGAATATGTTACAAGTATTCTTGCACATTAAAATGAGCATTAACTATATTTTGTGTTTTTGAACCCATGAAAATGATACAAGTATTATTGCGCATTAACTATATTTTGTGTTTTTGAATGCATGAAAATGCATGAATATGTTACAAGTATTCTTGCAGATAAAAATGAGCATTAACTATATTTTGTGTTTTTGAACCCATGAAAATGATACAAGTATTATTGCGCATTAACTATATTTTGTGTTTTTGAATTCATGAAAATGCATGAATATGTTACAAGTATTCTTGCAGATAAAAATGAGCATTAACTATATTTTGTGTTTTTGAACCCATGAAAATGATACAAGTATTATTGCGCATTAACTATATTTTATGTTTTTGAATGCATGAAAATGCAGGAATATGTTACAAGTATTCTTGCACATTAAAATGAGCATTAACTATATTTTGTGTTTTTGAACCCATGAAAATGATACAAGTATTATTGCGCATTAACTATATTTTGTGTTTTTGAATTCATGAAAATGCATGAATATGTTACAAGTATTCTTGCAGATAAAAATGAGCATTAACTATATTTTGTGTTTTTGAACCCATGAAAATGATACAAGTATTATTGCGCATTAACTATATTTTATGTTTTTGAATGCATGAAAATGCATGAATATGTTACAAGTATTCTTGCACATTAAAATGAGCATTAACTATATTTTGTGTTTTTGAACCCATGAAAATGATACAAGTATTATTGCGCATTAACTATATTTTGTGTTTTTGAATGCATGAAAATGCATGAATATGTTACAAGTATTCTTGCACATTAAAATGTGCATTAACTATATTTTGTGTTTTTGAACCCATGAAAATGATACAAGTATTATTGCGCATTAACTATATTTTGTGTTTTTGAATGCATGAAAATGCAGGAATATGTTACAAGTATTCTTGCACATTAAAATGAGCATTAACTATATTTTGTGTTTTTGAACCCATGAAAATGATACAAGTATTATTGCGCATTAACTATATTTTGTGTTTTTGAATGCATGAAAATGCATGAATATGTTACAAGTATTCTTGCACATTAAAATGAGCATTAACTATATTTTGTGTTTTTGAACCCATGAAAATGATACAAGTATTATTGCGCATTGACTATATTTTGAATGCATGAAAATGCATGAATATGTTACAAGTATTCTTGCAGATAAAAATGAGCATTAACTATATTTTGTGTTTTTGAACCCATGAAAATGATACAAGTATTATTGCGCATTAACTATATTTTGTGTTTTTGAATGCATGAAAATACATGAATATGTTACAAGTATTCTTGCACATTAAAATGAGCATTAACTATATTTTGTGATTTTGAACCCATGAAAATGATACAAGTATTATTGCGCATTAACTATATTTTGTGTTTTTGAATTCATGAAAATGCATGAATATGTTACAAGTATTCTTGCACATTAAAATGAGCATTAACTATATTTTGTGTTTTTGAACCCATGAAAATGATACAAGTATTATTGCGCATTAACTATATTTTGTGTTTTTGAATGCATGAAAATACATGAATATGTTACAAGTATTCTTGCACATTAAAATGAGCATTAACTATATTTTGTGTTTTTGAACCCATGAAAATGATACAAGTATTATTGCGCATTAACTATATTTTGTGTTTTTGAACCCATGAAAATGATACAAGTATTATTGCGCATTAACTATATTTTGTGTTTTTGAATGCATGAAAATGCATGAATATGTTACAAGTATTCTTGCACATTAAAATGAGCATTAACTATATTTTGTGTTTTTGAACCCATGAAAATGATACAAGTATTATTGCGCATTAATTATATTTTGTGTTTTAAATGCATGAAAATGCATGAATATGTTACAAGTATTCTTGCAGATAAAAATGAGCATTAACTATATTTTGTGTTTTTGAACCCATGAAAATGATACAAGTATTATTGCGCATTAATTATATTTTGTGTTTTAAATGCATGAAAATGCATGAATATGTTACAAGTATTCTTGCACATTAAAATGAGCATTAACTATATTTTGTGTTTTTGAACCCATGAAAATGATACAAGTATTATTGCGCATTGACTATATTTTATGTTTTTGAATGCATGAAAATGATACAAGTATTATTGCGCATTAACTATATTTTGTGTTTTTGAATGCATGAAAATGCATGAATATGTTACAAGTATTCTTGCACATTAAAATGAGCATTAACTATATTTTGTGTTTTTGAACCCATGAAAATGATACAAGTATTATTGCGCATTAACTATATTTTGTGTTTTTGAATTCATGAAAATGCATGAATATGTTACAAGTATTCTTGCACATTAAAATGAGCATTAACTATATTTTGTGTTTTTGAACCCATGAAAATGATACAAGTATTATTGCGCATTAATTATATTTTGTGTTTTTGAATGCATGAAAATGCATGAATATGTTACAAGTATTCTTGCACATTAAAATGAGCATTAACTATATTTTGTGTTTTTGAACCCATGAAAATGATACAAGTATTATTGCGCATTAACTATATTTTATGTTTTTGAATGCATGAAAATGCAGGAATATGTTACAAGTATTCTTGCACATTAAAATGAGCATTAACTATATTCTGTGTTTTTGAACCCATGAAAATGATACAAGTATTATTGCGCATTAACTATATTTTGTGTTTTTAAATGCATGAAAATGCATGAATATGTTACAAGTATTCTTGCAGATAAAAATGAGCATTAACTATATTCTGTGTTTTTGAACCCATGAAAATGATACAAGTATTATTGCGCATTAATTATATTTTGTGTTTTAAATGCATGAAAATGCATGAATATGTTACAAGTATTCTTGCATATAAAAATGAGCATTAACTATATTCTGTGTTTTTGAACCCATGAAAATGATACAAGTATTATTGCGCATTAATTATATTTTGTGTTTTAAATGCATGAAAATGCATGAATATGTTACAAGTATTCTTGCAGATAAAAATGAGCATTAACTATATTTTGTGTTTTTGAACCCATGAAAATGATACAAGTATTATTGCGCATTAACTATATTTTATGTTTTTGAATGCATGAAAATGCAGGAACATGTTACAAGTATTCTTGCAGATAAAAATGAGCATTAACTATATTTTGTGTTTTTGAACCCATGAAAATGATACAAGTATTATTGCGCATTAACTATATTTTGTGTTTTTGAACCCATGAAAATGATACAAGTATTATTGCGCATTAACTATATTTTGTGTTTTTGAATGCATGAAAATGCATGAATATGTTACAAGTATTCTTGCACATTAAAATGAGCATTAACTATATTTTGTGTTTTTGAACCCATGAAAATGATACAAGTATTATTGCGCATTAACTATATTTTGTGTTTTTGAATGCATGAAAATGCATGAATATGTTACAAGTATTCTTGCACATTAAAATGAGCATTAACTATATTTTGTGTTTTTGAACCCATGAAAATGATACAAGTATTATTGCGCATTAACTATATTTTGTGTTTTTGAACCCATGAAAATGATACAAGTATTATTGCGCATTAACTATATTTTGTGTTTTTGAATGCATGAAAATGCAGGAATATGTTACAAGTATTCTTGCACATTAAAATGAGCATTAACTATATTCTGTGTTTTTGAACCCATGAAAATGATACAAGTATTATTGCGCATTAACTATATTTTGTGTTTTTGAATGCATGAAAATGCAGGAATATGTTACAAGTATTCTTGCACATTAAAATGAGCATTAACTATATTTTGTGTTTTTGAACCCATGAAAATGATACAAGTATTATTGCGCATTAACTATATTTTGTGTTTTTGAATGCATGAAAATGCATGAATATGTTACAAGTATTCTTGCACATTAAAATGAGCATTAACTATATTTTGTGTTTTTGAACCCATGAAAATGATACAAGTATTATTGCGCATTAACTATATTTTGTGTTTTTGAACCCATGAAAATGATACAAGTATTATTGCGCATTAACTATATTTTGTGTTTTTGAATGCATGAAAATGCAGGAATATGTTACAAGTATTCTTGCACATTAAAATGAGCATTAACTATATTCTGTGTTTTTGAACCCATGAAAATGATACAAGTATTATTGCGCATTAACTATATTTTATGTTTTTGAATGCATGAAAATGCAGGAACATGTTACAAGTATTCTTGCAGATAAAAATGAGCATTAACTATATTTTGTGTTTTTGAACCCATGAAAATGATACAAGTATTATTGCGCATTAACTATATTTTGTGTTTTTGAATGCATGAAAATGCATGAATATGTTACAAGTATTCTTGCAGATAAAAATGAGCATTAACTATATTTTGTGTTTTTGAACCCATGAAAATGATACAAGTATTATTGCGCATTAACTATATTCTGTGTTTTTGAACCCATGAAAATGATACAAGTATTATTGCGCATTAATTATATTTTGTGTTTTAAATGCATGAAAATGCATGAATATGTTACAAGTATTCTTGCAGATAAAAATGAGCATTAACTATATTTTGTGTTTTTGAACCCATGAAAATGATACAAGTATTATTGCGCATTAACTATATTTTGTGTTTTTGAATGCATGAAAATGCATGAATATGTTACAAGTATTCTTGCACATTAAAATGAGCATTAACTATATTTTGTGTTTTTGAACCCATGAAAATGATACAAGTATTATTGCGCATTAACTATATTTTGTGTTTTTGAATTCATGAAAATGCATGAATATGTTACAAGAATTCTTGCAGATAAAAATGAGCATTAACTATATTTTGTGTTTTTGAACCCATGAAAATGATACAAGTATTATTGCGCATTAACTATATTTTATGTTTTTGAATGCATGAAAATGCATGAATATGTTACAAGTATTCTTGCACATTAAAATGAGCATTAACTATATTTTGTGTTTTTGAACCCATGAAAATGATACAAGTATTATTGCGCATTGACTATATTTTGAATGCATGAAAATGCATGAATATGTTACAAGTATTCTTGCAGATAAAAATGAGCATTAACTATATTTTGTGTTTTTGAACCCATGAAAATGATACAAGTATTATTGCGCATTAACTATATTTTGTGTTTTTGAATGCATGAAAATGCAGGAATATGTTACAAGTATTCTTGCACATTAAAATGAGCATTAACTATATTTTGTGTTTTTGAACCCATGAAAATGATACAAGTATTATTGCGCATTAACTATATTTTGTGTTTTTGAATGCATGAAAATGCATGAATATGTTACAAGTATTCTTGCACATTAAAATGAGCATTAACTATATTTTGTGTTTTTGAACCCATGAAAATGATACAAGTATTATTGCGCATTAACTATATTTTGTGTTTTTGAACCCATGAAAATGATACAAGTATTATTGCGCATTAACTATATTTTGTGTTTTAAATGCATGAAAATGCATGAATATGTTACAAGTATTCTTGCAGATAAAAATGAGCATTAACTATATTCTGTGTTTTTGAACCCATGAAAATGATACAAGTATTATTGCGCATTAATTATATTTTGTGTTTTTGAATGCATGAAAATGCATGAATATGTTACAAGTATTCTTGCAGATAAAAATGAGCATTAACTATATTTTGTGTTTTTGAACCCATGAAAATGATACAAGTATTATTGCGCATTAACTATATTTTGTGTTTTTGAACCCATGAAAATGATACAAGTATTATTGCGCATTAATTATATTTTGTGTTTTAAATGCATGAAAATGCATGAATATGTTACAAGTATTCTTGCAGATAAAAATGAGCATTAACTATATTCTGTGTTTTTGAACCCATGAAAATGATACAAGTATTATTGCGCATTAACTATATTTTATGTTTTTGAATGCATGAAAATGCAGGAACATGTTACAAGTATTCTTGCAGATAAAAATGAGCATTAACTATATTTTGTGTTTTTGAACCCATGAAAATGATACAAGTATTATTGCGCATTAACTATATTTTATGTTTTTGAATGCATGAAAATGCAGGAACATGTTACAAGTATTCTTGCAGATAAAAATGAGCATTAACTATATTTTGTGTTTTTGAACCCATGAAAATGATACAAGTATTATTGCGCATTAACTATATTTTGTGTTTTTGAACCCATGAAAATGATACAAGTATTATTGCGCATTGACTATATTTTGTGTTTTTGAATGCATGAAAATGCATGAATATGTTACAAGTATTCTTGCACATTAAAATGAGCATTAACTATATTTTGTGTTTTTGAACCCATGAAAATGATACAAGTATTATTGCGCATTAACTATATTTTGTGTTTTTGAATGCATGAAAATGCATGAATATGTTACAAGTATTCTTGCACATTAAAATGAGCATTAACTATATTTTGTGTTTTTGAACCCATGAAAATGATACAAGTATTATTGCGCATTAACTATATTTTGTGTTTTTGAACCCATGAAAATGATACAAGTATTATTGCGCATTAACTATATTTTGTGTTTTTGAATGCATGAAAATGCAGGAATATGTTACAAGTATTCTTGCACATTAAAATGAGCATTAACTATATTCTGTGTTTTTGAACCCATGAAAATGATACAAGTATTATTGCGCATTAACTATATTTTGTGTTTTTGAATGCATGAAAATGCAGGAATATGTTACAAGTATTCTTGCACATTAAAATGAGCATTAACTATATTTTGTGTTTTTGAACCCATGAAAATGATACAAGTATTATTGCGCATTAACTATATTTTGTGTTTTTGAATGCATGAAAATGCATGAATATGTTACAAGTATTCTTGCACATTAAAATGAGCATTAACTATATTTTGTGTTTTTGAACCCATGAAAATGATACAAGTATTATTGCGCATTAACTATATTTTGTGTTTTTGAACCCATGAAAATGATACAAGTATTATTGCGCATTAACTATATTTTGTGTTTTTGAATGCATGAAAATGCAGGAATATGTTACAAGTATTCTTGCACATTAAAATGAGCATTAACTATATTCTGTGTTTTTGAACCCATGAAAATGATACAAGTATTATTGCGCATTAACTATATTTTATGTTTTTGAATGCATGAAAATGCAGGAACATGTTACAAGTATTCTTGCAGATAAAAATGAGCATTAACTATATTTTGTGTTTTTGAACCCATGAAAATGATACAAGTATTATTGCGCATTAACTATATTTTGTGTTTTTGAATGCATGAAAATGCATGAATATGTTACAAGTATTCTTGCACATTAAAATGAGCATTAACTATATTTTGTGTTTTTGAACCCATGAAAATGATACAAGTATTATTGCGCATTAACTATATTTTGTGTTTTTGAACCCATGAAAATGATACAAGTATTATTGCGCATTAACTATATTTTGTGTTTTAAATGCATGAAAATGCATGAATATGTTACAAGTATTCTTGCAGATAAAAATGAGCATTAACTATATTCTGTGTTTTTGAACCCATGAAAATGATACAAGTATTATTGCGCATTAATTATATTTTGTGTTTTTGAATGCATGAAAATGCATGAATATGTTACAAGTATTCTTGCAGATAAAAATGAGCATTAACTATATTTTGTGTTTTTGAACCCATGAAAATGATACAAGTATTATTGCGCATTAACTATATTTTGTGTTTTTGAACCCATGAAAATGATACAAGTATTATTGCGCATTAATTATATTTTGTGTTTTAAATGCATGAAAATGCATGAATATGTTACAAGTATTCTTGCAGATAAAAATGAGCATTAACTATATTCTGTGTTTTTGAACCCATGAAAATGATACAAGTATTATTGCGCATTAACTATATTTTATGTTTTTGAATGCATGAAAATGCAGGAACATGTTACAAGTATTCTTGCAGATAAAAATGAGCATTAACTATATTTTGTGTTTTTGAACCCATGAAAATGATACAAGTATTATTGCGCATTAACTATATTTTATGTTTTTGAATGCATGAAAATGCAGGAACATGTTACAAGTATTCTTGCAGATAAAAATGAGCATTAACTATATTTTGTGTTTTTGAACCCATGAAAATGATACAAGTATTATTGCGCATTAACTATATTTTGTGTTTTTGAACCCATGAAAATGATACAAGTATTATTGCGCATTGACTATATTTTGTGTTTTTGAATGCATGAAAATGCATGAATATGTTACAAGTATTCTTGCACATTAAAATGAGCATTAACTATATTTTGTGTTTTTGAACCCATGAAAATGATACAAGTATTATTGCGCATTAACTATATTTTGTGTTTTTGAATGCATGAAAATGCATGAATATGTTACAAGTATTCTTGCACATTAAAATGAGCATTAACTATATTTTGTGTTTTTGAACCCATGAAAATGATACAAGTATTATTGCGCATTAACTATATTTTGTGTTTTTGAACCCATGAAAATGATACAAGTATTATTGCGCATTAACTATATTTTGTGTTTTTGAATGCATGAAAATGCAGGAATATGTTACAAGTATTCTTGCACATTAAAATGAGCATTAACTATATTCTGTGTTTTTGAACCCATGAAAATGATACAAGTATTATTGCGCATTAACTATATTTTGTGTTTTTGAACCCATGAAAATGATACAAGTATTATTGCGCATTAACTATATTTTGTGTTTTTGAATGCATGAAAATGCATGAATATGTTACAAGTATTCTTGCACATTAAAATGAGCATTAACTATATTTTGTGTTTTTGAACCCATGAAAATGATACAAGTATTATTGCGCATTAACTATATTTTGTGTTTTTGAACCCATGAAAATGATACAAGTATTATTGCGCATTAACTATATTTTGTGTTTTTGAATGCATGAAAATGCAGGAATATGTTACAAGTATTCTTGCACATTAAAATGAGCATTAACTATATTCTGTGTTTTTGAACCCATGAAAATGATACAAGTATTATTGCGCATTAACTATATTTTATGTTTTTGAATGCATGAAAATGCAGGAACATGTTACAAGTATTCTTGCAGATAAAAATGAGCATTAACTATATTTTGTGTTTTTGAACCCATGAAAATGATACAAGTATTATTGCGCATTAACTATATTTTGTGTTTTTGAATGCATGAAAATGCATGAATATGTTACAAGTATTCTTGCAGATAAAAATGAGCATTAACTATATTTTGTGTTTTTGAACCCATGAAAATGATACAAGTATTATTGCGCATTAACTATATTCTGTGTTTTTGAACCCATGAAAATGATACAAGTATTATTGCGCATTAATTATATTTTGTGTTTTAAATGCATGAAAATGCATGAATATGTTACAAGTATTCTTGCAGATAAAAATGAGCATTAACTATATTTTTTGTTTTTGAACCCATGAAAATGATACAAGTATTATTGCGCATTAACTATATTTTGTGTTTTTGAATGCATGAAAATGCATGAATATGTTACAAGTATTCTTGCACATTAAAATGAGCATTAACTATATTTTGTGTTTTTGAACCCATGAAAATGATACAAGTATTATTGCGCATTAACTATATTTTGTGTTTTTGAATTCATGAAAATGCATGAATATGTTACAAGTATTCTTGCAGATAAAAATGAGCATTAACTATATTTTGTGTTTTTGAACCCATGAAAATGATACAAGTATTATTGCGCATTAACTATATTTTATGTTTTTGAATGCATGAAAATGCATGAATATGTTACAAGTATTCTTGCACATTAAAATGAGCATTAACTATATTTTGTGTTTTTGAACCCATGAAAATGTTACAAGTATTATTGCGCATTAATTATATTTTGTGTTTTAAATGCATGAAAATGCATGAATATGTTACAAGTATTCTTGCAGATAAAAATGAGCATTAACTATATTTTGTGTTTTTGAACCCATGAAAATGATACAAGTATTATTGCGCATTAATTATATTTTGTGTTTTAAATGCATGAAAATGCATGAATATGTTACAAGTATTCTTGCAGATAAAAATGAGCATTAACTATATTCTGTGTTTTTGAACCCATGAAAATGATACAAGTATTATTGCGCATTAATTATATTTTGTGTTTTAAATGCATGAAAATGCATGAATATGTTACAAGTATTCTTGCAGATAAAAATGAGCATTAACTATATTTTTTGTTTTTGAACCCATGAAAATGATACAAGTATTATTGCGCATTAACTATATTTTGTGTTTTTGAATGCATGAAAATGCATGAATATGTTACAAGTATTCTTGCACATTAAAATGAGCATTAACTATATTTTGTGTTTTTGAACCCATGAAAATGATACAAGTATTATTGCGCATTAACTATATTTTGTGTTTTTGAATTCATGAAAATGCATGAATATGTTACAAGTATTCTTGCAGATAAAAATGAGCATTAACTATATTTTGTGTTTTTGAACCCATGAAAATGATACAAGTATTATTGCGCATTAACTATATTTTATGTTTTTGAATGCATGAAAATGCATGAATATGTTACAAGTATTCTTGCACATTAAAATGAGCATTAACTATATTTTGTGTTTTTGAACCCATGAAAATGTTACAAGTATTATTGCGCATTAATTATATTTTGTGTTTTAAATGCATGAAAATGCATGAATATGTTACAAGTATTCTTGCACATTAAAATGAGCATTAACTATATTTTGTGTTTTTGAACCCATGAAAATGTTACAAGTATTATTGCGCATTAATTATATTTTGTGTTTTAAATGCATGAAAATGCATGAATATGTTACAAGTATTCTTGCAGATAAAAATGAGCATTAACTATATTTTGTGTTTTTGAACCCATGAAAATGATACAAGTATTATTGCGCATTAACTATATTTTGTGTTTTTGAATGCATGAAAATGCATGAATATGTTACAAGTATTCTTGCAGATAAAAATGAGCATTAACTATATTTTGTGTTTTTGAACCCATGAAAATGATACAAGTATTATTGCGCATTAATTATATTTTGTGTTTTAAATGCATGAAAATGCATGAATATGTTACAAGTATTCTTGCAGATAAAAATGAGCATTAACTATATTTTGTGTTTTTGAACCCATGAAAATGATACAAGTATTATTGCGCATTAATTATATTTTGTGTTTTAAATGCATGAAAATGCATGAATATGTTACAAGTATTCTTGCAGATAAAAATGAGCATTAACTATATTCTGTGTTTTTGAACCCATGAAAATGATACAAGTATTAACTATATTTTATGTTTTTGAATGCATGAAAATGCATGAATATGTTACAAGTATTCTTGCACATTAAAATGAGCATATTTTGTGTTTTTGAACCCATGAAAATGATACAAGTATTATTGCGCATTAATTATATTTTGTGTTTTAAATGCATGGAAATGCATGAATATGTTACAAGTATTCTTGCACATTAAAATGAGCATTAACTATATTTTGTGTTTTTGAACCCATGAAAATGATACAAGTATTATTGCGCATTAATTATATTTTGTGTTTTAAATGCATGAAAATGCATGAATATGTTACAAGTATTCTTGCACATTAAAATGAGCATTAACTATATTTTGTGTTTTTGAACCCATGAAAATGATACAAGTATTATTGCGCATTAATTATATTTTGTGTTTTAAATGCATGAAAATGCATGAATATGTTACAAGTATTCTTGCAGATAAAAATGAGCATTAACTATATTTTGTGTTTTTGAACCCATGAAAATGATACAAGTATTATTGCGCATTAACTATATTTTGTGTTTTAAATGCATGAAAATGCATGAATATGTTACAAGTATTCTTGCAGATAAAAATGAGCATTAACTATATTTTGTGTTTTTGAACCCATGAAAATGATACAAGTATTATTGCGCATTGACTATATTTTGTGTTTTTGAATGCATGAAAATGCATGAATATGTTACAAGTATTCTTGCACATTAAAATGAGCATTAACTATATTTTGTGTTTTTGAACCCATGAAAATGATACAAGTATTATTGCGCATTAACTATATTTTGTGTTTTTGAATGCATGAAAATGCATGAATATGTTACAAGTATTCTTGCACATTAAAATGAGCATTAACTATATTTTGTGTTTTTGAACCCATGAAAATGATACAAGTATTATTGCGCATTAACTATATTTTATGTTTTTGAATGCATGAAAATGCATGAATATGTTAGAAGTATTCTTGCACATTAAAATGAGCATTAACTATATTTTGTGTTTTTAAACCCATGAAAATGATACAAGTATTATTGCGCATTAACTATATTTTATGTTTTTGAATGCATGAAAATGCATGAATATGTTACAAGTATTCTTGCAGATAAAAATGAGCATTAACTATATTTTGTGTTTTTGAACCCATGAAAATGATACAAGTATTATTGCGCATTAACTATATTTTATGTTTTTGAATGCATGAAAATGCATGAATATGTTAGAAGTATTCTTGCACATTAAAATGAGCATTAACTATATTTTGTGTTTTTGAACCCATGAAAATGATACAAGTATTATTGCGCATTAATTATATTTTGTGTTTTAAATGCATGAAAATGCATGAATATGTTACAAGTATTCTTGCAGATAAAAATGAGCATTAACTATATTCTGTGTTTTTGAACCCATGAAAATGATACAAGTATTAACTATATTTTATGTTTTTGAATGCATGAAAATGCATGAATATGTTACAAGTATTCTTGCACATTAAAATGAGCATTAACTATATTTTGTGTTTTTGAACCCATGAAAATGATACAAGTATTATTGCGCATTAATTATATTTTGTGTTTTAAATGCATGAAAATGCATGAATATGTTACAAGTATTCTTGCAGATAAAAATGAGCATTAACTATATTTTGTGTTTTTGAACCCATGAAAATGATACAAGTATTATTGCGCATTAATTATATTTTGTGTTTTAAATGCATGAAAATGCATGAATATGTTACAAGTATTCTTGCAGATAAAAATGAGCATTAACTATATTTTGTGTTTTTGAACCCATGAAAATGATACAAGTATTATTGCGCATTAACTATATTTTATGTTTTTGAATGCATGAAAATGCATGAATATGTTAGAAGTATTCTTGCACATTAAAATGAGCATTAACTATATTTTGTGTTTTTGAACCCATGAAAATGATACAAGTATTATTGCGCATTAATTATATTTTGTGTTTTAAATGCATGAAAATGCATGAATATGTTACAAGTATTCTTGCAGATAAAAATGAGCATTAACTATATTCTGTGTTTTTGAACCCATGAAAATGATACAAGTATTAACTATATTTTATGTTTTTGAATGCATGAAAATGCATGAATATGTTACAAGTATTCTTGCACATTAAAATGAGCATTAACTATATTTTGTGTTTTTGAACCCATGAAAATGATACAAGTATTATTGCGCATTAATTATATTTTGTGTTTTAAATGCATGAAAATGCATGAATATGTTACAAGTATTCTTGCAGATAAAAATGAGCATTAACTATATTTTGTGTTTTTGAACCCATGAAAATGATACAAGTATTATTGCGCATTAATTATATTTTGTGTTTTAAATGCATGAAAATGCATGAATATGTTACAAGTATTCTTGCAGATAAAAATGAGCATTAACTATATTTTGTGTTTTTGAACCCATGAAAATGATACAAGTATTATTGCGCATTAACTATATTTTGTGTTTTTGAATGCATGAAAATGCATGAATATGTTACAAGTATTCTTGCACATTAAAATGAGCATTAACTATATTTTGTGTTTTTGAACCCATGAAAATGTTACAAGTATTACTGCGCATTAATTATATTTTGTGTTTTAAATGCATGAAAATGCATGAATATGTTACAAGTATTCTTGCAGATAAAAATGAGCATTAACTATATTTTGTGTTTTTGAACCCATGAAAATGATACAAGTATTATTGCGCATTAATTATATTTTGTGTTTTAAATGCATGAAAATGCATGAATATGTTACAAGTATTCTTGCAGATAAAAATGAGCATTAACTATATTCTGTGTTTTTGAACCCATGAAAATGATACAAGTATTAACTATATTTTATGTTTTTGAATGCATGAAAATGCATGAATATGTTACAAGTATTCTTGCACATTAAAATGAGCATTAACTATATTTTGTGTTTTTGAACCCATGAAAATGATACAAGTATTATTGCGCATTAATTATATTTTGTGTTTTAAATGCATGAAAATGCATGAATATGTTACAAGTATTCTTGCAGATAAAAATGAGCATTAACTATATTTTGTGTTTTTGAACCCATGAAAATGATACAAGTATTATTGCGCATTAATTATATTTTGTGTTTTAAATGCATGAAAATGCATGAATATGTTACAAGTATTCTTGCAGATAAAAATGAGCATTAACTATATTCTGTGTTTTTGAACCCATGAAAATGATACAAGTATTAACTATATTTTATGTTTTTGAATGCATGAAAATGCATGAATATGTTACAAGTATTCTTGCACATTAAAATGAGCATTAACTATATTTTGTGTTTTTGAACCCATGAAAATGTTACAAGTATTACTGCGCATTAATTATATTTTGTGTTTTAAATGCATGAAAATGCATGAATATGTTACAAGTATTCTTGCAGATAAAAATGAGCATTAACTATATTTTGTGTTTTTGAACCCATGAAAATGATACAAGTATTATTGCGCATTAATTATATTTTGTGTTTTAAATGCATGAAAATGCATGAATATGTTACAAGTATTCTTGCAGATAAAAATGAGCATTAACTATATTTTGTGTTTTTGAACCCATGAAAATGATACAAGTATTATTGCGCATTAACTATATTTTGTGTTTTTGAATGCATGAAAATGCATGAATATGTTACAAGTATTTTTTGCACATTAAAATGAGCATTAACTATATTTAGTGTTTTTGAACCCATGAAAATGATACAAGTATTATTGCGCATTAACTATATTTTGTGTTTTTGAATGCATGAAAATGCATGAATATGTTACAAGTATTCTTGCAGATAAAAATGAGCATTAACTATATTTTGTGTTTTTGAACCCATGAAAATGATACAAGTATTATTGCGCATTAACTATATTTTGTGTTTTTGAATGCATGAAAATGCATGAATATGTTACAAGTATTCTTGCACATTAAAATGAGCATTAACTATATTTTGTGTTTTTGAACCCATGAAAATGTTACAAGTATTACTGCGCATTAATTATATTTTGTGTTTTAAATGCATGAAAATGCATGAATATGTTACAAGTATTCTTGCAGATAAAAATGAGCATTAACTATATTTTGTGTTTTTGAACCCATGAAAATGATACAAGTATTATTGCGCATTAATTATATTTTGTGTTTTAAATGCATGAAAATGCATGAATATGTTACAAGTATTCTTGCAGATAAAAATGAGCATTAACTATATTTTGTGTTTTTGAACCCATGAAAATGATACAAGTATTATTGCGCATTAACTATATTTTGTGTTTTTGAATGCATGAAAATGCATGAATATGTTACAAGTATTTTTTGCACATTAAAATGAGCATTAACTATATTTTGTGTTTTTGAACCCATGAAAATGATACAAGTATTATTGCGCATTAATTATATTTTGTGTTTTAAATGCATGAAAATGGATGAATATGTTACAAGTATTCTTGCAGATAAAAATGAGCATTAACTATATTTAGTGTTTTTGAACCCATGAAAATGATACAAGTATTATTGCGCATTAACTATATTTTATGTTTTTGAATTCATGAAAATGCATGAATATGTTACAAGTATTCTTGCACAATAAAATGAGCATTAACTATATTTTGTGTTTTTAAACCCATGAAAATGATACAAGTATTATTGCGCATTAACTATATTTTATGTTTTTGAATGCATGAAAATGCATGAATATGTTACAAGTATTCTTGCACATTAAAATGAGCATTAACTATATTTTGTGTTTTTGAACCCATGAAAATGATACAAGTATTATTGCGCATTAACTATATTTTATGTTTTTGAATGCATGAAAATGCATGAATATGTTAGAAGTATTCTTGCACATTAAAATGAGCATTAACTATATTTTGTGTTTTTGAACCCATGAAAATGATACAAGTATTAACTATATTTTATGTTTTTGAATGCATGAAAATGCATGAATATGTTACAAGTATTCTTGCACATTAAAATGAGCATTAACTATATTTTGTGTTTTTGAACCCATGAAAATGATACAAGTATTATTGCGCATTAATTATATTTTGTGTTTTAAATGCATGAAAATGCATGAATATGTTACAAGTATTCTTGCAGATAAAAATGAGCATTAACTATATTTTGTGTTTTTGAACCCATGAAAATGATACAAGTATTATTGCGCATTAACTATATTTTATGTTTTTGAATGCATGAAAATGCATGAATATGTTAGAAGTATTCTTGCACATTAAAATGAGCATTAACTATATTTTGTGTTTTTGAACCCATGAAAATGATACAAGTATTATTGCGCATTAATTATATTTTGTGTTTTAAATGCATGAAAATGCATGAATATGTTACAAGTATTCTTGCAGATAAAAATGAGCATTAACTATATTCTGTGTTTTTGAACCCATGAAAATGATACAAGTATTAACTATATTTTATGTTTTTGAATGCATGAAAATGCATGAATATGTTACAAGTATTCTTGCACATTAAAATGAGCATTAACTATATTTTGTGTTTTTGAACCCATGAAAATGTTACAAGTATTACTGCGCATTAATTATATTTTGTGTTTTAAATGCATGAAAATGCATGAATATGTTACAAGTATTCTTGCAGATAAAAATGAGCATTAACTATATTTTGTGTTTTTGAACCCATGAAAATGATACAAGTATTATTGCGCATTAATTATATTTTGTGTTTTAAATGCATGAAAATGCATGAATATGTTACAAGTATTCTTGCAGATAAAAATGAGCATTAACTATATTTTGTGTTTTTGAACCCATGAAAATGATACAAGTATTATTGCGCATTAACTATATTTTGTGTTTTTGAATGCATGAAAATGCATGAATATGTTACAAGTATTTTTTGCACATTAAAATGAGCATTAACTATATTTAGTGTTTTTGAACCCATGAAAATGATACAAGTATTATTGCGCATTAACTATATTTTGTGTTTTTGAATGCATGAAAATGCATGAATATGTTACAAGTATTCTTGCAGATAAAAATGAGCATTAACTATATTTTGTGTTTTTGAACCCATGAAAATGATACAAGTATTATTGCGCATTAACTATATTTTGTGTTTTTGAATGCATGAAAATGCATGAATATGTTACAAGTATTCTTGCACATTAAAATGAGCATTAACTATATTTTGTGTTTTTGAACCCATGAAAATGTTACAAGTATTACTGCGCATTAATTATATTTTGTGTTTTAAATGCATGAAAATGCATGAATATGTTACAAGTATTCTTGCAGATAAAAATGAGCATTAACTATATTTTGTGTTTTTGAACCCATGAAAATGATACAAGTATTATTGCGCATTAATTATATTTTGTGTTTTAAATGCATGAAAATGCATGAATATGTTACAAGTATTCTTGCAGATAAAAATGAGCATTAACTATATTTTGTGTTTTTGAACCCATGAAAATGATACAAGTATTATTGCGCATTAACTATATTTTGTGTTTTTGAATGCATGAAAATGCATGAATATGTTACAAGTATTTTTTGCACATTAAAATGAGCATTAACTATATTTAGTGTTTTTGAACCCATGAAAATGATACAAGTATTATTGCGCATTAACTATATTTTGTGTTTTTGAATGCATGAAAATGCATGAATATGTTACAAGTATTCTTGCACATTAAAATGAGCATTAACTATATTTTGTTTTTTTGAACCCATGAAAATGATACAAGTATTATTGCGCATTAATTATATTTTGTGTTTTAAATGCATGAAAATGCATGAATATGTTAGAAGTATTCTTGCACATTAAAATGAGCATTAACTATATTTTGTGTTTTTGAACCCATGAAAATGATACAAGTATTATTGCGCATTAATTATATTTTGTGTTTTAAATGCATGAAAATGCATGAATATGTTACAAGTATTCTTGCAGATAAAAATGAGCATTAACTATATTTTGTGTTTTTGAACCCATGAAAATGATACAAGTATTATTGCGCATTAATTATATTTTGTGTTTTAAATGCATGAAAATGCATGAATATGTTACAAGTATTCTTGCAGATAAAAATGAGCATTAACTATATTTTGTGTTTTTGAACCCATGAAAATGATACAAGTATTATTGCGCATTAATTATATTTTGTGTTTTAAATGCATGAAAATGCATGAATATGTTACAAGTATTCTTGCAGATAAAAATGAGCATTAACTATATTTTGTGTTTTTGAACCCATGAAAATGATACAAGTATTATTGCGCATTAACTATATTTTGTGTTTTTGAATGCATGAAAATGCATGAATATGTTACAAGTATTCTTGCAGATAAAAATGAGCATTAACTATATTCTGTGTTTTTGAACCCATGAAAATGATACAAGTATTAACTATATTTTATGTTTTTGAATGCATGAAAATGCATGAATATGTTACAAGTATTCTTGCACATTAAAATGAGCATTAACTATATTTTGTGTTTTTGAACCCATGAAAATGATACAAGTATTATTGCGCATTAATTATATTTTGTGTTTTAAATGCATGAAAATGCATGAATATGTTACAAGTATTCTTGCACATTAAAATGAGCATTAACTATATTTTGTGTTTTTGAACCCATGAAAATGATACAAGTATTATTGCGCATTAATTATATTTTGTGTTTTAAATGCATGAAAATGCATGAATATGTTACAAGTATTCTTGCAGATAAAAATGAGCATTAACTATATTTTGTGTTTTTGAACCCATGAAAATAATACAAGTATTATTGCGCATTAACTATATTTTGTGTTTTTGAATGCATGAAAATGCATGAATATGTTACAAGTATTCTTGCACATTAAAATGAGCATTAACTATATTTTGTGTTTTTGAACCCATGAAAATGATACAAGTATTATTGCGCATTAATTATATTTTGTGTTTTAAATGCATGGAAATGCATGAATATGTTACAAGTATTCTTGCACATTAAAATGAGCATTAACTATATTTTGTGTTTTTGAACCCATGAAAATGATACAAGTATTATTGCGCATTAACTATATTTTATGTTTTTGAATGCATGAAAATGCATGAATATGTTACAAGTATTCTTGCACATTAAAATGAGCATTAACTATATTTTGTGTTTTTGAATCCATGAAAATGATACAAGTATTATTGCGCATTAACTATATTTTATGTTTTTGAATGCATGAAAATGCATGAATATGTTAGAAGTATTCTTGCACATTAAAATGAGCATTAACTATATTTTGTGTTTTTGAACCCATGAAAATGATACAAGTATTATTGCGCATTAACTATATTTTATGTTTTTGAATGCATGAAAATGCATGAATATGTTACAAGTATTCTTGCACATTAAAATGAGCATTAACTATATTTTGTGTTTTTGAAGCCATGAAAATGATACAAGTATTATTGCGCATTAACTATATTTTATGTTTTTGAATGCATGAAAATGCATGAATATGTTACAAGTATTCTTGCACATTAAAATGAGCATTAACTATATTTTGTGTTTTTGAACCCATGAAAATGATACAAGTATTATTGCGCATTAATTATATTTTGTGTTTTAAATGCATGGAAATGCATGAATATGTTACAAGTATTCTTGCACATTAAAATGAGCATTAACTATATTTTGTGTTTTTGAACCCATGAAAATGATACAAGTATTATTGCGCATTAACTATATTTTATGTTTTTGAATGCATGAAAATGCATGAATATGTTACAAGTATTCTTGCACATTAAAATGAGCATTAACTATATTTTGTGTTTTTGAACCCATGAAAATGATACAAGTATTATTGCGCATTAACTATATTTTATGTTTTTGAATGCATGAAAATGCATGAATATGTTAGAAGTATTCTTGCACATTAAAATGAGCATTAACTATATTTTGTGTTTTTGAACCCATGAAAATGATACAAGTATTATTGCGCATTAATTATATTTTGTGTTTTAAATGCATGAAAATGCATGAATATGTTACAAGTATTCTTGCAGATAAAAATGAGCATTAACTATATTTTGTGTTTTTGAACCCATGAAAATGATACAAGTATTATTGCGCATTAACTATATTTTATGTTTTTGAATTCATGAAAATGCATGAATATGTTACAAGTATTCTTGCACATTAAAATGAGCATTAACTATATTTTGTGTTTTTGAACCCATGAAAATGATACAAGTATTATTGCGCATTAACTATATTTTATGTTTTTGAATGCATGAAAATGCATGAATATGTTAGAAGTATTCTTGCACATTAAAATGAGCATTAACTATATTTTGTGTTTTTGAACCCATGAAAATGATACAAGTATTATTGCGCATTAATTATATTTTGTGTTTTAAATGCATGAAAATGCATGAATATGTTACAAGTATTCTTGCAGATAAAAATGAGCATTAACTATATTCTGTGTTTTTGAACCCATGAAAATGATACAAGTATTAACTATATTTTATGTTTTTGAATGCATGAAAATGCATGAATATGTTACAAGTATTCTTGCACATTAAAATGAGCATTAACTATATTTTGTGTTTTTGAACCCATGAAAATGATACAAGTATTATTGCGCATTAATTATATTTTGTGTTTTAAATGCATGAAAATGCATGAATATGTTACAAGTATTCTTGCAGATAAAAATGAGCATTAACTATATTTTGTGTTTTTGAACCCATGAAAATGATACAAGTATTATTGCGCATTAACTATATTTTGTGTTTTAAATGCATGAAAATGCATGAATATGTTACAAGTATTCTTGCAGATAAAAATGAGCATTAACTATATTTTGTGTTTTTGAACCCATGAAAATGATACAAGTATTATTGCGCATTAATTATATTTTGTGTTTTAAATGCATGAAAATGCATGAATATGTTACAAGTATTCTTGCAGATAAAAATGAGCATTAACTATATTCTGTGTTTTTGAACCCATGAAAATGATACAAGTATTAACTATATTTTATGTTTTTGAATGCATGAAAATGCATGAATATGTTACAAGTATTCTTGCACATTAAAATGAGCATTAACTATATTTTGTGTTTTTGAACCCATGAAAATGATACAAGTATTATTGCGCATTAATTATATTTTGTGTTTTAAATGCATGAAAATGCATGAATATGTTACAAGTATTCTTGCAGATAAAAATGAGCATTAACTATATTTTGTGTTTTTGAACCCATGAAAATGATACAAGTATTATTGCGCATTAATTATATTTTGTGTTTTAAATGCATGAAAATGCATGAATATGTTACAAGTATTCTTGCAGATAAAAATGAGCATTAACTATATTCTGTGTTTTTGAACCCATGAAAATGATACAAGTATTATTGCGCATTAACTATATTTTATGTTTTTGAATGCATGAAAATGCATGAATATGTTAGAAGTATTCTTGCACATTAAAATGAGCATTAACTATATTTTGTGTTTTTGAACCCATGAAAATGATACAAGTATTATTGCGCATTAATTATATTTTGTGTTTTAAATGCATGAAAATGCATGAATATGTTACAAGTATTCTTGCACATTAAAATGAGCATTAACTATATTTTGTGTTTTTGAACCCATGAAAATGATACAAGTATTATTGCGCATTAACTATATTTTGTGTTTTAAATGCATGAAAATGCATGAATATGTTACAAGTATTCTTGCACATTAAAATGAGCATTAACTATATTTTGTGTTTTTGAACCCATGAAAATGATACAAGTATTATTGCGCATTAATTTTATTTTGTGTTTTAAATGCATGAAAATGCATGAATATGTTACAAGTATTCTTGCAGATAAAAATGAGCATTAACTATATTTTGTGTTTTTAACCCATGAAAATGATACAAGTATTATTGCGCATTAACTATATTTTGTGTTTTTGAATGCATGAAAATGCATGAATATGTTACATGTATTCTTGCACATTAAAATGAGCATTAACTATATTTTGTGTTTTTGAACCCATGAAAATGATACAAGTATTATTGCGCATTAACTATATTTTGTGTTTTTGAATGCATGAAAATGCATGAATATGTTACAAGTATTCTTGCACATTAAAATGAGCATTAACTATATTTTGTGTTTTTGAACCCATGAAAATGATACAAGTATTATTGCGCATTAATTATATTTTGTGTTTATGAATGCATGAAAATGCATGAATATGTTACAAGTATTCTTGCAGATAAAAATGAGCATTAACTATATTTTGTGTTTTTGAACCCATGAAAATGATACAAGTATTATTGTGCATTAATTATATTTTGTGTTTTAAATGCATGAAAATGCATGAATATGTTACAAGTATTCTTGCAGATAAAAATGAGCATTAACTATATTTTGTGTTTTTGAACCCATGAAAATGATACAAGTATTATTGCGCATTAACTATATTTTGTGTTTTAAATGCATGAAAATGCATGAATATGTTACAAGTATTCTTGCAGATAAAAATGAGCATTAACTATATTTTGTGTTTTTGAACCCATGAAAATGATACAAGTATTATTGCGCATTAATTATATTTTGTGTTTTAAATGCATGAAAATGCATGAATATGTTACAAGTATTCTTGCAGATAAAAATGAGCATTAACTATATTTTGTGTTTTTGAACCCATGAAAATGATACAAGTATTATTGCGCATTAACTATATTTTGTGTTTTTGAATGCATGAAAATGCATGAATATGTTACAAGTATTCTTGCACATTAAAATGAGCATTAACTATATTTTGTGTTTTTGAACCCATGAAAATGTTACAAGTATTATTGCGCATTAATTATATTTTGTGTTTTAAATGCATGAAAATGCATGAATATGTTACAAGTATTCTTGCAGATAAAAATGAGCATTAACTATATTTTGTGTTTTTGAACCCATGAAAATGATACAAGTATTATTGCGCATTAATTATATTTTGTGTTTTAAATGCATGAAAATGCATGAATATGTTACAAGTATTCTTGCAGATAAAAATGAGCATTAACTATATTTTGTGTTTTTGAACCCATGAAAATGATACAAGTATTATTGCGCATTAACTATATTTTGTGTTTTTGAATGCATGAAAATGCATGAATATGTTACAAGTATTTTTTGCACATTAAAATGAGCATTAACTATATTTAGTGTTTTTGAACCCATGAAAATGATACAAGTATTATTGCGCATTAACTATATTTTGTGTTTTTGAATGCATGAAAATGCATGAATATGTTACAAGTATTCTTGCACATTAAAATGAGCATTAACTATATTTTGTTTTTTGAACCCATGAAAATGATACAAGTATTATTGCGCATTAACTATATTTTGTGTTTTTGAATGCATGAAAATGATACAAGTATTATTGCGCATTGACTATATTTTGTGTTTTTGAATGCATGAAAATGCATGAATATGTTACAAGTATTCTTGCAGATAAAAATGAGCATTAACTATATTTTGTGTTTTTGAACCCATGAAAATGATACAAGTATTATTGCGCATTAACTATATTTTGTGTTTTTGAATGCATGAAAATGCATGAATATGTTACAAGTATTCTTGCACATTAAAATGAGCATTAACTATATTTTGTGTTTTTGAACCCATGAAAATGTTACAAGTATTATTGCGCATTAATTATATTTTGTGTTTTAAATGCATGAATATGTTACAAGTATTCTTGCAGATAAAAATGAGCATTAACTATATTTTGTGTTTTTGAACCCATGAAAATGATACAAGTATTATTGCGCATTAATTATATTTTGTGTTTTAAATGCATGAAAATGCATGAATATGTTAGAAGTATTCTTGCACATTAAAATGAGCATTAACTATATTTTGTGTTTTTGAACCCAAGAAAATGATACAAGTATTATTGCGCATTAATTATATTTTGTGTTTTAAATGCATGAAAATGCATGAATATGTTACAAGTATTCTTGCAGATAAAAATGAGCATTAACTATATTCTGTGTTTTTGAACCCATGAAAATGATACAAGTATTAACTATATTTTATGTTTTTGAATGCATGAAAATGCATGAATATGTTACAAGTATTCTTGCAGATAAAAATGAGCATTAACTATATTTTGTGTTTTTGAACCCATGAAAATGATACAAGTATTATTGCGCATTAACTATATTTTGTGTTTTTGAATGCATGAAAATGCATGAATATGTTACAAGTATTCTTGCACATTAAAATGAGCATTAACTATATTTTGTGTTTTTGAACCCATGAAAATGTTACAAGTATTATTGCGCATTAATTATATTTTGTGTTTTAAATGCATGAAAATGCATGAATATGTTACAAGTATTCTTGCAGATAAAAATGAGCATTAACTATATTTTGTGTTTTTGAACCCATGAAAATGATACAAGTATTATTGCGCATTAACTATATTTTGTGTTTTTGAATGCATGAAAATGCATGAATATGTTACAAGTATTTTTTGCACATTAAAATGAGCATTAACTATATTTAGTGTTTTTGAACCCATGAAAATGATACAAGTATTATTGCGCATTAACTATATTTTGTGTTTTTGAATGCATGAAAATGCATGAATATGTTACAAGTATTCTTGCACATTAAAATGAGCATTAACTATATTTTGTTTTTTGAACCCATGAAAATGATACAAGTATTATTGCGCATTAACTATATTTTGTGTTTTTGAATGCATGAAAATGATACAAGTATTATTGCGCATTGACTATATTTTGTGTTTTTGAATGCATGAAAATGCATGAATATGTTACAAGTATTCTTGCAGATAAAAATGAGCATTAACTATATTTTGTGTTTTTGAACCCATGAAAATGATACAAGTATTATTGCGCATTAACTATATTTTGTGTTTTTGAATGCATGAAAATGCATGAATATGTTACAAGTATTCTTGCACATTAAAATGAGCATTAACTATATTTTGTGTTTTTGAACCCATGAAAATGTTACAAGTATTATTGCGCATTAATTATATTTTGTGTTTTAAATGCATGAAAATGCATGAATATGTTACAAGTATTCTTGCAGATAAAAATGAGCATTAACTATATTTTGTGTTTTTGAACCCATGAAAATGATACAAGTATTATTGCGCATTAATTATATTTTGTGTTTTAAATGCATGAAAATGCATGAATATGTTAGAAGTATTCTTGCACATTAAAATGAGCATTAACTATATTTTGTGTTTTTGAACCCATGAAAATGATACAAGTATTATTGCGCATTAATTTTATTTTGTGTTTTAAATGCATGAAAATGCATGAATATGTTACAAGTATTCTTGCAGATAAAAATGAGCATTAACTATATTTTGTGTTTTTAACCCATGAAAATGATACAAGTATTATTGCGCATTAACTATATTTTGTGTTTTTGAATGCATGAAAATGCATGAATATGTTACATGTATTCTTGCACATTAAAATGAGCATTAACTATATTTGGTGTTTTTGAACCCATGAAAATGATACAAGTATTATTGCGCATTAACTATATTTTGTGTTTTTGAATGCATGAAAATGCATGAATATGTTACAAGTATTCTTGCAGATAAAAATGAGCATTAACTATATTTTGTGTTTTTGAACCCATGAAAATGATACAAGTATTATTGCGCATTAACTATATTTTGTGTTTTAAATGCATGAAAATGCATGAATATGTTACAAGTATTCTTGCAGATAAAAATGAGCATTAACTATATTTTGTGTTTTTGAACCCATGAAAATGATACAAGTATTATTGCGCATTAATTATATTTTGTGTTTTAAATGCATGAAAATGCATGAATATGTTACAAGTATTCTTGCAGATAAAAATGAGCATTAACTATATTTTGTGTTTTTGAACCCATGAAAATGATACAAGTATTATTGCGCATTAACTATATTTTGTGTTTTTGAATGCATGAAAATGCATGAATATGTTACAAGTATTCTTGCACATTAAAATGAGCATTAACTATATTTTGTGTTTTTGAACCCATGAAAATGTTACAAGTATTATTGCGCATTAATTATATTTTGTGTTTTAAATGCATGAAAATGCATGAATATGTTACAAGTATTCTTGCAGATAAAAATGAGCATTAACTATATTTTGTGTTTTTGAACCCATGAAAATGATACAAGTATTATTGCGCATTAATTATATTTTGTGTTTTAAATGCATGAAAATGCATGAATATGTTACAAGTATTCTTGCAGATAAAAATGAGCATTAACTATATTTTGTGTTTTTGAACCCATGAAAATGATACAAGTATTATTGCGCATTAACTATATTTTGTGTTTTTGAATGCATGAAAATGCATGAATATGTTACAAGTATTTTTTGCACATTAAAATGAGCATTAACTATATTTAGTGTTTTTGAACCCATGAAAATGATACAAGTATTATTGCGCATTAACTATATTTTGTGTTTTTGAATGCATGAAAATGCATGAATATGTTACAAGTATTCTTGCACATTAAAATGAGCATTAACTATATTTTGTTTTTTGAACCCATGAAAATGATACAAGTATTATTGCGCATTAACTATATTTTGTGTTTTTGAATGCATGAAAATGATACAAGTATTATTGCGCATTGACTATATTTTGTGTTTTTGAATGCATGAAAATGCATGAATATGTTACAAGTATTCTTGCAGATAAAAATGAGCATTAACTATATTTTGTGTTTTTGAACCCATGAAAATGATACAAGTATTATTGCGCATTAACTATATTTTGTGTTTTTGAATGCATGAAAATGCATGAATATGTTACAAGTATTCTTGCACATTAAAATGAGCATTAACTATATTTTGTGTTTTTGAACCCATGAAAATGTTACAAGTATTATTGCGCATTAATTATATTTTGTGTTTTAAATGCATGAAAATGCATGAATATGTTACAAGTATTCTTGCAGATAAAAATGAGCATTAACTATATTTTGTGTTTTTGAACCCATGAAAATGATACAAGTATTATTGCGCATTAATTATATTTTGTGTTTTAAATGCATGAAAATGCATGAATATGTTAGAAGTGTTCTTGCACATTAAAATGAGCATTAACTATATTTTGTGTTTTTGAACCCATGAAAATGATACAAGTATTATTGCGCATTAATTATATTTTGTGTTTTAAATGCATGAAAATGCATGAATATGTTACAAGTATTCTTGCAGATAAAAATGAGCATTAACTATATTCTGTGTTTTTGAACCCATGAAAATGATACAAGTATTAACTATATTTTATGTTTTTGAATGCATGAAAATGCATGAATATGTTACAAGTATTCTTGCACATTAAAATGAGCATTAACTATATTTTGTGTTTTTGAACCCATGAAAATGATACAAGTATTATTGCGCATTAATTATATTTTGTGTTTTAAATGCATGAAAATGCATGAATATGTTACAAGTATTCTTGCACATTAAAATGAGCATTAACTATATTTTGTGTTTTTGAACCCATGAAAATGATACAAGTATTATTGCGCATTAATTATATTTTGTGTTTTAAATGCATGAAAATGCATGAATATGTTACAAGTATTCTTGCAGATAAAAATGAGCATTAACTATATTTTGTGTTTTTGAACCCATGAAAATGATACAAGTATTATTGCGCATTAACTATATTTTGTGTTTTAAATGCATGAAAATGCATGAATATGTTACAAGTATTCTTGCAGATAAAAATGAGCATTAACTATATTTTGTGTTTTTGAACCCATGAAAATGATACAAGTATTATTGCGCATTAATTATATTTTGTGTTTTAAATGCATGAAAATGCATGAATATGTTACAAGTATTCTTGCAGATAAAAATGAGCATTAACTATATTTTGTGTTTTTGAACCCATGAAAATGATACAAGTATTATTGCGCATTAACTATATTTTGTGTTTTTGAATGCATGAAAATGCATGAATATGTTACAAGTATTTTTTGCACATTAAAATGAGCATTAACTATATTTAGTGTTTTTGAACCCATGAAAATGATACAAGTATTATTGCGCATTAACTATATTTTATGTTTTTTAATTCATGAAAATGCATGAATATGTTACAAGTATTCTTGCACATTAAAATGAGCATTAACTATATTTTGTGTTTTTAAACCCATGAAAATGATACAAGTATTATTGCGCATTAACTATATTTTATGTTTTTGAATGCATGAAAATGCATGAATATGTTACAAGTATTCTTGCACATTAAAATGAGCATTAACTATATTTTGTGTTTTTGAACCCATGAAAATGATACAAGTATTATTGCGCATTAACTATATTTTATGTTTTTGAATGCATGAAAATGCATGAATATGTTAGAAGTATTCTTGCACATTAAAATGAGCATTAACTATATTTTGTGTTTTTGAACCCATGAAAATGATACAAGTATTATTGCGCATTAATTATATTTTGTGTTTTAAATGCATGAAAATGCATGAATATGTTACAAGTATTCTTGCAGATAAAAATGAGCATTAACTATATTTTGTGTTTTTGAACCCATGAAAATGATACAAGTATTATTGCGCATTAATTATATTTTATGTTTTTGAATGCATGAAAATGCATGAATATGTTAGAAGTATTCTTGCACATTAAAATGAGCATTAACTATATTTTGTGTTTTTGAACCCATGAAAATGATACAAGTATTATTGCGCATTAATTATATTTTGTGTTTTAAATGCATGAAAATGCATGAATATGTTACAAGTATTCTTGCAGATAAAAATGAGCATTAACTATATTCTGTGTTTTTGAACCCATGAAAATGATACAAGTATTAACTATATTTTATGTTTTTGAATGCATGAAAATGCATGAATATGTTACAAGTATTCTTGCACATTAAAATGAGCATTAACTATATTTTGTGTTTTTGAACCCATGAAAATGATACAAGTATTATTGCGCATTAATTATATTTTGTGTTTTAAATGCATGAAAATGCATGAATATGTTACAAGTATTCTTGCAGATAAAAATGAGCATTAACTATATTTTGTGTTTTTGAACCCATGAAAATGATACAAGTATTATTGCGCATTAACTATATTTTGTGTTTTAAATGCATGCAAATGCATGAATATGTTACAAGTATTCTTGCAGATAAAAATGAGCATTAACTATATTCTGTGTTTTTGAACCCCTGAAAATGATACAAGTATTATTGCGCATTAACTATATTTTATGTTTTTGAATGCATGAAAATGCATGAATATGTTAGAAGTATTCTTGCACATTAAAATGAGCATTAACTATATTTTGTGTTTTTGAACCCATGAAAATGATACAAGTATTATTGCGCATTAATTATATTTTGTGTTTTAAATGCATGAAAATGCATGAATATGTTACAAGTATTCTTGCACATTAAAATGAGCATTAACTATATTTTGTGTTTTTGAACCCATGAAAATGATACAAGTATTATTGCGCATTAATTATATTTTGTGTTTTAAATGCATGAAAATGCATGAATATGTTACAAGTATTCTTGCAGATAAAAATGAGCATTAACTATATTTTGTGTTTTTGAACCCATGAAAATGATACAAGTATTATTGCGCATTAACTATATTTTGTGTTTTAAATGCATGAAAATGCATGAATATGTTACAAGTATTCTTGCAGATAAAAATGAGCATTAACTATATTTTGTGTTTTTGAACCCATGAAAATGATACAAGTATTATTGCGCATTAACTATATTTTGTGTTTTTGAATGCATGAAAATGCATGAATATGTTACAAGTATTTTTTGCACATTAAAATGAGCATTAACTATATTTAGTGTTTTTGAACCCATGAAAATGATACAAGTATTATTGCGCATTAACTATATTTTATGTTTTTGAATTCATGAAAATGCATGAATATGTTACAAGTATTCTTGCACATTAAAATGAGCATTAACTATATTTTGTGTTTTTAAACCCATGAAAATGATACAAGTATTATTGCGCATTAACTATATTTTATGTTTTTGAATGCATGAAAATGCATGAATATGTTACAAGTATTCTTGCACATTAAAATGAGCATTAACTATATTTTGTGTTTTTGAACCCATGAAAATGATACAAGTATTATTGCGCATTAATTATATTTTGTGTTTTAAATGCATGAAAATGCATGAATATGTTACAAGTATTCTTGCAGATAAAAATGAGCATTAACTATATTTTGTGTTTTTGAACCCATGAAAATGATACAAGTATTATTGCGCATTAACTATATTTTGTGTTTTAAATGCATGAAAATGCATGAATATGTTACAAGTATTCTTGCAGATAAAAATGAGCATTAACTATATTTTGTGTTTTTGAACCCATGAAAATGATACAAGTATTATTGCGCATTAACTATATTTTGTGTTTTTGAATGCATGAAAATGCATGAATATGTTACAAGTATTCTTGCACATTAAAATGAGCATTAACTATATTTTGTTTTTTTGAACCCATGAAAATGATACAAGTATTATTGCGCATTAACTATATTTTATGTTTTTGAATGCATGAAAATGCATGAATATGTTAGAAGTATTCTTGCACATTAAAATGAGCATTAACTATATTTTGTGTTTTTGAACCCATGAAAATGATACAAGTATTATTGCGCATTAATTATATTTTGTGTTTTAAATGCATGAAAATGCATGAATATGTTACAAGTATTCTTGCACATTAAAATGAGCATTAACTATATTTTGTGTTTTTGAACCCATGAAAATGATACAAGTATTATTGCGCATTAATTATATTTTGTGTTTTAAATGCATGAAAATGCATGAATATGTTACAAGTATTCTTGCAGATAAAAATGAGCATTAACTATATTTTGTGTTTTTAAACCCATGAAAATGATACAAGTATTATTGCGCATTAACTATATTTTATGTTTTTGAATGCATGAAAATGCAGGAATATGTTACAAGTATTCTTGCACATTAAAATGAGCATTAACTATATTTTGTGTTTTTGAACCCATGAAAATGATACAAGTATTATTGCGCATTAATTATATTTTGTGTTTTAAATGCATGAAAATGCATGAATATGTTACAAGTATTCTTGCAGATAAAAATGAGCATTAACTATATTTTGTGTTTTTAAACCCATGAAAATGATACAAGTATTATTGCGCATTAACTATATTTTATGTTTTTGAATGCATGAAAATGCAGGAATATGTTACAAGTATTCTTGCACATTAAAATGAGCATTAACTATATTTTGTGTTTTTGAACCCATGAAAATGATACAAGTATTATTGCGCATTAACTATATTTTATGTTTTTGAATGCATGAAAATGCATGAATATGTTAGAAGTATTCTTGCACATTAAAATGAGCATTAACTATATTTTGTGTTTTTGAACCCATGAAAATGATACAAGTATTATTGCGCATTAATTATATTTTGTGTTTTAAATGCATGAAAATGCATGAATATGTTACAAGTATTCTTGCAGATAAAAATGAGCATTAACTATATTTTGTGTTTTTAAACCCATGAAAATGATACAAGTATTATTGCGCATTAACTATATTTTATGTTTTTGAATGCATGAAAATGCAGGAATATGTTACAAGTATTCTTGCACATTAAAATGAGCAATAACTATATTTTGTGTTTTTGAACCCATGAAAATGATACAAGTATTATTGCGCATTAACTATATTTTGTGTTTTTGAATGCATGAAAATGCATGAATATGTTACAAGTATTTTTTGCACATTAAAATGAGCATAAACTATATTTAGTGTTTTTGAACCCATGAAAATGATACAAGTATTATTGCGCATTAATTATATTTTGTGTTTTAAATGCATGAAAATGCATGAATATGTTACTAGTATTCTTGCACATTAAAATGAGCATTAACTATATTTTGTGTTTTTGAACCCATGAAAATGATACAAGTATTATTGCGCATTAACTATATTTTGTGTTTTTGAATGCATGAAAATGCATGAATATGTTACAAGTATTTTTTGCACATTAAAATGAGCATTAACTATATTTAGTGTTTTTGAACCCATGAAAATGATACAAGTATTATTGCGCATTAACTATATTTTATGTTTTTGAATTCATGAAAATGCATGAATATGTTACAAGTATTCTTGCACATTAAAATGAGCATTAACTATATTTTGTGTTTTTAAACCCATGAAAATGATACAAGTATTATTGCGCATTAACTATATTTTATGTTTTTGAATGCATGAAAATGCATGAATATGTTACAAGTATTCTTGCACATTAAAATGAGCATTAACTATATTTTGTGTTTTTGAACCCATGAAAATGATACAAGTATTATTGCGCATTAACTATATTTTGTGTTTTTGAATGCATGAAAATGCATGAATATGTTACAAGTATTCTTGCACATTAAAATGAGCATTAACTATATTTTGTGTTTTTGAACCCATGAAAATGATACAAGTATTATTGCGCATTATTTATATTTTGTGTTTTAAATGCATGAAAATGCATGAATATGTTACAAGTATTCTTGCAGATAAAAATGAGCATTAACTATATTCTGTGTTTTTGAACCCATGAAAATGATACAAGTATTATTGCGCATTAACTATATTTTATGTTTTTGAATGCATGAAAATGCATGAATATGTTACAAGTATTCTTGCACATTAAAATGAGCATTAACTATATTTTGTGTTTTTAAACCCATGAAAATGATACAAGTATTATTGCGCATTAACTATATTTTATGTTTTTGAATGCATGAAAATGCATGAATATGTTACAAGTATTCTTGCACATTAAAATGAGCATTAACTATATTTTGTGTTTTTGAACCCATGAAAATGATAAAAGTATTATTGCGCATTAACTATATTTTGTGTTTTTGAATGCATGAAAATGCATGAATATGTTACAAGTATTTTTTGCACATTAAAATGAGCATTAACTATATTTAGTGTTTTTGAACCCATGAAAATGATACAAGTATTATTGCGCATTAACTATATTTTATGTTTTTGAATTCATGAAAATGCATGAATATGTTACAAGTATTCTTGCACATTAAAATGAGCATTAACTATATTTTGTGTTTTTAAACCCATGAAAATGATACAAGTATTATTGCGCATTAACTATATTTTATGTTTTTGAATGCATGAAAATGCATGAATATGTTACAAGTATTCTTGCACATTAAAATGAGCATTAACTATATTTTGTGTTTTTGAACCCATGAAAATGATACAAGTATTATTGCGCATTAACTATATTTTATGTTTTTGAATGCATGAAAATGCATGAATATGTTAGAAGTATTCTTGCACATTAAAATGAGCATTAACTATATTTTGTGTTTTTGAACCCATGAAAATGATACAAGTATTATTGCGCATTAATTATATTTTGTGTTTTAAATGCATGAAAATGCATGAATATGTTACAAGTATTCTTGCAGATAAAAATGAGCATTAACTATATTCTGTGTTTTTGAACCCATGAAAATGATACAAGTATTAACTATATTTTATGTTTTTGAATGCATGAAAATGCATGAATATGTTACAAGTATTCTTGCACATTAAAATGAGCATTAACTATATTTTGTGTTTTTGAACCCATGAAAATGATACAAGTATTATTGCGCATTAATTATATTTTGTGTTTTAAATGCATGAAAATGCATGAATATGTTACAAGTATTCTTGCAGATAAAAATGAGCATTAACTATATTCTGTGTTTTTGAACCCATGAAAATGATACAAGTATTATTGCGCATTAACTATATTTTATGTTTTTGAATGCATGAAAATGCATGAATATGTTACAAGTATTCTTGCAGATAAAAATGAGCATTAACTATATTTTGTGTTTTTGAACCCATGAAAATGATACAAGTATTATTGCGCATTAACTATATTTTGTGTTTTTGAATGCATGAAAATGCATGAATATGTTACAAGTATTTTTTGCACATTAAAATGAGCATTAACTATATTTAGTGTTTTTGAACCCATGAAAATGATACAAGTATTATTGCGCATTAACTATATTTTATGTTTTTGAATTCATGAAAATGCATGAATATGTTACAAGTATTCTTGCACATTAAAATGAGCATTAACTATATTTTGTGTTTTTAAACCCATGAAAATGATACAAGTATTAACTATATTTTATGTTTTTGAATGCATGAAAATGCATGAATATGTTACAAGTATTCTTGCACATTAAAATGAGCATTAACTATATTTTGTGTTTTTGAACCCATGAAAATGATACAAGTATTATTGCGCATTAACTATATTTTGTGTTTTTGAATGCATGAAAATGCATGAATATGTTACAAGTATTTTTTGCACATTAAAATGAGCATTAACTATATTTAGTGTTTTTGAACCCATGAAAATGATACAAGTATTATTGCGCATTAACTATATTTTATGTTTTTGAATTCATGAAAATGCATGAATATGTTACAAGTATTCTTGCAGATAAAAATGAGCATTAACTATATTTTGTGTTTTTGAACCCATGAAAATGATACAAGTATTATTGCGCATTAACTATATTTTGTGTTTTTGAATGCATGAAAATGCATGAATATGTTACAAGTATTTTTTGCACATTAAAATGAGCATTAACTATATTTAGTGTTTTTGAACCCATGAAAATGATACAAGTATTATTGCGCATTAACTATATTTTATGTTTTTGAATTCATGAAAATGAATGAATATGTTACAAGTATTCTTGCACATTAAAATGAGCATTAACTATATTCTGTGTTTTTGAACCCATGAAAATGATACAAGTATTAACTATATTTTATGTTTTTGAATGCATGAAAATGCATGAATATGTTACAAGTATTCTTGCACATTAAAATGAGCATTAACTATATTTTGTGTTTTTGAACCCATGAAAATGATACAAGTATTATTGCGCATTAATTATATTTTGTGTTTTAAATGCATGAAAATGCATGAATATGTTACAAGTATTCTTGCAGATAAAAATGAGCATTAACTATATTTTGTGTTTTTGAACCCATGAAAATGATACAAGTATTATTGCGCATTAACTATATTTTGTGTTTTTGAATGCATGAAAATGCATGAATATGTTACAAGTATTTTTTGCACATTAAAATGAGCATTAACTATATTTAGTGTTTTTGAACCCATGAAAATGATACAAGTATTATTGCGCATTAACTATATTTTATGTTTTTGAATTCATGAAAATGCATGAATATGTTACAAGTATTCTTGCACATTAAAATGAGCATTAACTATATTTTGTGTTTTTAAACCCATGAAAATGATACAAGTATTATTGCGCATTAACTATATTTTATGTTTTTGAATGCATGAAAATGCATGAATATGTTACAAGTATTCTTGCACATTAAAATGAGCATTAACTATATTTTGTGTTTTTGAACCCATGAAAATGATACAAGTATTATTGCGCATTAACTATATTTTGTGTTTTTGAATGCATGAAAATGCATGAATATGTTACAAGTATTCTTGCACATTAAAATGAGCATTAACTATATTTTGTGTTTTTGAACCCATGAAAATGATACAAGTATTATTGCGCATTATTTATATTTTGTGTTTTAAATGCATGAAAATGCATGAATATGTTACAAGTATTCTTGCAGATAAAAATGAGCATTAACTATATTCTGTGTTTTTGAACCCATGAAAATGATACAAGTATTATTGCGCATTAACTATATTTTATGTTTTTGAATGCATGAAAATGCATGAATATGTTACAAGTATTCTTGCACATTAAAATGAGCATTAACTATATTTTGTGTTTTTGAACCCATGAAAATGATACAAGTATTATTGCGCATTAACTATATTTTATGTTTTTGAATGCATGAAAATGCATGAATATGTTACAAGTATTCTTGCACATTAAAATGAGCATTAACTATATTTTGTGTTTTTGAACCCATGAAAATGATAAAAGTATTATTGCGCATTAACTATATTTTGTGTTTTTGAATGCATGAAAATGCATGAATATGTTACAAGTATTCTTGCAGATAAAAATGAGCATTAACTATATTTAGTGTTTTTGAACCCATGAAAATGATACAAGTATTATTGCGCATTAACTATATTTTATGTTTTTGAATTCATGAAAATGCATGAATATGTTACAAGTATTCTTGCACATTAAAATGAGCATTAACTATATTTTGTGTTTTTAAACCCATGAAAATGATACAAGTATTATTGCGCATTAACTATATTTTATGTTTTTGAATGCATGAAAATGCATGAATATGTTACAAGTATTCTTGCACATTAAAATGAGCATTAACTATATTTTGTGTTTTTGAACCCATGAAAATGATACAAGTATTATTGCGCATTAACTATATTTTATGTTTTTGAATGCATGAAAATGCATGAATATGTTAGAAGTATTCTTGCACATTAAAATGAGCATTAACTATATTTTGTGTTTTTGAACCCATGAAAATGATACAAGTATTATTGCGCATTAATTATATTTTGTGTTTTAAATGCATGAAAATGCATGAATATGTTACAAGTATTCTTGCAGATAAAAATGAGCATTAACTATATTCTGTGTTTTTGAACTTATGAAAATGATACAAGTATTAACTATATTTTATGTTTTTGAATGCATGAAAATGCATGAATATGTTACAAGTATTCTTGCACATTAAAATGAGCATTAACTATATTTTGTGTTTTTGAACCCATGAAAATGATACAAGTATTATTGCGCATTAATTATATTTTGTGTTTTAAATGCATGAAAATGCATGAATATGTTACAAGTATTCTTGCAGATAAAAATGAGCATTAACTATATTCTGTGTTTTTGAACCCATGAAAATGATACAAGTATTATTGCGCATTAACTATATTTTATGTTTTTGAATGCATGAAAATGCATGAATATGTTACAAGTATTCTTGCAGATAAAAATGAGCATTAACTATATTCTGTGTTTTTGAACCCATGAAAATGATACAAGTATTATTGCGCATTAACTATATTTTATGTTTTTGAATGCATGAAAATGCATGAATATGTTACAAGTATTCTTGCAGATAAAAATGAGCATTAACTATATTCTGTGTTTTTGAACCCATGAAAATGATACAAGTATTATTGCGCATTAACTATATTTTGTGTTTTTGAATGCATGAAAATGCATGAATATGTTACAAGTATTTTTTGCACATTAAAATGAGCATTAACTATATTTAGTGTTTTTGAACCCATGAAAATGATACAAGTATTATTGCGCATTAACTATATTTTATGTTTTTGAATTCATGAAAATGCATGAATATGTTACAAGTATTCTTGCACATTAAAATGAGCATTAACTATATTTTGTGTTTTTAAACCCATGAAAATGATACAAGTATTAACTATATTTTATGTTTTTGAATGCATGAAAATGCATGAATATGTTACAAGTATTCTTGCACATTAAAATGAGCATTAACTATATTTTGTGTTTTTGAACCCATGAAAATGATACAAGTATTATTGCGCATTAATTATATTTTGTGTTTTAAATGCATGAAAATGCATGAATATGTTACAAGTATTCTTGCAGATAAAAATGAGCATTAACTATATTTTGTGTTTTTGAACCCATGAAAATGATACAAGTATTATTGCGCATTAACTATATTTTGTGTTTTTGAATGCATGAAAATGCATGAATATGTTACAAGTATTTTTTGCACATTAAAATGAGCATTAACTATATTTAGTGTTTTTGAACCCATGAAAATGATACAAGTATTATTGCGCATTAACTATATTTTATGTTTTTGAATTCATGAAAATGAATGAATATGTTACAAGTATTCTTGCACATTAAAATGAGCATTAACTATATTCTGTGTTTTTGAACCCATGAAAATGATACAAGTATTAACTATATTTTATGTTTTTGAATGCATGAAAATGCATGAATATGTTACAAGTATTCTTGCACATTAAAATGAGCATTAACTATATTTTGTGTTTTTGAACCCATGAAAATGATACAAGTATTATTGCGCATTAATTATATTTTGTGTTTTAAATGCATGAAAATGCATGAATATGTTACAAGTATTCTTGCAGATAAAAATGAGCATTAACTATATTTTGTGTTTTTGAACCCATGAAAATGATACAAGTATTATTGCGCATTAACTATATTTTGTGTTTTTGAATGCATGAAAATGCATGAATATGTTACAAGTATTTTTTGCACATTAAAATGAGCATTAACTATATTTAGTGTTTTTGAACCCATGAAAATGATACAAGTATTATTGCGCATTAACTATATTTTATGTTTTTGAATTCATGAAAATGCATGAATATGTTACAAGTATTCTTGCACATTAAAATGAGCATTAATTATATTTTGTGTTTTTAAACCCATGAAAATGATACAAGTATTATTGCGCATTAACTATATTTTATGTTTTTGAATGCATGAAAATGCATGAATATGTTACAAGTATTCTTGCACATTAAAATGAGCATTAACTATATTTTGTGTTTTTGAACCCATGAAAATGATACAAGTATTATTGCGCATTAACTATATTTTATGTTTTTGAATGCATGAAAATGCATGAATATGTTAGAAGTATTCTTGCACATTAAAATGAGCATTAACTATATTTTGTGTTTTTGAACCCATGAAAATGATACAAGTATTATTGCGCATTAATTATATTTTGTGTTTTAAATGCATGAAAATGCATGAATATGTTACAAGTATTCTTGCAGATAAAAATGAGCATTAACTATATTCTGTGTTTTTGAACCCATGAAAATGATACAAGTATTAACTATATTTTATGTTTTTGAATGCATGAAAATGCATGAATATGTTACAAGTATTCTTGCACATTAAAATGAGCATTAACTATATTTTGTGTTTTTGAACCCATGAAAATGATACAAGTATTATTGCGCATTAATTATATTTTGTGTTTTAAATGCATGAAAATGCAGGAATATGTTACAAGTATTCTTGCACATTAAAATGAGCATTAACTATATTTTGTGTTTTTGAACCCATGAAAATGATACAAGTATTATTGCGCATTAACTATATTTTATGTTTTTGAATGCATGAAAATGCATGAATATGTTAGAAGTATTCTTGCACATTAAAATGAGCATTAACTATATTTTGTGTTTTTGAACCCATGAAAATGATACAAGTATTATTGCGCATTAACTATATTTTATGTTTTTGAATGCATGAAAATGCATGAATATGTTACAAGTATTCTTGCAGATAAAAATGAGCATTAACTATATTTTGTGTTTTTGAACCCATGAAAATGATACAAGTATTATTGCGCATTAATTATATTTTGTGTTTTAAATGCATGAAAATGCATGAATATGTTACAAGTATTCTTGCAGATAAAAATGAGCATTAACTATATTTTGTGTTTTTGAACCCATGAAAATGATACAAGTATTATTGCGCATTAATTATATTTTGTGTTTTAAATGCATGAAAATGCATGAATATGTTACAAGTATTCTTGCAGATAAAAATGAGCATTAACTATATTTTGTGTTTTTGAACCCATGAAAATTATACAAGTATTATTGCGCATTAACTATATTTTGTGTTTTTGAATGCATGAAAATGCATGAATATGTTACAAGTATTCTTGCACATTAAAATGAGCATTAACTATATTTTGTGTTTTTGAACCCATGAAAATGATACAAGTATTATTGCGCATTAACTATATTTTATGTTTTTGAATGCATGAAAATGCAGGAATATGTTACAAGTATTCTTGCACATTAAAATGAGCATTAACTATATTTTGTGTTTTTGAACCCATGAAAATGATACAAGTATTATTGCGCATTAATTATATTTTGTGTTTTAAATGCATGAAAATGCATGAATATGTTACAAGTATTCTTGCACATTAAAATGAGCATTAACTATATTTTGTGTTTTTGAACCCATGAAAATGATACAAGTATTATTGCGCATTAACTATATTTTGTGTTTTTGAATGCATGAAAATGCATGAATATGTTACAAGTATTTTTTGCACATTAAAGTGAGCATTAACTATATTTAGTGTTTTTGAACCCATGAAAATGATACAAGTATTATTGCGCATTAACTATATTTTATGTTTTTGAATTCATGAAAATGCATGAATATGTTACAAGTATTCTTGCACATTAAAATGAGCATTAACTATATTTTGTGTTTTTAAACCCATGAAAATGATACAAGTATTATTGCGCATTAACTATATTTTATGTTTTTGAATGCATGAAAATGCATGAATATGTTACAAGTATTCTTGCACATTAAAATGAGCATTAACTATATTTTGTGTTTTTGAACCCATGAAAATGATACAAGTATTATTGCGCATTAACTATATTTTATGTTTTTGAATGCATGAAAATGCATGAATATGTTCCAAGTATTCTTGCACATTAAAATGAGCATTAACTATATTTTGTGTTTTTGAACCCATGAAAATGATACAAGTATTATTGCGCATTAATTATATTTTGTGTTTTAAATGCATGAAAATGCATGAATATGTTACAAGTATTCTTGCAGATAAAAATGAGCATTAACTATATTTTGTGTTTTTGAACCCATGAAAATGATACAAGTATTATTGCGCATTAACAATATTTTGTGTTTTTGAATGCATGAAAATGCAGGAATATGTTACAAGTATTCTTGCACATTAAAATGAGCATTAACTATATTTTGTGTTTTTGAACCCATGAAAATGATACAAGTATTATTGCGCATTAATTATATTTTGTGTTTTAAATGCATGAAAATGCATGAATATGTTACAAGTATTCTTGCAGATAAAAATGAGCATTAACTATATTCTGTGTTTTTGAACCCATGAAAATGATACAAATATTATTGCGCATTAACTATATTTTATGTTTTTGAATGCATGAAAATGCATGAATATGTTAGAAGTATTCTTGCACATTAAAATGAGCATTAACTATATTTTGTGTTTTTGAACCCATGAAAATGATACAAGTATTATTGCGCATTAATTATATTTTGGTTTTAAATGCATGAAAATGCATGAATATGTTACAAGTATTCTTGCAGATAAAAATTTATTATTATTATAATATAAATATTTTATGTTTTTGAATGCATGAAAATGCATGAATATGTTACAAGTATTCTTGCACATTAAAATGAGCATTAACTATATTTTGTGTTTTTGAACCCATGAAAATGATACAAGTATTATTGCGCATTATCTATATTTTGTGTTTTAAATGCATGAAAATGCATGAATATGTTACAAGTATTCTTGCAGATAAAAATGAGCATTAACTATATTTTGTGTTTTTGAACCCATGAAAATGATACAAGTATTATTGCGCATTAACTATATTTTGTGTTTTTGAATGCATGAAAATGCAGGAATATGTTACAAGTATTCTTGCACATTAAAATGAGCATTAACTATATTTTGTGTTTTTGAACCCATGAAAATGATACAAGTATTATTGCGCATTAACTATATTTTATGTTTTTGAATGCATGAAAATGCATGAATATGTTACAAGTATTCTTGCACATTAAAATGAGCATTAACTATATTTTGTGTTTTTAAACCCATGAAAATGATACAAGTATTATTGCGCATTAACTATATTTTATGTTTTTGAATGCATGAAAATGCATGAATATGTTACAAGTATTCTTGCAGATAAAAATGAGCATTAACTATATTCTGTGTTTTTGAACCCATGAAAATGATACAAGTATTATTGCGCATTAACTATATTTTATGTTTTTGAATGCATGAAAATGCATGAATATGTTACAAGTATTCTTGCAGATAAAAATGAGCATTAACTATATTCTGTGTTTTTGAACCCATGAAAATGATACAAGTATTATTGCGCATTAACTATATTTTATGTTTTTGAATGCATGAAAATGCATGAATATGTTACAAGTATTCTTGCACATTAAAATGAGCATTAACTATATTTTGTGTTTTTGAACCCATGAAAATGATACAAGTATTATTGCGCATTATCTATATTTTATGTTTTTGAATGCATGAAAATGCATGAATATGTTAGAAGTATTCTTGCACATTAAAATGAGCATTAACTATATTTTGTGTTTTTGAACCCATGAAAATGATACAAGTATTTTTGCGCATTAATTATATTTTGTGTTTTAAATGCATGAAAATGCATGAATATGTTACAAGTATTCTTGCACATTAAAATGAGCATTAACTATATTTTGTGTTTTTGAACCCATGAAAATGATACAAGTATTATTGCGCATTAACTATATTTTATGTTTTTGAATGCATGAAAATGCATGAATATGTTACAAGTATTCTTGCACATTAAAATGAGCATTAACTATATTTTGTGTTTTTGAACCCATGAAAATGATACAAGTATTATTGCGCATTAACTATATTTTATGTTTTTGAATTCATGAAAATGCATGAATATGTTACAAGTATTCTTGCACATTAAAATGAGCATTAACTATATTTTGTGTTTTTAAACCCATGAAAATGATACAAGTATTATTGCGCATTAACTATATTTTATGTTTTTGAATGCATGAAAATGCATGAATATGTTACAAGTATTCTTGCAGATAAAAATGAGCATTAACTATATTCTGTGTTTTTGAACCCATGAAAATGATACAAGTATTATTGCGCATTAACTATATTTTATGTTTTTGAATGCATGAAAATGCATGAATATGTTACAAGTATTCTTGCACATTAAAATGAGCATTAACTATATTTTGTGTTTTTGAACCCATGAAAATGATACAAGTATTATTGCGCATTAACTATATTTTATGTTTTTGAATGCATGAAAATGCATGAATATGTTACAAGTATTCTTGCACATTAAAATGAGCATTAACTATATTTTGTGTTTTTAAACCCATGAAAATGATACAAGTATTATTGCGCATTAACTATATTTTATGTTTTTGAATGCATGAAAATGCATGAATATGTTACAAGTATTCATGCAGATAAAAATGAGCATTAACTATATTCTGTGTTTTTGAACCCATGAAAATGATACAAGTATTATTGCGCATTAACTATATTTTATGTTTTTGAATGCATGAAAATGCATGAATATGTTACAAGTATTCTTGCAGATAAAAATGAGCATTAACTATATTCTGTGTTTTTGAACCCATGAAAATGATACAAGTATTATTGCGCATTAACTATATTTTGTGTTTTTGAATGCATGAAAATGCATGAATATGTTACAAGTATTCTTGCACATTAAAATGAGCATTAACTATATTTTGTGTTTTTGAACCCATGAAAATGATACAAGTATTATTGCGCATTATTTATATTTTGTGTTTTAAATGCATGAAAATGCATGAATATGTTACAAGTATTCTTGCAGATAAAAATGAGCATTAACTATATTCTGTGTTTTTGAACCCATGAAAATGATACAAGTATTATTGCGCATTAACTATATTTTATGTTTTTGAATGCATGAAAATGCATGAATATGTTACAAGTATTCTTGCACATTAAAATGAGCATTAACTATATTTTGTGTTTTTGAACCCATGAAAATGATACAAGTATTATTGCGCATTAACTATATTTTGTGTTTTTGAATTCATGAAAATGCATGAATATGTTACAAGTATTCTTGCACATTAAAATGAGCATTAACTATATTTAGTGTTTTTGAACCCATGAAAATGATACAAGTATTATTGCGCATTAACTATATTTTATGTTTTTGAATTCATGAAAATGCATGAATATGTTACAAGTATTCTTGCACATTAAAATGAGCATTAACTATATTTTGTGTTTTTAAACCCATGAAAATGATACAAGTATTATTGCGCATTAACTATATTTTATGTTTTTGAATGCATGAAAATGCATGAATATGTTACAAGTATTCTTGCACATTAAAATGAGCATTAACTATATTTTGTGTTTTTGAACCCATGAAAATGATACAAGTATTATTGCGCATTAACTATATTTTGTGTTTTAAATGCATGAAAATGCATGAATATGTTACAAGTATTCTTGCAGATAAAAATTTATTATTATTATAATTTAAATATTTTATGTTTTTGAATGCATGAAAATGCATGAATATGTTACAAGTATTCTTGCAGATAAAAATGAGCATTAACTATATTTTGTGTTTTTGAACCCATGAAAATGATACAAGTATTATTGCGCATTAACTATATTTTGTGTTTTTGAATGCATGAAAATGCAGGAATATGTTACAAGTATTCTTGCACATTAAAATGAGCATTAACTATATTTTGTGTTTTTGAACCCATGAAAATGATACAAGTATTATTGCGCATTAACTATATTTTATGTTTTTGAATTCATGAAAATGCATGAATATGTTACAAGTATTCTTGCACGTTAAAATGAGCATTAACTATATTTTGTGTTTTTAAACCCATGAAAATGATACAAGTATTATTGCGCATTAACTATATTTTATGTTTTTGAATGCATGAAAATGCATGAATATGTTACAAGTATTCTTGCAGATAAAAATGAGCATTAACTATATTTTGTGTTTTTGAACCCATGAAAATGATACAAGTATTATTGCGCATTAACTATATTTTATGTTTTTGAATGCATGAAAATGCATGAATATGTTACAAGTATTCTTGCAGATAAAAATGAGCATTAACTATATTCTGTGTTTTTAAACCCATGAAAATGATACAAGTATTATTGCGCATTAACTATATTTTGTGTTTTTGAATGCATGAAAATGCATGAATATGTTACAAGTATTTTTTGCACATTAAAATGAGCATTAACTATATTTAGTGTTTTTGAACCCATGAAAATGATACAAGTATTATTGCGCATTAACTATATTTTATGTTTTTGAATTCATGAAAATGCATGAATATGTTACAAGTATTCTTGCACATTAAAATGAGCATTAACTATATTTTGTGTTTTTAAACCCATGAAAATGATACAAGTATTAACTATATTTTATGTTTTTGAATGCATGAAAATGCATGAATATGTTACAAGTATTCTTGCACATTAAAATGAGCATTAACTATATTTTGTGTTTTTGAACCCATGAAAATGATACAAGTATTATTGCGCATTAACTATATTTTGTGTTTTTGAATGCATGAAAATGCATGAATATGTTACAAGTATTTTTTGCACATTAAAATGAGCATTAACTATATTTAGTGTTTTTGAACCCATGAAAATGATACAAGTATTATTGCGCATTAACTATATTTTATGTTTTTGAATTCATGAAAATGCATGAATATGTTACAAGTATTCTTGCACGTTAAAATGAGCATTAACTATATTTTGTGTTTTTAAACCCATGAAAATGATACAAGTATTATTGCGCATTAACTATATTTTATGTTTTTGAATGCATGAAAATGCATGAATATGTTACAAGTATTCTTGCACATTAAAATGAGCATTAACTATATTTTGTGTTTTTGAACCCATGAAAATGATACAAGTATTATTGCGCATTAATTATATTTTGTGTTTTAAATGCATGAAAATGCATGAATATGTTACAAGTATTCTTGCAGATAAAAATGAGCATTAACTATATTTTGTGTTTTTGAACCCATGAAAATGATACAAGTATTATTGCGCATTAACAATATTTTGTGTTTTTGAATGCATGAAAATGCAGGAATATGTTACAAGTATTCTTGCACATTAAAATGAGCATTAACTATATTTTGTGTTTTTGAACCCATGAAAATGATACAAGTATTATTGCGCATTAATTATATTTTGTGTTTTAAATGCATGAAAATGCATGAATATGTTACAAGTATTCTTGCAGATAAAAATGAGCATTAACTATATTCTGTGTTTTTGAACCCATGAAAATGATACAAATATTATTGCGCATTAACTATATTTTATGTTTTTGAATGCATGAAAATGCATGAATATGTTAGAAGTATTCTTGCACATTAAAATGAGCATTAACTATATTTTGTGTTTTTGAACCCATGAAAATGATACAAGTATTATTGCGCATTAATTATATTTTGTGTTTTAAATGCATGAAAATGCATGAATATGTTACAAGTATTCTTGCAGATAAAAATTTATTATTATTATAATATAAATATTTTATGTTTTTGAATTCATGAAAATGCATGAATATGTTACAAGTATTCTTGCACATTAAAATGAGCATTAACTATATTTTGTGTTTTTAAACCCATGAAAATGATACAAGTATTATTGCGCATTAACTATATTTTATGTTTTTGAATGCATGAAAATGCATGAATATGTTACAAGTATTCTTGCAGATAAAAATGAGCATTAACTATATTCTGTGTTTTTGAACCCATGAAAATGATACAAGTATTATTGCGCATTAACTATATTTTATGTTTTTGAATGCATGAAAATGCATGAATATGTTACAAGTATTCTTGCACATTAAAATGAGCATTAACTATATTTTGTGTTTTTGAACCCATGAAAATGATACAAGTATTATTGCGCATTAACTATATTTTATGTTTTTGAATGCATGAAAATGCATGAATATGTTACAAGTATTCTTGCACATTAAAATGAGCATTAACTATATTTTGTGTTTTTAAACCCATGAAAATGATACAAGTATTATTGCGCATTAACTATATTTTATGTTTTTGAATGCATGAAAATGCATGAATATGTTACAAGTATTCTTGCAGATAAAAATGAGCATTAACTATATTCTGTGTTTTTGAACCCATGAAAATGATACAAGTATTATTGCGCATTAACTATATTTTATGTTTTTGAATGCATGAAAATGCATGAATATGTTACAAGTATTCTTGCAGATAAAAATGAGCATTAACTATATTCTGTGTTTTTGAACCCATGAAAATGATACAAGTATTATTGCGCATTAACTATATTTTATGTTTTTGAATGCATGAAAATGCATGAATATGTTACAAGTATTCTTGCACATTAAAATGAGCATTAACTATATTTTGTGTTTTTGAACCCATGAAAATGATACAAGTATTATTGCGCATTATCTATATTTTATGTTTTTGAATGCATGAAAATGCATGAATATGTTAGAAGTATTCTTGCACATTAAAATGAGCATTAACTATATTTTGTGTTTTTGAACCCATGAAAATGATACAAGTATTTTTGCGCATTAATTATATTTTGTGTTTTAAATGCATGAAAATGCATGAATATGTTACAAGTATTCTTGCACATTAAAATGAGCATTAACTATATTTTGTGTTTTTGAACCCATGAAAATGATACAAGTATTATTGCGCATTAACTATATTTTATGTTTTTGAATGCATGAAAATGCATGAATATGTTACAAGTATTCTTGCACATTAAAATGAGCATTAACTATATTTTGTGTTTTTGAACCCATGAAAATGATACAAGTATTATTGCGCATTAACTATATTTTATGTTTTTGAATTCATGAAAATGCATGAATATGTTACAAGTATTCTTGCACATTAAAATGAGCATTAACTATATTTTGTGTTTTTAAACCCATGAAAATGATACAAGTATTATTGCGCATTAACTATATTTTATGTTTTTGAATGCATGAAAATGCATGAATATGTTACAAGTATTCTTGCAGATAAAAATGAGCATTAACTATATTCTGTGTTTTTGAACCCATGAAAATGATACAAGTATTATTGCGCATTAACTATATTTTATGTTTTTGAATGCATGAAAATGCATGAATATGTTACAAGTATTCTTGCACATTAAAATGAGCATTAACTATATTTTGTGTTTTTGAACCCATGAAAATGATACAAGTATTATTGCGCATTAACTATATTTTATGTTTTTGAATGCATGAAAATGCATGAATATGTTACAAGTATTCTTGCACATTAAAATGAGCATTAACTATATTTTGTGTTTTTAAACCCATGAAAATGATACAAGTATTATTGCGCATTAACTATATTTTATGTTTTTGAATGCATGAAAATGCATGAATATGTTACAAGTATTCTTGCAGATAAAAATGAGCATTAACTATATTCTGTGTTTTTGAACCCATGAAAATGATACAAGTATTATTGCGCATTAATTATATTTTGTGTTTTAAATGCATGAAAATGCATGAATATGTTACAAGTATTCTTGCAGATAAAAATGAGCATTAACTATATTTTGTGTTTTTGAACCCATGAAAATGATACAAGTATTATTGCGCAATAATTATATTTTGTGTTTTAAATGCATGAAAATGCATGAATATGTTACAAGTATTCTTGCACATTAAAATGAGCATTAACTATATTTTGTGTTTTTGAACCCATGAAAATGATACAAGTATTATTGCGCATTAACTATATTTTGTGTTTTTGAATGCATGAAAATGCATGAATATGTTACAAGTATTCTTGCACATTAAAATGAGCATTAACTATATTTTGTGTTTTTGAACCCATGAAAATGATACAAGTATTATTGCGCATTATTTATATTTTGTGTTTTAAATGCATGAAAATGCATGAATATGTTACAAGTATTCTTGCAGATAAAAATGAGCATTAACTATATTCTGTGTTTTTGAACCCATGAAAATGATACAAGTATTATTGCGCATTAACTATATTTTATGTTTTTGAATGCATGAAAATGCATGAATATGTTACAAGTATTCTTGCACATTAAAATGAGCATTAACTATATTTTGTGTTTTTGAACCCATGAAAATGATACAAGTATTATTGCGCATTAACTATATTTTGTGTTTTTGAATGCATGAAAATGCATGAATATGTTACAAGTATTTTTTGCACATTAAAATGAGCATTAACTATATTTAGTGTTTTTGAACCCATGAAAATGATACAAGTATTATTGCGCATTAACTATATTTTATGTTTTTGAATTCATGAAAATGCATGAATATGTTACAAGTATTCTTGCACATTAAAATGAGCATTAACTATATTTTGTGTTTTTAAACCCATGAAAATGATACAAGTATTATTGCGCATTAACTATATTTTATGTTTTTGAATGCATGAAAATGCATGAATATGTTACAAGTATTCTTGCACATTAAAATGAGCATTAACTATATTTTGTGTTTTTGAACCCATGAAAATGATACAAGTATTATTGCGCATTAACTATATTTTGTGTTTTAAATGCATGAAAATGCATGAATATGTTACAAGTATTCTTGCAGATAAAAATTTATTATTATTATAATTTAAATATTTTATGTTTTTGAATGCATGAAAATGCATGAATATGTTACAAGTATTCTTGCAGATAAAAATGAGCATTAACTATATTTTGTGTTTTTGAACCCATGAAAATGATACAAGTATTATTGCGCATTAATTATATTTTGTGTTTTAAATGCATGAAAATGCATGAATATGTTACAAGTATTCTTGCAGATAAAAATGAGCATTAACTATATTTTGTGTTTTTAAACCCATGAAAATGATACAAGTATTATTGCGCATTAACTATATTTTGTGTTTTTGAATGCATGAAAATGCAGGAATATGTTACAAGTATTCTTGCACATTAAAATGAGCATTAACTATATTTTGTGTTTTTGAACCCATGAAAATGATACAAGTATTATTGCGCATTAACTATATTTTATGTTTTTGAATTCATGAAAATGCATGAATATGTTACAAGTATTCTTGCACGTTAAAATGAGCATTAACTATATTTTGTGTTTTTAAACCCATGAAAATGATACAAGTATTATTGCGCATTAACTATATTTTATGTTTTTGAATGCATGAAAATGCATGAATATGTTACAAGTATTCTTGCAGATAAAAATGAGCATTAACTATATTTTGTGTTTTTGAACCCATGAAAATGATACAAGTATTATTGCGCATTAACTATATTTTATGTTTTTGAATGCATGAAAATGCATGAATATGTTACAAGTATTCTTGCACATTAAAATGAGCATTAACTATATTTAGTGTTTTTGAACCCATGAAAATGATACAAGTATTATTGCGCATTAACTATATTTTATGTTTTTGAATTCATGAAAATGCATGAATATGTTACAAGTATTCTTGCACATTAAAATGAGCATTAACTATATTTTGTGTTTTTGAACCCATGAAAATGATACAAGTATTATTGCGCATTAACTATATTTTGTGTTTTTGAATGCATGAAAATGCATGAATATGTTACAAGTATTCTTGCACATTAAAATGAGCATTAACTATATTCTGTGTTTTTGAACCCATGAAAATGATACAAGTATTATTGCGCATTAACTATATTTTATGTTTTTGAATGCATGAAAATGCATGAATATGTTACAAGTATTCTTGCACATTAAAATGAGCATTAACTATATTTTGTGTTTTTGAACCCATGAAAATGATACAAGTATTATTGCGCATTAACTATATTTTATGTTTTTGAATGCATGAAAATGCATGAATATGTTACAAGTATTCTTGCACATTAAAATGAGCATTAACTATATTTTGTGTTTTTAAACCCATGAAAATGATACAAGTATTATTGCGCATTAACTATATTTTATGTTTTTGAATGCATGAAAATGCATGAATATGTTACAAGTATTCTTGCAGATAAAAATGAGCATTAACTATATTCTGTGTTTTTGAACCCATGAAAATGATACAAGTATTATTGCGCATTAACTATATTTTATGTTTTTGAATGCATGAAAATGCATGAATATGTTACAAGTATTCTTGCAGATAAAAATGAGCATTAACTATATTCTGTGTTTTTGAACCCATGAAAATGATACAAGTATTATTGCGCATTAACTATATTTTATGTTTTTGAATGCATGAAAATGCATGAATATGTTACAAGTATTCTTGCAGATAAAAATGAGCATTAACTATATTCTGTGTTTTTGAACCCATGAAAATGATACAAGTATTATTGCGCATTAACTATATTTTATGTTTTTGAATGCATGAAAATGCATGAATATGTTACAAGTATTCTTGCACATTAAAATGAGCATTAACTATATTTTGTGTTTTTGAACCCATGAAAATGATACAAGTATTATTGCGCATTAACTATATTTTGTGTTTTTGAATGCATGAAAATGCATGAATATGTTACAAGTATTCTTGCACATTAAAATGAGCATTAACTATATTTTGTGTTTTTGAACCCATGAAAATGATACAAGTATTATTGCGCATTATTTATATTTTGTGTTTTAAATGCATGAAAATGCATGAATATGTTACAAGTATTCTTGCAGATAAAAATGAGCATTAACTATATTCTGTGTTTTTGAACCCATGAAAATGATACAAGTATTATTGCGCATTAACTATATTTTATGTTTTTGAATGCATGAAAATGCATGAATATGTTACAAGTATTCTTGCACATTAAAATGAGCATTAACTATATTTTGTGTTTTTGAACCCATGAAAATGATACAAGTATTATTGCGCATTAACTATATTTTGTGTTTTTGAATGCATGAAAATGCATGAATATGTTACAAGTATTTTTTGCACATTAAAATGAGCATTAACTATATTTAGTGTTTTTGAACCCATGAAAATGATACAAGTATTATTGCGCATTAACTATATTTTATGTTTTTGAATTCATGAAAATGCATGAATATGTTACAAGTATTCTTGCACATTAAAATGAGCATTAACTATATTTTGTGTTTTTAAACCCATGAAAATGATACAAGTATTATTGCGCATTAACTATATTTTATGTTTTTGAATGCATGAAAATGCATGAATATGTTACAAGTATTCTTGCACATTAAAATGAGCATTAACTATATTTTGTGTTTTTGAACCCATGAAAATGATACAAGTATTATTGCGCATTAACTATATTTTGTGTTTTAAATGCATGAAAATGCATGAATATGTTACAAGTATTCTTGCAGATAAAAATTTATTATTATTATAATTTAAATATTTTATGTTTTTGAATGCATGAAAATGCATGAATATGTTACAAGTATTCTTGCAGATAAAAATGAGCATTAACTATATTTTGTGTTTTTGAACCCATGAAAATGATACAAGTATTATTGCGCATTAATTATATTTTGTGTTTTAAATGCATGAAAATGCATGAATATGTTACAAGTATTCTTGCAGATAAAAATGAGCATTAACTATATTTTGTGTTTTTGAACCCATGAAAATGATACAAGTATTATTGCGCATTAACTATATTTTGTGTTTTTGAATGCATGAAAATGCAGGAATATGTTACAAGTATTCTTGCACATTAAAATGAGCATTAACTATATTTTGTGTTTTTGAACCCATGAAAATGATACAAGTATTATTGCGCATTAACTATATTTTATGTTTTTGAATTCATGAAAATGCATGAATATGTTACAAGTATTCTTGCAGATAAAAATGAGCATTAACTATATTTTGTGTTTTTGAACCCATGAAAATGATACAAGTATTATTGCGCATTAACTATATTTTATGTTTTTGAATGCATGAAAATGCATGAATATGTTACAAGTATTCTTGCACATTAAAATGAGCATTAACTATATTTTGTGTTTTTGAACCCATGAAAATGATACAAGTATTATTGCGCATTAACTATATTTTGTGTTTTTGAATGCATGAAAATGCATGAATATGTTACAAGTATTCTTGCACATTAAAATGAGCATTAACTATATTTTGTGTTTTTGAACCCATGAAAATGATACAAGTATTATTGCGCATTATTTATATTTTGTGTTTTAAATGCATGAAAATGCATGAATATGTTACAAGTATTCTTGCAGATAAAAATGAGCATTAACTATATTCTGTGTTTTTGAACCCATGAAAATGATACAAGTATTATTGCGCATTAACTATATTTTATGTTTTTGAATGCATGAAAATGCATGAATATGTTACAAGTATTCTTGCACATTAAAATGAGCATTAACTATATTTTGTGTTTTTGAACCCATGAAAATTATACAAGTATTATTGCGCATTAACTATATTTTGTGTTTTTGAATGCATGAAAATGCATGAATATGTTACAAGTATTTTTTGCACATTAAAATGAGCATTAACTATATTTAGTGTTTTTGAACCCATGAAAATGATACAAGTATTATTGCGCATTAACTATATTTTATGTTTTTGAATTCATGAAAATGCATGAATATGTTACAAGTATTCTTGCACATTAAAATGAGCATTAACTATATTTTGTGTTTTTAAACCCATGAAAATGATACAAGTATTATTGCGCATTAACTATATTTTATGTTTTTGAATGCATGAAAATGCATGAATATGTTACAAGTATTCTTGCACATTAAAATGAGCATTAACTATATTTTGTGTTTTTGAACCCATGAAAATGATACAAGTATTATTGCGCATTAACTATATTTTATGTTTTTGAATGCATGAAAATGCATGAATATGTTACAAGTATTCTTGCACATTAAAATGAGCATTAACTATATTTTGTGTTTTTGAACCCATGAAAATGATACAAGTATTATTGCGCATTAATTATATTTTGTGTTTTAAATGCATGAAAATGCATGAATATGTTACAAGTATTCTTGCAGATAAAAATTTATTATTATTATAATTTAAATATTTTATGTTTTTGAATGCATGAAAATGCATGAATATGTTACAAGTATTCTTGCAGATAAAAATGAGCATTAACTATATTTTGTGTTTTTGAACCCATGAAAATGATACAAGTATTATTGCGCATTAATTATATTTTGTGTTTTAAATGCATGAAAATGCATGAATATGTTACAAGTATTTTTTGCACATTAAAATGAGCATTAACTATATTTAGTGTTTTTGAACCCATGAAAATGATACAAGTATTATTGCGCATTAACTATATTTTATGTTTTTGAATTCATGAAAATGCATGAATATGTTACAAGTATTCTTGCACATTAAAATGAGCATTAACTATATTTTGTGTTTTTAAACCCATGAAAATGATACAAGTATTATTGCGCATTAACTATATTTTATGTTTTTGAATGCATGAAAATGCATGAATATGTTACAAGTATTCTTGCACATTAAAATGAGCATTAACTATATTTTGTGTTTTTGAACCCATGAAAATGATACAAGTATTATTGCGCATTAACTATATTTTATGTTTTTGAATGCATGAAAATGCATGAATATGTTACAAGTATTCTTGCACATTAAAATGAGCATTAACTATATTTTGTGTTTTTGAACCCATGAAAATGATACAAGTATTATTGCGCATTAATTATATTTTGTGTTTTAAATGCATGAAAATGCATGAATATGTTACAAGTATTCTTGCAGATAAAAATTTATTATTATTATAATTTAAATATTTTATGTTTTTGAATGCATGAAAATGCATGAATATGTTACAAGTATTCTTGCAGATAAAAATGAGCATTAACTATATTTTGTGTTTTTGAACCCATGAAAATGATACAAGTATTATTGCGCATTAATTATATTTTGTGTTTTAAATGCATGAAAATGCATGAATATGTTACAAGTATTTTTTGCACATTAAAATGAGCATTAACTATATTTAGTGTTTTTGAACCCATGAAAATGATACAAGTATTATTGCGCATTAACTATATTTTATGTTTTTGAATTCATGAAAATGCATGAATATGTTACAAGTATTCTTGCACATTAAAATGAGCATTAACTATATTTTGTGTTTTTAAACCCATGAAAATGATACAAGTATTATTGCGCATTAACTATATTTTATGTTTTTGAATGCATGAAAATGCATGAATATGTTACAAGTATTCTTGCACATTAAAATGAGCATTAACTATATTTTGTGTTTTTGAACCCATGAAAATGATACAAGTATTATTGCGCATTAATTATATTTTGTGTTTTAAATGCATGAAAATGCATGAATATGTTACAAGTATTCTTGCAGATAAAAATTTATTATTATTATAATTTAAATATTTTATGTTTTTGAAAGCATGAAAATGCATGAATATGTTACAAGTATTCTTGCAGATAAAAATGAGCATTAACTATATTTTGTGTTTTTGAACCCATGAAAATGATACAAGTATTATTGCGCATTAATTATATTTTGTGTTTTAAATGCATGAAAATGCATGAATATGTTACAAGTATTCTTGCAGATAAAAATTTATTATTATTATAATTTAAATATTTTATGTTTTTGAATGCATGAAAATGCATGAATATGTTACAAGTATTCTTGCAGATAAAAATGAGCATTAACTATATTATGTGTTTTTGAACCCATGAAAATGATACAAGTATTATTGCGCATTAATTATATTTTGTGTTTTAAATGCATGAAAATGCATGAATATGTTACAAGTATTCTTGCAGATAAAAATGAGCATTAACTATATTCTGTGTTTTTGAACCCATGAAAATGATACAAGTATTATTGCGCATTAACTATATTTTATGTTTTTGAATGCATGAAAATGCATGAATATGTTACAAGTATTCTTGCACATTAAAATGAGCATTAACTATATTTTGTGTTTTTGAACCCATGAAAATGATACAAGTATTATTGCGCATTAACTATATTTTGTGTTTTTGAATGCATGAAAATGCATGAATATGTTACAAGTATTTTTTGCACATTAAAATGAGCATTAATTATATTTAGTGTTTTTGAACCCATGAAAATGATACAAGTATTATTGCGCATTAACTATATTTTATGTTTTTGAATTCATGAAAATGCATGAATATGTTACAAATATTCTTGCACATTAAAATGAGCATTAACTATATTTTGTGTTTTTAAACCCATGAAAATGATACAAGTATTATTGCGCATTAACTATATTTTATGTTTTTGAATGCATGAAAATGCATGAATATGTTACAAGTATTCTTGCAGATAAAAATGAGCATTAACTATATTTTGTGTTTTTGAACCCATGAAAATGATACAAGTATTATTGCGCATTAACTATATTTTATGTTTTTGAATGCATGAAAATGCATGAATATGTTACAAGTATTCTTGCACATTAAAATGAGCATTAACTATATTTTGTGTTTTTGAACCCATGAAAATGATACAAGTATTATTGCGCATTATTTATATTTTGTGTTTTAAATGCATGAAAATGCATGAATATGTTACATGTATTCTTGCACATTAAAGTGAGCATTAACTATATTTTGTGTTTTTGAACCCATGAAAATGATACAAGTATTATTGCGCATTAACTATATTTTGTGTTTCTGAATGCATGAAAATGCATGAATATGTTACAAGTATTCTTGCACATTAAAATGAGCATTAACTATATTTTGTGTTTTTGAACCCATGAAAATGATACAAGTATTATTGCGCATTAACTATATTTTGTGTTTTTGAATGCATGAAAATGCATGAATATGTTACAAGTATTTTTTGCACATTAAAATGAGCATTAACTATATTTAGTGTTTTTGAACCCATGAAAATGATACAAGTATTATTGCGCATTAACTATATTTTATGTTTTTGAATGCATGAAAATGCATGAATATGTTACAAGTATTCTTGCACATTAAAATGAGCATTAACTATATTTTGTGTTTTTGAACCCATGAAAATGATACAAGTATTATTGCGCATTAACTATATTTTGTGTTTTTGAATGCATGAAAATGCATGAATATGTTACAAGTATTTTTTGCACATTAAAATGAGCATTAATTATATTTAGTGTTTTTGAACCCATGAAAATGATACAAGTATTATTGCGCATTAACTATATTTTATGTTTTTGAATTCATGAAAATGCATGAATATGTTACAAGTATTCTTGCAGATAAAAATGAGCATTAACTATATTCTGTGTTTTTGAACCCATGAAAATGATACAAGTATTAACAATATTTTATGTTTTTGAATGCATGAAAATGCATGAATATGTTACAAGTATTCTTGCACATTAAAATGAGCATTAACTATATTTTGTGTTTTTGAATGCATGAAAATGCATGAATATGTTACAAGTATTCTTGCACATTAAAATGAGCATTAACTATATTCTGTGTTTTTGAACCCATGAAAATGATACAAGTATTATTGCGCATTAACTATATTTTATGTTTTTGAATGCATGAAAATGCATGAATATGTTACAAGTATTTTTTGCACATTAAAATGAGCATTAACTATATTTAGTGTTTTTGAACCCATGAAAATGATACAAGTATTAACAATATTTTATGTTTTTGAATGCATGAAAATGCATGAATATGTTACAAGTATTCTTGCACATTAAAATGAGCATTAACTATATTTTGTGTTTTTGAACCCATGAAAATGATACAAGTATTATTGCGCATTAACTATATTTTGTGTTTTAAATGCATGAAAATGCATGAATATGTTACAAGTATTCTTGCAGATAAAAATGAGCATTAACTATATTCTGTGTTTTTGAACCCATGAAAATGATACAAGTATTAACAATATTTTATGTTTTTGAATGCATGAAAATGCATGAATATGTTACAAGTATTCTTGCACATTAAAATGAGCATTAACTATATTTTGTGTTTTTGAACCCATGAAAATGATACAAGTATTATTGCGCATTAATTATATTTTGTGTTTTAAATGCATGAAAATGCATGAATATGTTACAAGTATTCTTGCAGATAAAAATGAGCATTAACTATATTTTGTGTTTTTGAACCCATGAAAATGATACAAGTATTATTGCACATTAACTATATTTTGTGTTTTAAATGCATGAAAATGCATGAATATGTTACAAGTATTCTTGCAGATAAAAATGAGCATTAACTATATTCTGTGTTTTTGAACCCATGAAAATGATACAAGTATTATTGCGCATTAACTATATTTTATGTTTTTGAATGCATGAAAATGCATGAATATGTTACAAGTATTCTTGCACATTAAAATGAGCATTAACTATATTTTGTGTTTTTGAACCCATGAAAATGATACAAGTATTATTGCGCATTAATTATATTTTGTGTTTTAAATGCATGAAAATGCATGAATATGTTACAAGTATTCTTGCACATTAAAATGAGCATTAACTATATTTTGTGTTTTTGAACCCATGAAAATGATACAAGTATTATTGCGCATTAACTATATTTTGTGTTTTTGAATTCATGAAAATGCATGAATATGTTACAAGTATTCTTGCAGATAAAAATGAGCATTAACTATATTTTGTGTTTTTGAACCCATGAAAATGATACAAGTATTATTGCGCATTAACTATATTTTGTGTTTTTGAATGCATGAAAATGCAGGAATATGTTACAAGTATTCTTGCACATTAAAATGAGCATTAACTATATTTTGTGTTTTTGAACCCATGAAAATGATACAAGTATTATTGCGCATTAACTATATTTTGTGTTTTTGAATGCATGAAAATGCAGGAATATGTTACAAGTATTCTTGCACATTAAAATGAGCATTAACTATATTTTGTGTTTTTGAACCCATGAAAATGATACAAGTATTATTGCGCATTGACTATATTTTGAATGCATGAAAATGCATGAATATGTTACAAGTATTCTTGCAGATAAAAATGAGCATTAACTATATTTTGTGTTTTTGAACCCATGAAAATGATACAAGTATTATTGCGCATTAACTATATTTTGTGTTTTTGAATGCATGAAAATACATGAATATGTTACAAGTATTCTTGCACATTAAAATGAGCATTAACTATATTTTGTGATTTTGAACCCATGAAAATGATACAAGTATTATTGCGCATTAACTATATTTTGTGTTTTTGAATTCATGAAAATGCATGAATATGTTACAAGTATTCTTGCACATTAAAATGAGCATTAACTATATTTTGTGTTTTTGAACCCATGAAAATGATACAAGTATTATTGCGCATTAACTATATTTTGTGTTTTTGAATGCATGAAAATACATGAATATGTTACAAGTATTCTTGCACATTAAAATGAGCATTAACTATATTTTGTGTTTTTGAACCCATGAAAATGATACAAGTATTATTGCGCATTAACTATATTTTGTGTTTTTGAACCCATGAAAATGATACAAGTATTATTGCGCATTAACTATATTTTGTGTTTTTGAATGCATGAAAATGCATGAATATGTTACAAGTATTTTTTGCAGATAAAAATGAGCATTAACTATATTTTGTGTTTTTGAACCCATGAAAATGATACAAGTATTATTGCGCATTAACTATATTTTGTGTTTTTGAATGCATGAAAATACATGAATATGTTACAAGTATTCTTGCACATTAAAATGAGCATTAACTATATTTTGTGATTTTGAACCCATGAAAATGATACAAGTATTATTGCGCATTAACTATATTTTGTGTTTTTGAATTCATGAAAATGCATGAATATGTTACAAGTATTCTTGCACATTAAAATGAGCATTAACTATATTTTGTGTTTTTGAACCCATGAAAATGATACAAGTATTATTGCGCATTAACTATATTTTGTGTTTTTGAATGCATGAAAATACATGAATATGTTACAAGTATTCTTGCACATTAAAATGAGCATTAACTATATTTTGTGTTTTTGAACCCATGAAAATGATACAAGTATTATTGCGCATTAACTATATTTTGTGTTTTTGAACCCATGAAAATGATACAAGTATTATTGCGCATTAACTATATTTTGTGTTTTTGAATGCATGAAAATGCATGAATATGTTACAAGTATTCTTGCAGATAAAAATGAGCATTAACTATATTTTGTGTTTTTGAACCCATGAAAATGATACAAGTATTATTGCGCATTAACTATATTTTGTGTTTTTGAATGCATGAAAATGATATAAGTATTATTGCGCATTAACTATATTTTGTGTTTTTGAATGCATGAAAATGCATGAATATGTTACAAGTATTCTTGCAGATAAAAATGAGCATTAACTATATTTTGTGTTTTTGAATGCATGAAAATACATGAATATGTTACAAGTATTCTTGCACATTAAAATGAGCATTAACTATATTTTGTGTTTTTGAACCCATGAAAATGATACAAGTATTATTGCGCATTAACTATATTTTGTGTTTTTGAACCCATGAAAATGATACAAGTATTATTGCGCATTAACTATATTTTGTGTTTTTGAATGCATGAAAATGCATGAATATGTTACAAGTATTCTTGCAGATAAAAATGAGCATTAACTATATTTTGTGTTTTTGAACCCATGAAAATGATACAAGTATTATTGCGCATTGACTATATTTTGAATGCATGAAAATGCATGAATATGTTACAAGTATTCTTGCAGATAAAAATGAGCATTAACTATATTTTGTGTTTTTGAACCCATGAAAATGATACAAGTATTATTGCGCATTAACTATATTTTGTGTTTTTGAACCCATGAAAATGATACAAGTATTATTGCGCATTAACTATATTTTGAATGCATGAAAATGCATGAATATGTTACAAGTATTCTTGCACATTAAAATGAGCATTAACTATATTTTGTGTTTTTGAACCCATGAAAATGATACAAGTATTATTGCGCATTGACTATATTTTGTGTTTTTGAATGCATGAAAATGCATGAATATGTTACAAGTATTCTTGCACATTAAAATGAGCATTAACTATATTTTGTGTTTTTGAACCCATGAAAATGATACAAGTATTATTGCGCATTGACTATATTTTGAATGCATGAAAATGCATGAATATGTTACAAGTATTCTTGCACATTAAAATGAGCATTAACTATATTTTGTGTTTTTGAACCCATGAAAATGATACAAGTATTATTGCGCATTGACTATATTTTGAATGCATGAAAATGCATGAATATGTTACAAGTATTCTTGCAGATAAAAATGAGCATTAACTATATTTTGTGTTTTTGAACCCATGAAAATGATACAAGTATTATTGCGCATTAACTATATTTTGTGTTTTTGAATGCATGAAAATGCAGGAATATGTTACAAGTATTCTTGCAGATAAAAATGAGCATTAACTATATTTTGTGTTTTTGAACCCATGAAAATGATACAAGTATTATTGCGCATTAACTATATTTTGTGTTTTTGAACCCATGAAAATGATACAAGTATTATTGCGCATTAACTATATTTTGTGTTTTTGAATGCATGAAAATGCATGAATATGTTACAAGTATTCTTGCAGATAAAAATGAGCATTAACTATATTTTGTGTTTTTGAACCCATGAAAATGATACAAGTATTATTGCGCATTAACTATATTTTATGTTTTTGAATGCATGAAAATGCATGAATATGTTACAAGTATTCTTGCAGATAAAAATGAGCATTAACTATATTTTGTGTTTTTGAACCCATGAAAATGATACAAGTATTATTGCGCATTAACTATATTTTGTGTTTTTGAATGCATGAAAATGATACAAGTATTATTGCGCATTGACTATATTTTGAATGCATGAAAATGCATGAATATGTTACAAGTATTCTTGCACATTAAAATGAGCATTAACTATATTTTGTGTTTTTGAACCCATGAAAATGATACAAGTATTATTGCGCATTGACTATATTTTATGTTTTTGAATGCATGAAAATGATACAAGTATTATTGCGCATTAACTATATTTTGTGTTTTTGAATGCATGAAAATGCAGGAACATGTTACAAGTATTCTTGCAGATAAAAATGAGCATTAACTATATTTTGTGTTTTTGAACCCATGAAAATGATACAAGTATTATTGCGCATTAACTATATTTTGTGTTTTTGAACCCATGAAAATGATATAAGTATTATTGCGCATTAACTATATTTTGTGTTTTTGAATGCATGAAAATGCATGAATATGTTACAAGTATTCTTGCAGATAAAAATGAGCATTAACTATATTCTGTGTTTTTGAACCCATGAAAATGATACAAGTATTATTGCGCATTAATTATATTTTGTGTTTTAAATGCATGAAAATGCATGAATATGTTACAAGTATTCTTGCAGATAAAAATGAGCATTAACTATATTTTGTGTTTTTGAACCCATGAAAATGATACAAGTATTATTGCGCATTAATTATATTTTGTGTTTTAAATGCATGAAAATGCATGAATATGTTACAAGTATTCTTGCACATTAAAATGAGCATTAACTATATTTTGTGTTTTTGAACCCATGAAAATGATACAAGTATTATTGCGCATTGACTATATTTTGTGTTTTTGAATGCATGAAAATGCATGAATATGTTACAAGTATTCTTGCAGATAAAAATGAGCATTAACTATATTCTGTGTTTTTGAACCCATGAAAATGATACAAGTATTATTGCGCATTAACTATATTTTGTGTTTTTGAACCCATGAAAATGATACAAGTATTATTGCGCATTGACTATATTTTGTGTTTTTGAATGCATGAAAATGCATGAATATGTTACAAGTATTCTTGCAGATAAAAATGAGCATTAACTATATTCTGTGTTTTTGAACCCATGAAAATGATACAAGTGTTATTGCGCATTAACTATATTTTATGTTTTTGAATGCATGAAAATGCATGAATATGTTACAAGTATTCTTGCAGATAAAAATGAGCATTAACTATATTCTGTGTTTTTGAACCCATGAAAATGATACAAGTATTATTGCGCATTAATTATATTTTGTGTTTTAAATGCATGAAAATGCATGAATATGTTACAAGTATTCTTGCAGATAAAAATGAGCATTAACTATATTCTGTGTTTTTGAACCCATGAAAATGATACAAGTATTATTGCGCATTAACTATATTTTGTGTTTTTGAATGCATGAAAATGATATAAGTATTATTGCGCATTAACTATATTTTGTGTTTTTGAATGCATGAAAATGCATGAATATGTTACAAGTATTCTTGCAGATAAAAATGAGCATTAACTATATTTTGTGTTTTTGAATGCATGAAAATACATGAATATGTTACAAGTATTCTTGCACATTAAAATGAGCATTAACTATATTTTGTGTTTTTGAACCCATGAAAATGATACAAGTATTATTGCGCATTAACTATATTTTGTGTTTTTGAACCCATGAAAATGATACAAGTATTATTGCGCATTAACTATATTTTGTGTTTTTGAATGCATGAAAATGCAGGAATATGTTACAAGTATTCTTGCAGATAAAAATGAGCATTAACTATATTTTGTGTTTTTGAACCCATGAAAATGATACAAGTATTATTGCGCATTAACTATATTTTGTGTTTTTGAATGCATGAAAATGATACAAGTATTATTGCGCATTGACTATATTTTGAATGCATGAAAATGCATGAATATGTTACAAGTATTCTTGCACATTAAAATGAGCATTAACTATATTTTGTGTTTTTGAACCCATGAAAATGATACAAGTATTATTGCGCATTGACTATATTTTATGTTTTTGAATGCATGAAAATGATACAAGTATTATTGCGCATTAACTATATTTTGTGTTTTTGAATGCATGAAAATGCAGGAACATGTTACAAGTATTCTTGCAGATAAAAATGAGCATTAACTATATTTTGTGTTTTTGAACCCATGAAAATGATACAAGTATTATTGCGCATTAACTATATTTTGTGTTTTTGAACCCATGAAAATGATATAAGTATTATTGCGCATTAACTATATTTTGTGTTTTTGAATGCATGAAAATGCATGAATATGTTACAAGTATTCTTGCAGATAAAAATGAGCATTAACTATATTTTGTGTTTTTGAATGCATGAAAATACATGAATATGTTACAAGTATTCTTGCACATTAAAATGAGCATTAACTATATTTTGTGTTTTTGAACCCATGAAAATGATACAAGTATTATTGCGCATTAACTATATTTTGTGTTTTTGAACCCATGAAAATGATACAAGTATTATTGCGCATTAACTATATTTTGTGTTTTTGAATGCATGAAAATGCAGGAATATGTTACAAGTATTCTTGCAGATAAAAATGAGCATTAACTATATTTTGTGTTTTTGAACCCATGAAAATGATACAAGTATTATTGCGCATTAACTATATTTTGTGTTTTTGAATGCATGAAAATGATACAAGTATTATTGCGCATTGACTATATTTTGAATGCATGAAAATGCATGAATATGTTACAAGTATTCTTGCACATTAAAATGAGCATTAACTATATTTTGTGTTTTTGAACCCATGAAAATGATACAAGTATTATTGCGCATTAACTATATTTTATGTTTTTGAATGCATGAAAATGATACAAGTATTATTGCGCATTAACTATATTTTGTGTTTTTGAATGCATGAAAATGCAGGAACATGTTACAAGTATTCTTGCAGATAAAAATGAGCATTAACTATATTTTGTGTTTTTGAACCCATGAAAATGATACAAGTATTATTGCGCATTAACTATATTTTGTGTTTTTGAACCCATGAAAATGATACAAGTATTATTGCGCATTAACTATATTTTGTGTTTTTGAACCCATGAAAATGATACAAGTATTATTGCGCATTAACTATATTTTGTGTTTTTGAACCCATGAAAATGATATAAGTATTATTGCGCATTAACTATATTTTGTGTTTTTGAATGCATGAAAATGCATGAATATGTTACAAGTATTCTTGCAGATAAAAATGAGCATTAACTATATTTTGTGTTTTTGAACCCATGAAAATGATACAAGTATTATTGCGCATTAATTATATTTTGTGTTTTAAATGCATGAAAATGCATGAATATGTTACAAGTATTCTTGCACATTAAAATGAGCATTAACTATATTTTGTGTTTTTGAACCCATGAAAATGATACAAGTATTATTGCGCATTGACTATATTTTGTGTTTTTGAATGCATGAAAATGCATGAATATGTTACAAGTATTCTTGCAGATAAAAATGAGCATTAACTATATTCTGTGTTTTTGAACCCATGAAAATGATACAAGTATTATTGCGCATTAACTATATTTTGTGTTTTTGAACCCATGAAAATGATACAAGTATTATTGCGCATTGACTATATTTTGTGTTTTTGAATGCATGAAAATGCATGAATATGTTACAAGTATTCTTGCAGATAAAAATGAGCATTAACTATATTCTGTGTTTTTGAACCCATGAAAATGATACAAGTGTTATTGCGCATTAACTATATTTTATGTTTTTGAATGCATGAAAATGCATGAATATGTTACAAGTATTCTTGCACATTAAAATGAGCATTAACTATATTTTGTGTTTTTGAACCCATGAAAATGATACAAGTATTATTGCGCATTAATTATATTTTGTGTTTTAAATGCATGAAAATGCATGAATATGTTACAAGTATTCTTGCAGATAAAAATGAGCATTAACTATATTCTGTGTTTTTGAACCCATGAAAATGATACAAGTATTATTGCGCATTAACTATATTTTATGTTTTTGAATGCATGAAATTGCAGGAACATGTTACAAGTATTCTTGCAGATAAAAATGAGCTTTAACTATATTTTGTGTTTTTGAACCCATGAAAATGATACAAGTATTATTGCGCATTAATTATATTTTGTGTTTTAAATGCATGAAAATGCAGGAACATGTTACAAGTATTCTTGCAGATAAAAATGAGCATTAACTATATTTTGTGTTTTTGAACCCATGAAAATGATACAAGTATTATTGCGCATTAACTATATTTTGTGTTTTTGAACCCATGAAAATGATACAAGTATTATTGCACATTAAAATGAGCATTAACTATATTTTGTGTTTTTGAACCCATGAAAATGATACAAGTATTATTGCGCATTAACTATATTTTGTGTTTTTGAATTCATGAAAATGCATGAATATGTTACAAGTATTCTTGCACATTAAAATGAGCATTAACTATATTTTGTGTTTTTGAACCCATGAAAATGATACAAGTATTATTGCGCATTAACTATATTTTATGTTTTTGAATGCATGAAAATGCAGGAATATGTTACAAGTATTCTTGCACATTAAAATGAGCATTAACTATATTCTGTGTTTTTGAACCCATGAAAATGATACAAGTATTATTGCGCATTAACTATATTTTGTGTTTTTGAATGCATGAAAATGCATGAATATGTTACAAGTATTCTTGCACATTAAAATGAGCATTAACTATATTTTGTGTTTTTGAACCCATGAAAATGATACAAGTATTATTGCGCATTGACTATATTTTGAATGCATGAAAATGCATGAATATGTTACAAGTATTCTTGCACATTAAAATGAGCATTAACTATATTTTGTGTTTTTGAACCCATGAAAATGATACAAGTATTATTGCGCATTAACTATATTTTGTGTTTTTGAATTCATGAAAATGCATGAATATGTTACAAGTATTCTTGCACATTAAAATGAGCATTAACTATATTTTGTGTTTTTGAACCCATGAAAATGATACAAGTATTATTGCGCATTGACTATATTTTGTGTTTTTGAATGCATGAAAATGCATGAATATGTTACAAGTATTCTTGCAGATAAAAATGAGCATTAACTATATTTTGTGTTTTTGAACCCATGAAAATGATACAAGTATTATTGCGCATTAACTATATTTTATGTTTTTGAATGCATGAAAATGCAGGAATATGTTACAAGTATTCTTGCACATTAAAATGAGCATTAACTATATTCTGTGTTTTTGAACCCATGAAAATGATACAAGTATTATTGCGCATTAACTATATTTTATGTTTTTGAACCCATGAAAATGATACAAGTATTATTGCGCATTAACTATATTTTGTGTTTTTGAATGCATGAAAATGCATGAATATGTTACAAGTATTCTTGCAGATAAAAATGAGCATTAACTATATTTTGTGTTTTTGAACCCATGAAAATGATACAAGTATTATTGCGCATTAACTATATTTTATGTTTTTGAATGCATGAAAATGCATGAATATGTTACAAGTATTCTTGCAGATAAAAATGAGCATTAACTATATTTTGTGTTTTTGAACCCATGAAAATGATACAAGTATTATTGCGCATTAACTATATTTTGTGTTTTTGAATGCATGAAAATGCATGAATATGTTACAAGTATTCTTGCACATTAAAATGAGCATTAACTATATTTTGTGTTTTTGAACCCATGAAAATGATACAAGTATTATTGCGCATTAACTATATTTTGTGTTTTTGAACCCATGAAAATGATACAAGTATTATTGCGCATTAACTATATTTTATGTTTTTGAATGCATGAAAATGCAGGAACATGTTACAAGTATTCTTGCAGATAAAAATGAGCATTAACTATATTTTGTGTTTTTGAACCCATGAAAATGATACAAGTATTATTGCGCATTAACTATATTTTGTGTTTTTGAATGCATGAAAATGCAGGAATATGTTACAAGTATTCTTGCACATTAAAATGAGCATTAACTATATTTTGTGTTTTTGAACCCATGAAAATGATACAAGTATTATTGCGCATTAACTATATTTTGTGTTTTTGAATGCATGAAAATGCATGAATATGTTACAAGTATTCTTGCACATTAAAATGAGCATTAACTATATTCTGTGTTTTTGAACCCATGAAAATGATACAAGTATTATTGCGCATTAACTATATTTTATGTTTTTGAATGCATGAAAATGCAGGAATATGTTACAAGTATTCTTGCACATTAAAATGAGCATTAACTATATTCTGTGTTTTTGAACCCATGAAAATGATACAAGTATTATTGCGCATTAACTATATTTTATGTTTTTGAACCCATGAAAATGATACAAGTATTATTGCGCATTAACTATATTTTGTGTTTTTGAATGCATGAAAATGCATGAATATGTTACAAGTATTCTTGCAGATAAAAATGAGCATTAACTATATTTTGTGTTTTTGAACCCATGAAAATGATACAAGTATTATTGCGCATTAACTATATTTTATGTTTTTGAATGCATGAAAATGCATGAATATGTTACAAGTATTCTTGCAGATAAAAATGAGCATTAACTATATTTTGTGTTTTTGAACCCATGAAAATGATACAAGTATTATTGCGCATTAACTATATTTTGTGTTTTTGAATGCATGAAAATGCATGAATATGTTACAAGTATTCTTGCACATTAAAATGAGCATTAACTATATTTTGTGTTTTTGAACCCATGAAAATGATACAAGTATTATTGCGCATTAACTATATTTTGTGTTTTTGAACCCATGAAAATGATACAAGTATTATTGCGCATTAACTATATTTTATGTTTTTGAATGCATGAAAATGCAGGAACATGTTACAAGTATTCTTGCAGATAAAAATGAGCATTAACTATATTTTGTGTTTTTGAACCCATGAAAATGATACAAGTATTATTGCGCATTAACTATATTTTGTGTTTTTGAATGCATGAAAATGCAGGAATATGTTACAAGTATTCTTGCACATTAAAATGAGCATTAACTATATTTTGTGTTTTTGAACCCATGAAAATGACACAAGTATTATTGCGCATTAACTATATTTTGTGTTTTTGAATGCATGAAAATGCATGAATATGTTACAAGTATTCTTGCACATTAAAATGAGCATTAACTATATTCTGTGTTTTTGAACCCATGAAAATGATACAAGTATTATTGCGCATTAACTATATTTTGTGTTTTTGAATGCATGAAAATGCAGGAATATGTTACAAGTATTCTTGCAGATAAAAATGAGCATTAACTATATTTTGTGTTTTTGAACCCATGAAAATGATACAAGTATTATTGCGCATTAACTATATTTTGTGTTTTTGAACCCATGAAAATGATACAAGTATTATTGCGCATTAACTATATTTTGTGTTTTTGAATGCATGAAAATGCATGAATATGTTACAAGTATTCTTGCAGATAAAAATGAGCATTAACTATATTTTGTGTTTTTGAACCCATGAAAATGATACAAGTATTATTGCGCATTAACTATATTTTATGTTTTTGAATGCATGAAAATGCATGAATATGTTACAAGTATTCTTGCAGATAAAAATGAGCATTAACTATATTTTGTGTTTTTGAACCCATGAAAATGATACAAGTTTATTGCGCATTAACTATATTTTGTGTTTTTGAATGCATGAAAATGCATGAATATGTTACAAGTATTCTTGCACATTAAAATGAGCATTAACTATATTTTGTGTTTTTGAACCCATGAAAATGATACAAGTATTATTGCGCATTAACTATATTTTGTGTTTTTGAACCCATGAAAATGATACAAGTATTATTGCGCATTAACTATAATTTATGTTTTTGAATGCATGAAAATGCAGGAACATGTTACAAGTATTCTTGCAGATAAAAATGAGCATTAACTATATTTTGTGTTTTTGAACCCATGAAAATGATACAAGTATTATTGCGCATTAACTATATTTTGTGTTTTTGAATGCATGAAAATGATACAAGTATTATTGCGCATTGACTATATTTTGTGTTTTTGAATGCATGAAAATGCATGAATATGTTACAAGTATTCTTGCAGATAAAAATGAGCATTAACTATATTTTGTGTTTTTGAACCCATGAAAATGATACAAGTATTATTGCGCATTGACTATATTTTGTGTTTTTGAATGCATGAAAATGCATGAATATGTTACAAGTATTCTTGCAGATAAAAATGAGCATTAACTATATTTTGTGTTTTTGAACCCATGAAAATGATACAAGTATTATTGCGCATTAACTATATTTTATGTTTTTGAATGCATGAAAATGCAGGAATATGTTACAAGTATTCTTGCACATTAAAATGAGCATTAACTATATTCTGTGTTTTTGAACCCATGAAAATGATACAAGTATTATTGCGCATTAACTATATTTTATGTTTTTGAACCCATGAAAATGATACAAGTATTATTGCGCATTAACTATATTTTGTGTTTTTGAATGCATGAAAATGCATGAATATGTTACAAGTATTCTTGCAGATAAAAATGAGCATTAACTATATTTTGTGTTTTTGAACCCATGAAAATGATACAAGTATTATTGCGCATTAACTATATTTTGTGTTTTTGAATGCATGAAAATGCATGAATATGTTACAAGTATTCTTGCAGATAAAAATGAGCATTAACTATATTTTGTGTTTTTGAACCCATGAAAATGATACAAGTATTATTGCGCATTAACTATATTTTGTGTTTTTGAATTCATGAAAATGCATGAATATGTTACAAGTATTCTTGCAGATAAAAATGAGCATTAACTATATTTTGTGTTTTTGAACCCATGAAAATGATACAAGTATTATTGCGCATTAACTATATTTTGTGTTTTTGAACCCATGAAAATGATACAAGTATTATTGCGCATTAACTATATTTTGTGTTTTTGAATGCATGAAAATGCATGAATATGTTACAAGTATTCTTGCAGATAAAAATGAGCATTAACTATATTTTGTGTTTTTGAACCCATGAAAATGATACAAGTATTATTGCGCATTAACTATATTTTATGTTTTTGAATGCATGAAAATGCATGAATATGTTACAAGTATTCTTGCAGATAAAAATGAGCATTAACTATATTTTGTGTTTTTGAACCCATGAAAATGATACAAGTATTATTGCGCATTAACTATATTTTGTGTTTTTGAATGCATGAAAATGATACAAGTATTATTGCGCATTGACTATATTTTGAATGCATGAAAATGCATGAATATGTTACAAGTATTCTTGCACATTAAAATGAGCATTAACTATATTTTGTGTTTTTGAACCCATGAAAATGATACAAGTATTATTGCGCATTGACTATATTTTATGTTTTTGAATGCATGAAAATGATACAAGTATTATTGCGCATTAACTATATTTTGTGTTTTTGAATGCATGAAAATGCAGGAACATGTTACAAGTATTCTTGCAGATAAAAATGAGCATTAACTATATTTTGTGTTTTTGAACCCATGAAAATGATACAAGTATTATTGCGCATTAACTATATTTTGTGTTTTTGAACCCATGAAAATGATATAAGTATTATTGCGCATTAACTATATTTTGTGTTTTTGAATGCATGAAAATGCATGAATATGTTACAAGTATTCTTGCAGATAAAAATGAGCATTAACTATATTCTGTGTTTTTGAACCCATGAAAATGATACAAGTATTATTGCGCATTAATTATATTTTGTGTTTTAAATGCATGAAAATGCATGAATATGTTACAAGTATTCTTGCAGATAAAAATGAGCATTAACTATATTTTGTGTTTTTGAACCCATGAAAATGATACAAGTATTATTGCGCATTAATTATATTTTGTGTTTTAAATGCATGAAAATGCATGAATATGTTACAAGTATTCTTGCACATTAAAATGAGCATTAACTATATTTTGTGTTTTTGAACCCATGAAAATGATACAAGTATTATTGCGCATTGACTATATTTTGTGTTTTTGAATGCATGAAAATGCATGAATATGTTACAAGTATTCTTGCAGATAAAAATGAGCATTAACTATATTCTGTGTTTTTGAACCCATGAAAATGATACAAGTATTATTGCGCATTAACTATATTTTGTGTTTTTGAACCCATGAAAATGATACAAGTATTATTGCGCATTGACTATATTTTGTGTTTTTGAATGCATGAAAATGCATGAATATGTTACAAGTATTCTTGCACATTAAAATGAGCATTAACTATATTTTGTGTTTTTGAACCCATGAAAATGATACAAGTATTATTGCGCATTGACTATATTTTGTGTTTTTGAATGCATGAAAATGCATGAATATGTTACAAGTATTCTTGCACATTAAAATGAGCATTAACTATATTTTGTGTTTTTGAACCCATGAAAATGATACAAGTATTATTGCGCATTAATTATATTTTGTGTTTTAAAAGCATGAAAATGCATGAATATGTTACAAGTATTCTTGCAGATAAAAATGAGCATTAACTATATTCTGTGTTTTTGAACCCATGAAAATGATACAAGTATTATTGCGCATTAACTATATTTTATGTTTTTGAATGCATGAAATTGCAGGAACATGTTACAAGTATTCTTGCAGATAAAAATGAGCATTAACTATATTTTGTGTTTTTGAACCCATGAAAATGATACAAGTATTATTGCGCATTAATTATATTTTGTGTTTTAAATGCATGAAAATGCAGGAACATGTTACAAGTATTCTTGCAGATAAAAATGAGCATTAACTATATTTTGTGTTTTTGAACCCATGAAAATGATACAAGTATTATTGCGCATTAACTATATTTTGTGTTTTTGAACCCATGAAAATGATATAAGTATTATTGCGCATTAACTATATTTTGTGTTTTAAATGCATGAAAATGCATGAATATGTTACAAGTATTCTTGCAGATAAAAATGAGCATTAACTATATTTTGTGTTTTTGAACCCATGAAAATGATACAAGTATTATTGCGCATTAACTATATTTTGTGTTTTTGAACCCATGAAAATGATACTAGTATTATTGCACATTAAAATGAGCATTAACTATATTTTGTGTTTTTGAACCCATGAAAATGATACAAGTATTATTGCGCATTAACTATATTTTGTGTTTTTGAATTCATGAAAATGCATGAATATGTTACAAGTATTATTGCACATTAAAATGAGCATTAACTATATTTTGTGTTTTTGAACCCATGAAAATGATACAAGTATTATTGCGCATTAACTATATTTTGTGTTTTTGAATTCATGAAAATGCATGAATATGTTACAAGTATTCTTGCACATTAAAATGAGCATTAACTATATTTTGTGTTTTTGAACCCATGAAAATGATACAAGTATTATTGCGCATTGACTATATTTTATGTTTTTGAATGCATGAAAATGATACAAGTATTATTGCGCATTAACTATATTTTGTGTTTTTGAATGCATGAAAATGCAGGAACATGTTACAAGTATTCTTGCAGATAAAAATGAGCATTAACTATATTTTGTGTTTTTGAACCCATGAAAATGATACAAGTATTATTGCGCATTAACTATATTTTGTGTTTTTGAACCCATGAAAATGATATAAGTATTATTGCGCATTAACTATATTTTGTGTTTTTGAATGCATGAAAATGCATGAATATGTTACAAGTATTCTTGCAGATAAAAATGAGCATTAACTATATTCTGTGTTTTTGAACCCATGAAAATGATACAAGTATTATTGCGCATTAATTATATTTTGTGTTTTAAATGCATGAAAATGCATGAATATGTTACAAGTATTCTTGCAGATAAAAATGAGCATTAACTATATTTTGTGTTTTTGAACCCATGAAAATGATACAAGTATTATTGCGCATTAATTATATTTTGTGTTTTAAATGCATGAAAATGCATGAATATGTTACAAGTATTCTTGCACATTAAAATGAGCATTAACTATATTTTGTGTTTTTGAACCCATGAAAATGATACAAGTATTATTGCGCATTGACTATATTTTGTGTTTTTGAATGCATGAAAATGCATGAATATGTTACAAGTATTCTTGCAGATAAAAATGAGCATTAACTATATTCTGTGTTTTTGAACCCATGAAAATGATACAAGTATTATTGCGCATTAACTATATTTTGTGTTTTTGAACCCATGAAAATGATACAAGTATTATTGCGCATTGACTATATTTTGTGTTTTTGAATGCATGAAAATGCATGAATATGTTACAAGTATTCTTGCACATTAAAATGAGCATTAACTATATTTTGTGTTTTTGAACCCATGAAAATGATACAAGTATTATTGCGCATTGACTATATTTTGTGTTTTTGAATGCATGAAAATGCATGAATATGTTACAAGTATTCTTGCAGATAAAAATGAGCATTAACTATATTCTGTGTTTTTGAACCCATGAAAATGATACAAGTATTATTGCGCATTAACTATATTTTATGTTTTTGAATGCATGAAAATGCATGAATATGTTACAAGTATTCTTGCACATTAAAATGAGCATTAACTATATTTTGTGTTTTTGAACCCATGAAAATGATACAAGTATTATTGCGCATTAATTATATTTTGTGTTTTAAAAGCATGAAAATGCATGAATATGTTACAAGTATTCTTGCAGATAAAAATGAGCATTAACTATATTCTGTGTTTTTGAACCCATGAAAATGATACAAGTATTATTGCGCATTAACTATATTTTATGTTTTTGAATGCATGAAATTGCAGGAACATGTTACAAGTATTCTTGCAGATAAAAATGAGCATTAACTATATTTTGTGTTTTTGAACCCATGAAAATGATACAAGTATTATTGCGCATTAATTATATTTTGTGTTTTAAATGCATGAAAATGCAGGAACATGTTACAAGTATTCTTGCAGATAAAAATGAGCATTAACTATATTTTGTGTTTTTGAACCCATGAAAATGATACAAGTATTATTGCGCATTAACTATATTTTGTGTTTTTGAACCCATGAAAATGATACAAGTATTATTGCGCATTAACTATATTTTGTGTTTTTGAACCCATGAAAATGATACAAGTATTATTGCGCATTAACTATATTTTGTGTTTTTGAATGCATGAAAATGCATGAATATGTTACAAGTATTCTTGCAGATAAAAATGAGCATTAACTATATTTTGTGTTTTTGAACCCATGAAAATGATACAAGTATTATTGCGCATTAACTATATTTTATGTTTTTGAATGCATGAAAATGCATGAATATGTTACAAGTATTCTTGCAGATAAAAATGAGCATTAACTATATTTTGTGTTTTTGAACCCATGAAAATGATACAAGTATTATTGCGCATTAACTATATTTTGTGTTTTTGAATGCATGAAAATGATACAAGTATTATTGCGCATTGACTATATTTTGAATGCATGAAAATGCATGAATATGTTACAAGTATTCTTGCACATTAAAATGAGCATTAACTATATTTTGTGTTTTTGAACCCATGAAAATGATACAAGTATTATTGCGCATTGACTATATTTTATGTTTTTGAATGCATGAAAATGATACAAGTATTATTGCGCATTAACTATATTTTGTGTTTTTGAATGCATGAAAATGCAGGAACATGTTACAAGTATTCTTGCAGATAAAAATGAGCATTAACTATATTTTGTGTTTTTGAACCCATGAAAATGATACAAGTATTATTGCGCATTAACTATATTTTGTGTTTTTGAACCCATGAAAATGATATAAGTATTATTGCGCATTAACTATATTTTGTGTTTTTGAATGCATGAAAATGCATGAATATGTTACAAGTATTCTTGCAGATAAAAATGAGCATTAACTATATTCTGTGTTTTTGAACCCATGAAAATGATACAAGTATTATTGCGCATTAATTATATTTTGTGTTTTAAATGCATGAAAATGCATGAATATGTTACAAGTATTCTTGCAGATAAAAATGAGCATTAACTATATTTTGTGTTTTTGAACCCATGAAAATGATACAAGTATTATTGCGCATTAATTATATTTTATGTTTTAAATGCATGAAAATGCATGAATATGTTACAAGTATTCTTGCACATTAAAATGAGCATTAACTATATTTTGTGTTTTTGAACCCATGAAAATGATACAAGTATTATTGCGCATTGACTATATTTTGTGTTTTTGAATGCATGAAAATGCATGAATATGTTACAAGTATTCTTGCAGATAAAAATGAGCATTAACTATATTCTGTGTTTTTGAACCCATGAAAATGATACAAGTATTATTGCGCATTAACTATATTTTGTGTTTTTGAACCCATGAAAATGATACAAGTATTATTGCGCATTGACTATATTTTGTGTTTTTGAATGCATGAAAATGCATGAATATGTTACAAGTATTCTTGCACATTAAAATGAGCATTAACTATATTTTGTGTTTTTGAACCCATGAAAATGATACAAGTATTATTGCGCATTGACTATATTTTGTGTTTTTGAATGCATGAAAATGCATGAATATGTTACAAGTATTCTTGCACATTAAAATGAGCATTAACTATATTTTTTGTTTTTGAACCCATGAAAATGATACAAGTATTATTGCGCATTAATTATATTTTGTGTTTTAAAAGCATGAAAATGCATGAATATGTTACAAGTATTCTTGCAGATAAAAATGAGCATTAACTATATTCTGTGTTTTTGAACCCATGAAAATGATACAAGTATTATTGCGCATTAACTATATTTTATGTTTTTGAATGCATGAAATTGCAGGAACATGTTACAAGTATTCTTGCAGATAAAAATGAGCATTAACTATATTTTGTGTTTTTGAACCCATGAAAATGATACAAGTATTATTGCGCATTAATTATATTTTGTGTTTTAAATGCATGAAAATGCAGGAACATGTTACAAGTATTCTTGCAGATAAAAATGAGCATTAACTATATTTTGTGTTTTTGAACCCATGAAAATGATACAAGTATTATTGCGCATTAACTATATTTTGTGTTTTTGAACCCATGAAAATGATATAAGTATTATTGCGCATTAACTATATTTTGTGTTTTAAATGCATGAAAATGCATGAATATGTTACAAGTATTCTTGCAGATAAAAATGAGCATTAACTATATTTTGTGTTTTTGAACCCATGAAAATGATACAAGTATTATTGCGCATTAACTATATTTTGTGTTTTTGAATTCATGAAAATGCATGAATATGTTACAAGTATTATTGCACATTAAAATGAGCATTAACTATATTTTGTGTTTTTGAACCCATGAAAATGATACAAGTATTATTGCGCATTAACTATATTTTGTGTTTTTGAATTCATGAAAATGCATGAATATGTTACAAGTATTCTTGCACATTAAAATGAGCATTAACTATATTTTGTGTTTTTGAACCCATGAAAATGATACAAGTATTATTGCGCATTGACTATATTTTATGTTTTTGAATGCATGAAAATGATACAAGTATTATTGCGCATTAACTATATTTTGTGTTTTTGAATGCATGAAAATGCAGGAACATGTTACAAGTATTCTTGCAGATAAAAATGAGCATTAACTATATTTTGTGTTTTTGAACCCATGAAAATGATACAAGTATTATTGCGCATTAACTATATTTTGTGTTTTTGAACCCATGAAAATGATATAAGTATTATTGCGCATTAACTATATTTTGTGTTTTTGAATGCATGAAAATGCATGAATATGTTACAAGTATTCTTGCAGATAAAAATGAGCATTAACTATATTCTGTGTTTTTGAACCCATGAAAATGATACAAGTATTATTGCGCATTAATTATATTTTGTGTTTTAAATGCATGAAAATGCATGAATATGTTACAAGTATTCTTGCAGATAAAAATGAGCATTAACTATATTTTGTGTTTTTGAACCCATGAAAATGATACAAGTATTATTGCGCATTAATTATATTTTGTGTTTTAAATGCATGAAAATGCATGAATATGTTACAAGTATTCTTGCACATTAAAATGAGCATTAACTATATTTTGTGTTTTTGAACCCATGAAAATGATACAAGTATTATTGCGCATTGACTATATTTTGTGTTTTTGAATGCATGAAAATGCATGAATATGTTACAAGTATTCTTGCAGATAAAAATGAGCATTAACTATATTCTGTGTTTTTGAACCCATGAAAATGATACAAGTATTATTGCGCATTAACTATATTTTGTGTTTTTGAACCCATGAAAATGATACAAGTATTATTGCGCATTGACTATATTTTGTGTTTTTGAATGCATGAAAATGCATGAATATGTTACAAGTATTCTTGCACATTAAAATGAGCATTAACTATATTTTGTGTTTTTGAACCCATGAAAATGATACAAGTATTATTGCGCATTGACTATATTTTGTGTTTTTGAATGCATGAAAATGCATGAATATGTTACAAGTATTCTTGCAGATAAAAATGAGCATTAACTATATTCTGTGTTTTTGAACCCATGAAAATGATACAAGTATTATTGCGCATTAACTATATTTTATGTTTTTGAATGCATGAAAATGCATGAATATGTTACAAGTATTCTTGCACATTAAAATGAGCATTAACTATATTTTGTGTTTTTGAACCCATGAAAATGATACAAGTATTATTGCGCATTAATTATATTTTGTGTTTTAAAAGCATGAAAATGCATGAATATGTTACAAGTATTCTTGCAGATAAAAATGAGCATTAACTATATTCTGTGTTTTTGAACCCATGAAAATGATACAAGTATTATTGCGCATTAACTATATTTTATGTTTTTGAATGCATGAAATTGCAGGAACATGTTACAAGTATTCTTGCAGATAAAAATGAGCATTAACTATATTTTGTGTTTTTGAACCCATGAAAATGATACAAGTATTATTGCGCATTAATTATATTTTGTGTTTTAAATGCATGAAAATGCAGGAACATGTTACAAGTATTCTTGCAGATAAAAATGAGCATTAACTATATTTTGTGTTTTTGAACCCATGAAAATGATACAAGTATTATTGCGCATTAACTATATTTTGTGTTTTTGAACCCATGAAAATGATATAAGTATTATTGCGCATTAACTATATTTTGTGTTTTAAATGCATGAAAATGCATGAATATGTTACAAGTATTCTTGCAGATAAAAATGAGCATTAACTATATTTTGTGTTTTTGAACCCATGAAAATGATACAAGTATTATTGCGCATTAACTATATTTTGTGTTTTTGAACCCATGAAAATGATACAAGTATTATTGCACATTAAAATGAGCATTAACTATATTTTGTGTTTTTGAACCCATGAAAATGATACAAGTATTATTGCGCATTAACTATATTTTGTGTTTTTGAATGCATGAAAATGCAGGAATATGTTACAAGTATTCTTGCACATTAAAATGAGCATTAACTATATTCTGTGTTTTTGAACCCATGAAAATGATACAAGTATTATTGCGCATTAACTATATTTTGTGTTTTTGAATGCATGAAAATGCATGAATATGTTACAAGTATTCTTGCACATTAAAATGAGCATTAACTATATTTTGTGTTTTTGAACCCATGAAAATGATACAAGTATTATTGCGCATTGACTATATTTTGAATGCATGAAAATGCATGAATATGTTACAAGTATTCTTGCACATTAAAATGAGCATTAACTATATTTTGTGTTTTTGAACCCATGAAAATGATACAAGTATTATTGCGCATTAACTATATTTTGTGTTTTTGAATTCATGAAAATGCATGAATATGTTACAAGTATTCTTGCACATTAAAATGAGCATTAACTATATTTTGTGTTTTTGAACCCATGAAAATGATACAAGTATTATTGCGCATTGACTATATTTTGTGTTTTTGAATGCATGAAAATGCATGAATATGTTACAAGTATTCTTGCAGATAAAAATGAGCATTAACTATATTTTGTGTTTTTGAACCCATGAAAATGATACAAGTATTATTGCGCATTAACTATATTTTATGTTTTTGAATGCATGAAAATGCAGGAATATGTTACAAGTATTCTTGCACATTAAAATGAGCATTAACTATATTCTGTGTTTTTGAACCCATGAAAATGATACAAGTATTATTGCGCATTAACTATATTTTATGTTTTTGAACCCATGAAAATGATACAAGTATTATTGCGCATTAACTATATTTTGTGTTTTTGAATGCATGAAAATGCATGAATATGTTACAAGTATTCTTGCAGATAAAAATGAGCATTAACTATATTTTGTGTTTTTGAACCCATGAAAATGATACAAGTATTATTGCGCATTAACTATATTTTATGTTTTTGAATGCATGAAAATGCATGAATATGTTACAAGTATTCTTGCAGATAAAAATGAGCATTAACTATATTTTGTGTTTTTGAACCCATGAAAATGATACAAGTATTATTGCGCATTAACTATATTTTGTGTTTTTGAATGCATGAAAATGCATGAATATGTTACAAGTATTCTTGCACATTAAAATGAGCATTAACTATATTTTGTGTTTTTGAACCCATGAAAATGATACAAGTATTATTGCGCATTAACTATATTTTGTGTTTTTGAACCCATGAAAATGATACAAGTATTATTGCGCATTAACTATATTTTATGTTTTTGAATGCATGAAAATGCAGGAACATGTTACAAGTATTCTTGCAGATAAAAATGAGCATTAACTATATTTTGTGTTTTTGAACCCATGAAAATGATACAAGTATTATTGCGCATTAACTATATTTTGTGTTTTTGAATGCATGAAAATGCAGGAATATGTTACAAGTATTCTTGCACATTAAAATGAGCATTAACTATATTTTGTGTTTTTGAACCCATGAAAATGATACAAGTATTATTGCGCATTAACTATATTTTGTGTTTTTGAATGCATGAAAATGCATGAATATGTTACAAGTATTCTTGCACATTAAAATGAGCATTAACTATATTCTGTGTTTTTGAACCCATGAAAATGATACAAGTATTATTGCGCATTAACTATATTTTATGTTTTTGAATGCATGAAAATGCAGGAATATGTTACAAGTATTCTTGCACATTAAAATGAGCATTAACTATATTCTGTGTTTTTGAACCCATGAAAATGATACAAGTATTATTGCGCATTAACTATATTTTATGTTTTTGAACCCATGAAAATGATACAAGTATTATTGCGCATTAACTATATTTTGTGTTTTTGAATGCATGAAAATGCATGAATATGTTACAAGTATTCTTGCAGATAAAAATGAGCATTAACTATATTTTGTGTTTTTGAACCCATGAAAATGATACAAGTATTATTGCGCATTAACTATATTTTATGTTTTTGAATGCATGAAAATGCATGAATATGTTACAAGTATTCTTGCAGATAAAAATGAGCATTAACTATATTTTGTGTTTTTGAACCCATGAAAATGATACAAGTATTATTGCGCATTAACTATATTTTGTGTTTTTGAATGCATGAAAATGCATGAATATGTTACAAGTATTCTTGCACATTAAAATGAGCATTAACTATATTTTGTGTTTTTGAACCCATGAAAATGATACAAGTATTATTGCGCATTAACTATATTTTGTGTTTTTGAACCCATGAAAATGATACAAGTATTATTGCGCATTAACTATATTTTATGTTTTTGAATGCATGAAAATGCAGGAACATGTTACAAGTATTCTTGCAGATAAAAATGAGCATTAACTATATTTTGTGTTTTTGAACCCATGAAAATGATACAAGTATTATTGCGCATTAACTATATTTTGTGTTTTTGAATGCATGAAAATGCAGGAATATGTTACAAGTATTCTTGCACATTAAAATGAGCATTAACTATATTTTGTGTTTTTGAACCCATGAAAATGACACAAGTATTATTGCGCATTAACTATATTTTGTGTTTTTGAATGCATGAAAATGCATGAATATGTTACAAGTATTCTTGCACATTAAAATGAGCATTAACTATATTCTGTGTTTTTGAACCCATGAAAATGATACAAGTATTATTGCGCATTAACTATATTTTGTGTTTTTGAATGCATGAAAATGCAGGAATATGTTACAAGTATTCTTGCAGATAAAAATGAGCATTAACTATATTTTGTGTTTTTGAACCCATGAAAATGATACAAGTATTATTGCGCATTAACTATATTTTGTGTTTTTGAACCCATGAAAATGATACAAGTATTATTGCGCATTAACTATATTTTGTGTTTTTGAATGCATGAAAATGCATGAATATGTTACAAGTATTCTTGCAGATAAAAATGAGCATTAACTATATTTTGTGTTTTTGAACCCATGAAAATGATACAAGTATTATTGCGCATTAACTATATTTTATGTTTTTGAATGCATGAAAATGCATGAATATGTTACAAGTATTCTTGCAGATAAAAATGAGCATTAACTATATTTTGTGTTTTTGAACCCATGAAAATGATACAAGTATTATTGCGCATTAACTATATTTTGTGTTTTTGAATGCATGAAAATGCATGAATATGTTACAAGTATTCTTGCACATTAAAATGAGCATTAACTATATTTTGTGTTTTTGAACCCATGAAAATGATACAAGTATTATTGCGCATTAACTATATTTTGTGTTTTTGAACCCATGAAAATGATACAAGTATTATTGCGCATTAACTATAATTTATGTTTTTGAATGCATGAAAATGCAGGAACATGTTACAAGTATTCTTGCAGATAAAAATGAGCATTAACTATATTTTGTGTTTTTGAACCCATGAAAATGATACAAGTATTATTGCGCATTAACTATATTTTGTGTTTTTGAATGCATGAAAATGATACAAGTATTATTGCGCATTGACTATATTTTGTGTTTTTGAATGCATGAAAATGCATGAATATGTTACAAGTATTCTTGCAGATAAAAATGAGCATTAACTATATTTTGTGTTTTTGAACCCATGAAAATGATACAAGTATTATTGCGCATTGACTATATTTTGTGTTTTTGAATGCATGAAAATGCATGAATATGTTACAAGTATTCTTGCAGATAAAAATGAGCATTAACTATATTTTGTGTTTTTGAACCCATGAAAATGATACAAGTATTATTGCGCATTAACTATATTTTATGTTTTTGAATGCATGAAAATGCAGGAATATGTTACAAGTATTCTTGCACATTAAAATGAGCATTAACTATATTCTGTGTTTTTGAACCCATGAAAATGATACAAGTATTATTGCGCATTAACTATATTTTATGTTTTTGAACCCATGAAAATGATACAAGTATTATTGCGCATTAACTATATTTTGTGTTTTTGAATGCATGAAAATGCATGAATATGTTACAAGTATTCTTGCAGATAAAAATGAGCATTAACTATATTTTGTGTTTTTGAACCCATGAAAATGATACAAGTATTATTGCGCATTAACTATATTTTGTGTTTTTGAATGCATGAAAATGCATGAATATGTTACAAGTATTCTTGCAGATAAAAATGAGCATTAACTATATTTTGTGTTTTTGAACCCATGAAAATGATACAAGTATTATTGCGCATTAACTATATTTTGTGTTTTTGAATTCATGAAAATGCATGAATATGTTACAAGTATTCTTGCAGATAAAAATGAGCATTAACTATATTTTGTGTTTTTGAACCCATGAAAATGATACAAGTATTATTGCGCATTAACTATATTTTGTGTTTTTGAACCCATGAAAATGATACAAGTATTATTGCGCATTAACTATATTTTGTGTTTTTGAATGCATGAAAATGCATGAATATGTTACAAGTATTCTTGCAGATAAAAATGAGCATTAACTATATTTTGTGTTTTTGAACCCATGAAAATGATACAAGTATTATTGCGCATTAACTATATTTTATGTTTTTGAATGCATGAAAATGCATGAATATGTTACAAGTATTCTTGCAGATAAAAATGAGCATTAACTATATTTTGTGTTTTTGAACCCATGAAAATGATACAAGTATTATTGCGCATTAACTATATTTTGTGTTTTTGAATGCATGAAAATGATACAAGTATTATTGCGCATTGACTATATTTTGAATGCATGAAAATGCATGAATATGTTACAAGTATTCTTGCACATTAAAATGAGCATTAACTATATTTTGTGTTTTTGAACCCATGAAAATGATACAAGTATTATTGCGCATTGACTATATTTTATGTTTTTGAATGCATGAAAATGATATAAGTATTATTGCGCATTAACTATATTTTGTGTTTTTGAATGCATGAAAATGCAGGAACATGTTACAAGTATTCTTGCAGATAAAAATGAGCATTAACTATATTTTGTGTTTTTGAACCCATGAAAATGATACAAGTATTATTGCGCATTAACTATATTTTGTGTTTTTGAACCCATGAAAATGATATAAGTATTATTGCGCATTAACTATATTTTGTGTTTTTGAATGCATGAAAATGCATGAATATGTTACAAGTATTCTTGCAGATAAAAATGAGCATTAACTATATTCTGTGTTTTTGAACCCATGAAAATGATACAAGTATTATTGCGCATTAATTATATTTTGTGTTTTAAATGCATGAAAATGCATGAATATGTTACAAGTATTCTTGCAGATAAAAATGAGCATTAACTATATTTTGTGTTTTTGAACCCATGAAAATGATACAAGTATTATTGCGCATTAACTATATTTTGTGTTTTTGAACCCATGAAAATGATATAAGTATTATTGCGCATTAACTATATTTTGTGTTTTAAATGCATGAAAATGCATGAATATGTTACAAGTATTCTTGCAGATAAAAATGAGCATTAACTATATTTTGTGTTTTTGAACCCATGAAAATGATACAAGTATTATTGCGCATTAACTATATTTTGTGTTTTTGAACCCATGAAAATGATACTAGTATTATTGCACATTAAAATGAGCATTAACTATATTTTGTGTTTTTGAACCCATGAAAATGATACAAGTATTATTGCGCATTAACTATATTTTGTGTTTTTGAATTCATGAAAATGCATGAATATGTTACAAGTATTATTGCACATTAAAATGAGCATTAACTATATTTTGTGTTTTTGAACCCATGAAAATGATACAAGTATTATTGCGCATTAACTATATTTTGTGTTTTTGAATTCATGAAAATGCATGAATATGTTACAAGTATTCTTGCACATTAAAATGAGCATTAACTATATTTTGTGTTTTTGAACCCATGAAAATGATACAAGTATTATTGCGCATTGACTATATTTTATGTTTTTGAATGCATGAAAATGATACAAGTATTATTGCGCATTAACTATATTTTGTGTTTTTGAATGCATGAAAATGCAGGAACATGTTACAAGTATTCTTGCAGATAAAAATGAGCATTAACTATATTTTGTGTTTTTGAACCCATGAAAATGATACAAGTATTATTGCGCATTAACTATATTTTGTGTTTTTGAACCCATGAAAATGATATAAGTATTATTGCGCATTAACTATATTTTGTGTTTTTGAATGCATGAAAATGCATGAATATGTTACAAGTATTCTTGCAGATAAAAATGAGCATTAACTATATTCTGTGTTTTTGAACCCATGAAAATGATACAAGTATTATTGCGCATTAATTATATTTTGTGTTTTAAATGCATGAAAATGCATGAATATGTTACAAGTATTCTTGCAGATAAAAATGAGCATTAACTATATTTTGTGTTTTTGAACCCATGAAAATGATACAAGTATTATTGCGCATTAATTATATTTTGTGTTTTAAATGCATGAAAATGCATGAATATGTTACAAGTATTCTTGCACATTAAAATGAGCATTAACTATATTTTGTGTTTTTGAACCCATGAAAATGATACAAGTATTATTGCGCATTGACTATATTTTGTGTTTTTGAATGCATGAAAATGCATGAATATGTTACAAGTATTCTTGCAGATAAAAATGAGCATTAACTATATTCTGTGTTTTTGAACCCATGAAAATGATACAAGTATTATTGCGCATTAACTATATTTTGTGTTTTTGAACCCATGAAAATGATACAAGTATTATTGCGCATTGACTATATTTTGTGTTTTTGAATGCATGAAAATGCATGAATATGTTACAAGTATTCTTGCACATTAAAATGAGCATTAACTATATTTTGTGTTTTTGAACCCATGAAAATGATACAAGTATTATTGCGCATTGACTATATTTTGTGTTTTTGAATGCATGAAAATGCATGAATATGTTACAAGTATTCTTGCAGATAAAAATGAGCATTAACTATATTCTGTGTTTTTGAACCCATGAAAATGATACAAGTATTATTGCGCATTAACTATATTTTATGTTTTTGAATGCATGAAAATGCATGAATATGTTACAAGTATTCTTGCACATTAAAATGAGCATTAACTATATTTTGTGTTTTTGAACCCATGAAAATGATACAAGTATTATTGCGCATTAATTATATTTTGTGTTTTAAAAGCATGAAAATGCATGAATATGTTACAAGTATTCTTGCAGATAAAAATGAGCATTAACTATATTCTGTGTTTTTGAACCCATGAAAATGATACAAGTATTATTGCGCATTAACTATATTTTATGTTTTTGAATGCATGAAATTGCAGGAACATGTTACAAGTATTCTTGCAGATAAAAATGAGCATTAACTATATTTTGTGTTTTTGAACCCATGAAAATGATACAAGTATTATTGCGCATTAATTATATTTTGTGTTTTAAATGCATGAAAATGCAGGAACATGTTACAAGTATTCTTGCAGATAAAAATGAGCATTAACTATATTTTGTGTTTTTGAACCCATGAAAATGATACAAGTATTATTGCGCATTAACTATATTTTGTGTTTTTGAACCCATGAAAATGATATAAGTATTATTGCGCATTAACTATATTTTGTGTTTTAAATGCATGAAAATGCATGAATATGTTACAAGTATTCTTGCAGATAAAAATGAGCATTAACTATATTTTGTGTTTTTGAACCCATGAAAATGATACAAGTATTATTGCGCATTAACTATATTTTGTGTTTTTGAACCCATGAAAATGATACAAGTATTATTGCACATTAAAATGAGCATTAACTATATTTTGTGTTTTTGAACCCATGAAAATGATACAAGTATTATTGCGCATTAACTATATTTTGTGTTTTTGAATGCATGAAAATGCAGGAATATGTTACAAGTATTCTTGCACATTAAAATGAGCATTAACTATATTCTGTGTTTTTGAACCCATGAAAATGATACAAGTATTATTGCGCATTAACTATATTTTGTGTTTTTGAATGCATGAAAATGCATGAATATGTTACAAGTATTCTTGCACATTAAAATGAGCATTAACTATATTTTGTGTTTTTGAACCCATGAAAATGATACAAGTATTATTGCGCATTGACTATATTTTGAATGCATGAAAATGCATGAATATGTTACAAGTATTCTTGCACATTAAAATGAGCATTAACTATATTTTGTGTTTTTGAACCCATGAAAATGATACAAGTATTATTGCGCATTAACTATATTTTGTGTTTTTGAATTCATGAAAATGCATGAATATGTTACAAGTATTCTTGCACATTAAAATGAGCATTAACTATATTTTGTGTTTTTGAACCCATGAAAATGATACAAGTATTATTGCGCATTGACTATATTTTGTGTTTTTGAATGCATGAAAATGCATGAATATGTTACAAGTATTCTTGCAGATAAAAATGAGCATTAACTATATTTTGTGTTTTTGAACCCATGAAAATGATACAAGTATTATTGCGCATTAACTATATTTTATGTTTTTGAATGCATGAAAATGCAGGAATATGTTACAAGTATTCTTGCACATTAAAATGAGCATTAACTATATTCTGTGTTTTTGAACCCATGAAAATGATACAAGTATTATTGCGCATTAACTATATTTTATGTTTTTGAACCCATGAAAATGATACAAGTATTATTGCGCATTAACTATATTTTGTGTTTTTGAATGCATGAAAATGCATGAATATGTTACAAGTATTCTTGCAGATAAAAATGAGCATTAACTATATTTTGTGTTTTTGAACCCATGAAAATGATACAAGTATTATTGCGCATTAACTATATTTTATGTTTTTGAATGCATGAAAATGCATGAATATGTTACAAGTATTCTTGCAGATAAAAATGAGCATTAACTATATTTTGTGTTTTTGAACCCATGAAAATGATACAAGTATTATTGCGCATTAACTATATTTTGTGTTTTTGAATGCATGAAAATGCATGAATATGTTACAAGTATTCTTGCACATTAAAATGAGCATTAACTATATTTTGTGTTTTTGAACCCATGAAAATGATACAAGTATTATTGCGCATTAACTATATTTTGTGTTTTTGAACCCATGAAAATGATACAAGTATTATTGCGCATTAACTATATTTTATGTTTTTGAATGCATGAAAATGCAGGAACATGTTACAAGTATTCTTGCAGATAAAAATGAGCATTAACTATATTTTGTGTTTTTGAACCCATGAAAATGATACAAGTATTATTGCGCATTAACTATATTTTGTGTTTTTGAATGCATGAAAATGCAGGAATATGTTACAAGTATTCTTGCACATTAAAATGAGCATTAACTATATTTTGTGTTTTTGAACCCATGAAAATGATACAAGTATTATTGCGCATTAACTATATTTTGTGTTTTTGAATGCATGAAAATGCATGAATATGTTACAAGTATTCTTGCACATTAAAATGAGCATTAACTATATTCTGTGTTTTTGAACCCATGAAAATGATACAAGTATTATTGCGCATTAACTATATTTTATGTTTTTGAATGCATGAAAATGCATGAATATGTTACAAGTATTCTTGCAGATAAAAATGAGCATTAACTATATTCTGTGTTTTTGAACCCATAAAAATGATACAAGTATTATTGCGCATTAACTATATTTTATGTTTTTGAACCCATGAAAATGATACAAGTATTATTGCGCATTAACTATATTTTGTGTTTTTGAATGCATGAAAATGCATGAATATGTTACAAGTATTCTTGCAGATAAAAATGAGCATTAACTATATTTTGTGTTTTTGAACCCATGAAAATGATACAAGTATTATTGCGCATTGACTATATTTTGTGTTTTTGAATGCATGAAAATGCATGAATATGTTACAAGTATTCTTGCAGATAAAAATGAGCATTAACTATATTTTGTGTTTTTGAACCCAAAAAATGATACAAGTATTATTGCGCATTAACTATATTTTATGTTTTTGAATGCATGAAAATGCAGGAATATGTTACAAGTATTCTTGCACATTAAAATGAGCATTAACTATATTCTGTGTTTTTGAACCCATGAAAATGATACAAGTATTATTGCGCATTAACTATATTTTATGTTTTTGAACCCATGAAAATGATACAAGTATTATTGCGCATTAACTATATTTTATGTTTTTGAATGCATGAAAATGCATGAATATGTTACAAGTATTCTTGCAGATAAAAATGAGCATTAACTATATTTTGTGTTTTTGAACCCATGAAAATGATACAAGTATTATTGCGCATTAACTATATTTTGTGTTTTTGAATGCATGAAAATGCATGAATATGTTACAAGTATTCTTGCACATTAAAATGAGCATTAACTATATTTTGTGTTTTTGAACCCATGAAAATGATACAAGTATTATTGCGCATTAACTATATTTTGTGTTTTTGAACCCATGAAAATGATACAAGTATTATTGCGCATTAACTATATTTTATGTTTTTGAATGCATGAAAATGCAGGAACATGTTACAAGTATTCTTGCAGATAAAAATGAGCATTAACTATATTTTGTGTTTTTGAACCCATGAAAATGATACAAGTATTATTGCGCATTAACTATATTTTGTGTTTTTGAATGCATGAAAATGATACAAGTATTATTGCGCATTGACTATATTTTGTGTTTTTGAATGCATGAAAATGCATGAAGTATTCTTGCAGATAAAAATGAGCATTAACTATATTTTGTGTTTTTGAACCCATGAAAATGATACAAGTATTATTGCGCATTGACTATATTTTGTGTTTTTGAATGCATGAAAATGCATGAATATGTTACAAGTATTCTTGCAGATAAAAATGAGCATTAACTATATTTTGTGTTTTTGAACCCATGAAAATGATACAAGTATTATTTCGCATTAACTATATTTTATGTTTTTGAATGCATGAAAATGCAGGAATATGTTACAAGTATTCTTGCACATTAAAATGAGCATTAACTATATTCTGTGTTTTTGAACCCATGAAAATGATACAAGTATTATTGCGCATTAACTATATTTTATGTTTTTGAACCCATGAAAATGATACAAGTATTATTGCGCATTAACTATATTTTGTGTTTTTGAATGCATGAAAATGCATGAATATGTTACAAGTATTCTTGCAGATAAAAATGAGCATTAACTATATTTTGTGTTTTTGAACCCATGAAAATGATACAAGTATTATTGCGCATTAACTATATTTTGTGTTTTTGAATGCATGAAAATGCATGAATATGTTACAAGTATTCTTGCAGATAAAAATGAGCATTAACTATATTTTGTGTTTTTGAACCCATGAAAATGATACAAGTATTATTGCGCATTAACTATATTTTGTGTTTTTGAATTCATGAAAATGCATGAATATGTTACAAGTATTCTTGCAGATAAAAATGAGCATTAACTATATTTTGTGTTTTTGAACCCATGAAAATGATACAAGTATTATTGCGCATTAACTATATTTTATGTTTTTGAATGCATGAAAATGATACAAGTATTATTGCGCATTGACTATATTTTGTGTTTTTGAATGCATGAAAATGCATGAATATGTTACAAGTATTCTTGCAGATAAAAATGAGCATTAACTATATTTTGTGTTTTTGAACCCATGAAAATGATACAAGTATTATTGCGCATTAACTATATTTTATGTTTTTGAATGCATGAAAATGCAGGAATATGTTACAAGTATTATTGCACATTAAAATGAGCATTAACTATATTCTGTGTTTTTGAACCCATGAAAATGATACAAGTATTATTGCGCATTAACTATATTTTATGTTTTTGAACCCATGAAAATGATACAAGTATTATTGCGCATTAACTATATTTTATGTTTTTGAATGCATGAAAATGCATGAATATGTTACAAGTATTCTTGCAGATAAAAATGAGCATTAACTATATTTTGTGTTTTTGAACCCATGAAAATGATACAAGTATTATTGCGCATTAACTATATTTTGTGTTTTTGAATGCATGAAAATGCATGAATATGTTACAAGTATTCTTGCACATTAAAATGAGCATTAACTATATTTTGTGTTTTTGAACCCATGAAAATGATACAAGTATTATTGCGCATTAACTATATTTTGTGTTTTTGAACCCATGAAAATGATACAAGTATTATTGCGCATTAACTATATTTTATGTTTTTGAATGCATGAAAATGCAGGAACATGTTACAAGTATTCTTGCAGATAAAAATGAGCATTAACTATATTTTGTGTTTTTGAACCCATGAAAATGATACAAGTATTATTGCGCATTAACTATATTTTGTGTTTTTGAATGCATGAAAATGATACAAGTATTATTGCGCATTGACTATATTTTGTGTTTTTGAATGCATGAAAATGCAGGAACATGTTACAAGTATTCTTGCAGATAAAAATGAGCATTAACTATATTTTGTGTTTTTGAACCCATGAAAATGATACAAGTATTATTGCGCATTGACTATATTTTGTGTTTTTGAATGCATGAAAATGCATGAATATGTTACAAGTATTCTTGCAGATAAAAATGAGCATTAACTATATTTTGTGTTTTTGAACCCATGAAAATGATACAAGTATTATTGCGCATTAACTATATTTTATGTTTTTGAATGCATGAAAATGCAGGAATATGTTACAAGTATTCTTGCACATTAAAATGAGCATTAACTATATTCTGTGTTTTTGAACCCATGAAAATGATACAAGTATTATTGCGCATTAACTATATTTTATGTTTTTGAACCCATGAAAATGATACAAGTATTATTGCGCATTAACTATATTTTGTGTTTTTGAATGCATGAAAATGCATGAATATGTTACAAGTATTCTTGCAGATAAAAATGAGCATTAACTATATTTTGTGTTTTTGAACCCATGAAAATGATACAAGTATTATTGCGCATTAACTATATTTTGTGTTTTTGAATGCATGAAAATGCATGAATATGTTACAAGTATTCTTGCAGATAAAAATGAGCATTAACTATATTTTGTGTTTTTGAACCCATGAAAATGATACAAGTATTATTGCGCATTAACTATATTTTGTGTTTTTGAATTCATGAAAATGCATGAATATGTTACAAGTATTCTTGCAGATAAAAATGAGCATTAACTATATTTTGTGTTTTTGAACCCATGAAAATGATACAAGTATTATTGCGCATTAACTATATTTTATGTTTTTGAATGCATGAAAATGATACAAGTATTATTGCGCATTGACTATATTTTGTGTTTTTGAATGCATGAAAATGCATGAATATGTTACAAGTATTCTTGCAGATAAAAATGAGCATTAACTATATTTTGTGTTTTTGAACCCATGAAAATGATACAAGTATTATTGCGCATTGACTATATTTTGTGTTTTTGAATGCATGAAAATGCATGAATATGTTACAAGTATTCTTGCAGATAAAAATGAGCATTAACTATATTTTGTGTTTTTGAACCCATGAAAATGATACAAGTATTATTGCGCATTAACTATATTTTGTGTTTTTGAATGCATGAAAATGCAGGAATATGTTACAAGTATTCTTGCACATTAAAATGAGCATTAACTATATTTTGTGTTTTTGAACCCATGAAAATGATACAAGTATTATTGCGCATTAACTATATTTTGTGTTTTTGAATGCATGAAAATGCATGAATATGTTACAAGTATTCTTGCACATTAAAATGAGCATTAACTATATTTTGTGTTTTTGAACCCATGAAAATGATACAAGTATTATTGCGCATTAACTATATTTTGTGTTTTTGAATTCATGAAAATGCATGAATATGTTACAAGTATTCTTGCACATTAAAATGAGCATTAACTATATTTTGTGTTTTTGAACCCATGAAAATGATACAAGTATTATTGCGCATTAACTATATTTTGTGTTTTTGAATGCATGAAAATGCATGAATATGTTACAAGTATTCTTGCACATTAAAATGAGCATTAACTATATTTTGTGTTTTTGAACCCATGAAAATGATACAAGTATTATTGCGCATTGACTATATTTTGAATGCATGAAAATGCATGAATATGTTACAAGTATTCTTGCACATTAAAATGAGCATTAACTATATTTTGTGTTTTTGAACCCATGAAAATGATACAAGTATTATTGCGCATTAACTATATTTTGTGTTTTTGAATTCATGAAAATGCATGAATATGTTACAAGTATTCTTGCAGATAAAAATGAGCATTAACTATATTTTGTGTTTTTGAACCCATGAAAATGATACAAGTATTATTGCGCATTAACTATATTTTGTGTTTTTGAATGCATGAAAATGCATGAATATGTTACAAGTATTCTTGCACATTAAAATGAGCATTAACTATATTTTGTGTTTTTGAACCCATGAAAATGATACAAGTATTATTGCGCATTAACTATATTTTGTGTTTTTGAACCCATGAAAATGATACAAGTATTATTGCGCATTAACTATATTTTATGTTTTTGAATGCATGAAAATGCAGGAACATGTTACAAGTATTCTTGCAGATAAAAATGAGCATTAACTATATTTTGTGTTTTTGAACCCATGAAAATGATACAAGTATTATTGCGCATTAACTATATTTTGTGTTTTTGAATGCATGAAAATGCAGGAATATGTTACAAGTATTCTTGCACATTAAAATGAGCATTAACTATATTTTGTGTTTTTGAACCCATGAAAATGATACAAGTATTATTGCGCATTAACTATATTTTGTGTTTTTGAATGCATGAAAATGCATGAATATGTTACAAGTATTCTTGCACATTAAAATGAGCATTAACTATATTTTGTGTTTTTGAACCCATGAAAATGATACAAGTATTATTGCGCATTAACTATATTTTGTGTTTTTGAATGCATGAAAATGCATGAATATGTTACAAGTATTCTTGCACATTAAAATGAGCATTAACTATATTTTGTGTTTTTGAACCCATGAAAATGATACAAGTATTATTGCGCATTGACTATATTTTGAATGCATGAAAATGCATGAATATGTTACAAGTATTCTTGCAGATAAAAATGAGCATTAACTATATTTTGTGTTTTTGAACCCATGAAAATGATACAAGTATTATTGCGCATTAATTATATTTTGTGTTTTAAATGCATGAAAATGCATGAATATGTTACAAGTATTCTTGCAGATAAAAATGAGCATTAACTATATTTTGTGTTTTTGAACCCATGAAAATGATACAAGTATTATTGCGCATTAACTATATTTTGTGTTTTTGAACCCATGAAAATGATACAAGTATTATTGCGCATTAACTATATTTTGTGTTTTTGAATGCATGAAAATGCAGGAATATGTTACAAGTATTCTTGCACATTAAAATGAGCATTAACTATATTTTGTGTTTTTGAACCCATGAAAATGATACAAGTATTATTGCGCATTAACTATATTTTATGTTTTTGAATGCATGAAAATGCAGGAATATGTTACAAGTATTCTTGCAGATAAAAATGAGCATTAACTATATTCTGTGTTTTTGAACCCATGAAAATGATACAAGTATTATTGCGCATTAACTATATTTTGTGTTTTTGAACCCATGAAAATGATATAAGTATTATTGCGCATTAACTATATTTTGTGTTTTTGAATGCATGAAAATGCATGAATATGTTACAAGTATTCTTGCAGATAAAAATGAGCATTAACTATATTCTGTGTTTTTGAACCCATGAAAATGATACAAGTATTATTGCGCATTAATTATATTTTGTGTTTTAAATGCATGAAAATGCATGAATATGTTACAAGTATTCTTGCAGATAAAAATGAGCATTAACTATATTTTGTGTTTTTGAACCCATGAAAATGATACAAGTATTATTGCGCAATAATTATATTTTGTGTTTTAAATGCATGAAAATGCATGAATATGTTACAAGTATTCTTGCAGATAAAAATGAGCATTAACTATATTTTGTGTTTTTGAACCCATGAAAATGATACAAGTATTATTGCGCAATAATTATATTTTGTGTTTTAAATGCATGAAAATGCATGAATATGTTACAAGTATTCTTGCACATTAAAATGAGCATTAACTATATTTTGTGTTTTTGAACCCATGAAAATGATACAAGTATTATTGCGCATTGACTATATTTTGAATGCATGAAAATGCATGAATATGTTACAAGTATTCTTGCAGATAAAAATGAGCATTAACTATATTTTGTGTTTTTGAACCCATGAAAATGATACAAGTATTATTGCGCATTAATTATATTTTGTGTTTTAAATGCATGAAAATGCATGAATATGTTACAAGTATTCTTGCAGATAAAAATGAGCATTAACTATATTTTGTGTTTTTGAACCCATGAAAATGATACAAGTATTATTGCGCATTAACTATATTTTGTGTTTTTGAACCCATGAAAATGATACAAGTATTATTGCGCATTAATTATATTTTGTGTTTTAAATGCATGAAAATGCATGAATATGTTACAAGTATTCTTGCAGATAAAAATGAGCATTAACTATATTTTGTGTTTTTGAACCCATGAAAATGATACAAGTATTATTGCGCATTAACTATATTTTGTGTTTTTGAACCCATGAAAATGATACAAGTATTATTGCGCATTAACTATATTTTGTGTTTTTGAATGCATGAAAATGCAGGAATATGTTACAAGTATTCTTGCAGATAAAAATGAGCATTAACTATATTCTGTGTTTTTGAACCCATGAAAATGATACAAGTATTATTGCGCATTAACTATATTTTGTGTTTTTGAACCCATGAAAATGATATAAGTATTATTGCGCATTAACTATATTTTGTGTTTTTGAATGCATGAAAATGCATGAATATGTTACAAGTATTCTTGCAGATAAAAATGAGCATTAACTATATTCTGTGTTTTTGAACCCATGAAAATGATACAAGTATTATTGCGCATTAATTATATTTTGTGTTTTAAATGCATGAAAATGCATGAATATGTTACAAGTATTCTTGCAGATAAAAATGAGCATTAACTATATTTTGTGTTTTTGAACCCATGAAAATGATACAAGTATTATTGCGCAATAATTATATTTTGTGTTTTAAATGCATGAAAATGCATGAATATGTTACAAGTATTCTTGCACATTAAAATGAGCATTAACTATATTTTGTGTTTTTGAACCCATGAAAATGATACAAGTATTATTGCGCATTGACTATATTTTGTGTTTTTGAATGCATGAAAATGCATGAATATGTTACAAGTATTCTTGCAGATAAAAATGAGCATTAACTATATTCTGTGTTTTTGAACCCATGAAAATGATACAAGTATTATTGCGCATTAACTATATTTTGTGTTTTTGAACCCATGAAAATGATACAAGTATTATTGCGCATTAATTATATTTTGTGTTTTAAATGCATGAAAATGCATGAATATGTTACAAGTATTCTTGCAGATAAAAATGAGCATTAACTATATTCTGTGTTTTTGAACCCATGAAAATGATACAAGTATTATTGCGCATTAACTATATTTTGTGTTTTTGAATGCATGAAAATGCATGAATATGTTACAAGTATTCTTGCAGATAAAAATGAGCATTAACTATATTCTGTGTTTTTGAACCCATGAAAATGATACAAGTATTATTGCGCATTAACTATATTTTGTGTTTTTGAATGCATGAAAATGCATGAATATGTTACAAGTATTCTTGCAGATAAAAATGAGCATTAACTATATTCTGTGTTTTTGAACCCATGAAAATGATACAAGTATTATTGCGCATTAACTATATTTTGTGTTTTTGAACCCATGAAAATGATACAAGTATTATTGCGCATTAATTATATTTTGTGTTTTAAATGCATGAAAATGCATGAATATGTTACAAGTATTCTTGCAGATAAAAATGAGCATTAACTATATTCTGTGTTTTTGAACCCATGAAAATGATACAAGTATTATTGCGCATTAACTATATTTTGTGTTTTTGAATGCATGAAAATGCATGAATATGTTACAAGTATTCTTGCACATTAAAATGAGCATTAACTATATTTTGTGTTTTTGAACCCATGAAAATGATACAAGTATTATTGCGCATTGACTATATTTTGAATGCATGAAAATGCATGAATATGTTACAAGTATTCTTGCAGATAAAAATGAGCATTAACTATATTTTGTGTTTTTGAACCCATGAAAATGATACAAGTATTATTGCGCATTAATTATATTTTGTGTTTTAAATGCATGAAAATGCATGAATATGTTACAAGTATTCTTGCAGATAAAAATGAGCATTAACTATATTTTGTGTTTTTGAACCCATGAAAATGATACAAGTATTATTGCGCATTGACTATATTTTGAATGCATGAAAATGCATGAATATGTTACAAGTATTCTTGCAGATAAAAATGAGCATTAACTATATTTTGTGTTTTTGAACCCATGAAAATGATACAAGTATTATTGCGCATTAATTATATTTTGTGTTTTAAATGCATGAAAATGCATGAATATGTTACAAGTATTCTTGCAGATAAAAATGAGCATTAACTATATTTTGTGTTTTTGAACCCATGAAAATGATACAAGTATTATTGCGCATTAACTATATTTTGTGTTTTTGAACCCATGAAAATGATACAAGTATTATTGCGCATTAACTATATTTTGTGTTTTTGAATGCATGAAAATGCAGGAATATGTTACAAGTATTCTTGCACATTAAAATGAGCATTAACTATATTTTTTGTTTTTGAACCCATGAAAATGATACAAGTATTATTGCGCATTAACTATATTTTATGTTTTTGAATGCATGAAAATGCAGGAATATGTTACAAGTATTCTTGCACATTAAAATGAGCATTAACTATATTTTGTGTTTTTGAACCCATGAAAATGATACAAGTATTATTGCGCATTAACTATATTTTGTGTTTTTGAATTCATGAAAATGCATGAATATGTTACAAGTATTCTTGCAGATAAAAATGAGCATTAACTATATTTTGTGTTTTTGAACCCATGAAAATGATACAAGTATTATTGCGCATTAACTATATTTTATGTTTTTGAATGCATGAAAATGCAGGAACATGTTACAAGTATTCTTGCAGATAAAAATGAGCATTAACTATATTTTGTGTTTTTGAACCCATGAAAATGATACAAGTATTATTGCGCATTAACTATATTTTGTGTTTTTGAACCCATGAAAATGATACAAGTATTATTGCGCATTAACTATATTTTGTGTTTTTGAATGCATGAAAATGCAGGAATATGTTACAAGTATTCTTGCACATTAAAATGAGCATTAACTATATTTTGTGTTTTTGAATTCATGAAAATGCATGAATATGTTACAAGTATTCTTGCACATTAAAATGAGCATTAACTATATTTTGTGTTTTTGAATGCATGAAAATGCAGGAACATGTTACAAGTATTCTTGCAGATAAAAATGAGCATTAACTATATTTTGTGTTTTTGAACCCATGAAAATGATACAAGTATTATTGCGCATTAACTATATTTTGTGTTTTTGAACCCATGAAAATGATACAAGTATTATTGCGCATTAACTATATTTTGTGTTTTTGAATGCATGAAAATGATACAAGTATTATTGCGCATTAACTATATTTCATGTTTTTGAATGCATGAAAATGCAGGAACATGTTACAAGTATTCTTGCACATTAAAATGAGCATTAACTATATTTTGTGTTTTTGAACCCATGAAAATGATACAAGTATTATTGCGCATTAACTATATTTTGTGTTTTTGAACCCATGAAAATGATACAAGTATTATTGCGCATTAACTATATTTTATGTTTTTGAATGCATGAAAATGCAGGAACATGTTACAAGTATTCTTGCACATTAAAATGAGCATTAACTATATTTTGTGTTTTTGAACCCATGAAAATGATACAAGTATTATTGCGCATTAACTATATTTTGTGTTTTTGAATGCATGAAAATGCAGGAATATGTTACAAGTATTCTTGCACATTAAAATGAGCATTAACTATATTTTGTGTTTTTGAACCCATGAAAATGATACAAGTATTATTGCGCATTAACTATATTTTGTGTTTTTGAATGCATGAAAATGCATGAATATGTTACAAGTATTCTTGCACATTAAAATGAGCATTAACTATATTCTGTGTTTTTGAACCCATGAAAATGATACAAGTATTATTGCGCATTAACTATATTTTGTGTTTTTGAATGCATGAAAATGCATGAATATGTTACAAGTATTCTTGCACATTAAAATGAGCATTAACTATATTTTGTGTTTTTGAACCCATGAAAATGATACAAGTATTATTGCGCATTGACTATATTTTGAATGCATGAAAATGCATGAATATGTTACAAGTATTCTTGCAGATAAAAATGAGCATTAACTATATTTTGTGTTTTTGAACCCATGAAAATGATACAAGTATTATTGCGCATTAATTATATTTTGTGTTTTAAATGCATGAAAATGCATGAATATGTTACAAGTATTCTTGCAGATAAAAATGAGCATTAACTATATTTTGTGTTTTTGAACCCATGAAAATGATACAAGTATTATTGCGCATTAACTATATTTTGTGTTTTTGAACCCATGAAAATGATACAAGTATTATTGCGCATTAACTATATTTTGTGTTTTTGAATGCATGAAAATGCAGGAATATGTTACAAGTATTCTTGCACATTAAAATGAGCATTAACTATATTTTGTGTTTTTGAACCCATGAAAATGATACAAGTATTATTGCGCATTAACTATATTTTATGTTTTTGAATGCATGAAAATGCAGGAATATGTTACAAGTATTCTTGCACATTAAAATGAGCATTAACTATATTTTGTGTTTTTGAACCCATGAAAATGATACAAGTATTATTGCGCATTAACTATATTTTGTGTTTTTGAATTCATGAAAATGCATGAATATGTTACAAGTATTCTTGCAGATAAAAATGAGCATTAACTATATTTTGTGTTTTTGAACCCATGAAAATGATACAAGTATTATTGCGCATTAACTATATTTTATGTTTTTGAATGCATGAAAATGCATGAATATGTTACAAGTATTCTTGCAGATAAAAATGAGCATTAACTATATTTTGTGTTTTTGAACCCATGAAAATGATACAAGTATTATTGCGCATTAACTATATTTTGTGTTTTTGAATGCATGAAAATGATACAAGTATTATTGCGCATTGACTATATTTTGAATGCATGAAAATGCATGAATATGTTACAAGTATTCTTGCACATTAAAATGAGCATTAACTATATTTTGTGTTTTTGAACCCATGAAAATGATACAAGTATTATTGCGCATTGACTATATTTTATGTTTTTGAATGCATGAAAATGATACAAGTATTATTGCGCATTAACTATATTTTGTGTTTTTGAATGCATGAAAATGCAGGAACATGTTACAAGTATTCTTGCAGATAAAAATGAGCATTAACTATATTTTGTGTTTTTGAACCCATGAAAATGATACAAGTATTATTGCGCATTAACTATATTTTGTGTTTTTGAACCCATGAAAATGATATAAGTATTATTGCGCATTAACTATATTTTATGTTTTTGAATGCATGAAAATGCATGAATATGTTACAAGTATTCTTGCAGATAAAAATGAGCATTAACTATATTCTGTGTTTTTGAACCCATGAAAATGATACAAGTATTATTGCGCATTAACTATATTTTGTGTTTTAAATGCATGAAAATGCATGAATATGTTACAAGTATTCTTGCAGATAAAAATGAGCATTAACTATATTTTGTGTTTTTGAACCCATGAAAATGATACAAGTATTATTGCGCATTAATTATATTTTGTGTTTTAAATGCATGAAAATGCATGAATATGTTACAAGTATTCTTGCACATTAAAATGAGCATTAACTATATTTTGTGTTTTTGAACCCATGAAAATGATACAAGTATTATTGCGCATTGACTATATTTTGTGTTTTTGAATGCATGAAAATGCATGAATATGTTACAAGTATTCTTGCAGATAAAAATGAGCATTAACTATATTCTGTGTTTTTGAACCCATGAAAATGATACAAGTATTATTGCGCATTAACTATATTTTGTGTTTTTGAACCCATGAAAATGATACAAGTATTATTGCGCATTAATTATATTTTGTGTTTTAAATGCATGAAAATGCATAAATATGTTACAAGTATTCTTGCAGATAAAAATGAGCATTAACTATATTCTGTGTTTTTGAACCCATGAAAATGATACAAGTATTATTGCGCATTAACTATATTTTGTGTTTTTGAATGCATGAAAATGCATGAATATGTTACAAGTATTCTTGCACATTAAAATGAGCATTAACTATATTTTGTGTTTTTGAACCCATGAAAATGATACAAGTATTATTGCGCATTGACTATATTTTGAATGCATGAAAATGCATGAATATGTTACAAGTATTCTTGCAGATAAAAATGAGCATTAACTATATTTTGTGTTTTTGAACCCATGAAAATGATACAAGTATTATTGCGCATTAATTATATTTTGTGTTTTAAATGCATGAAAATGCATGAATATGTTACAAGTATTCTTGCAGATAAAAATGAGCATTAACTATATTTTGTGTTTTTGAACCCATGAAAATGATACAAGTATTATTGCGCATTAACTATATTTTGTGTTTTAAATGCATGAAAATGCATGAATATGTTACAAGTATTCTTGCAGATAAAAATGAGCATTAACTATATTTTGTGTTTTTGAACCCATGAAAATGATACAAGTATTATTGCGCATTAATTATATTTTGTGTTTTAAATGCATGAAAATGCATGAATATGTTACAAGTATTCTTGCAGATAAAAATGAGCATTAACTATATTTTGTGTTTTTGAACCCATGAAAATGATACAAGTATTATTGCGCATTAACTATATTTTGTGTTTTTGAACCCATGAAAATGATACAAGTATTATTGCGCATTAACTATATTTTATGTTTTTGAATGCATGAAAATGCAGGAACATGTTACAAGTATTCTTGCAGATAAAAATGAGCATTAACTATATTTTGTGTTTTTGAACCCATGAAAATGATACAAGTATTATTGCGCATTAACTATATTTTGTGTTTTTGAACCCATGAAAATGATACAAGTATTATTGCGCATTAACTATATTTTGTGTTTTTGAATGCATGAAAATGCAGGAATATGTTACAAGTATTCTTGCACATTAAAATGAGCATTAACTATATTTTGTGTTTTTGAATTCATGAAAATGCATGAATATGTTACAAGTATTCTTGCACATTAAAATGAGCATTAACTATATTTTGTGTTTTTGAATGCATGAAAATGCAGGAACATGTTACAAGTATTCTTGCAGATAAAAATGAGCATTAACTATATTTTGTGTTTTTGAACCCATGAAAATGATACAAGTATTATTGCGCATTAACTATATTTTGTGTTTTTGAACCCATGAAAATGATACAAGTATTATTGCGCATTAACTATATTTTGTGTTTTTGAATGCATGAAAATGATACAAGTATTATTGCGCATTAACTATATTTTATGTTTTTGAATGCATGAAAATGCAGGAACATGTTACAAGTATTCTTGCACATTAAAATGAGCATTAACTATATTTTGTGTTTTTGAACCCATGAAAATGATACAAGTATTATTGCGCATTAATTATATTTTGTGTTTTAAATGCATGAAAATGCATGAATATGTTACAAGTATTCTTGCACATTAAAATGAGCATTAACTATATTTTGTGTTTTTGAACCCATGAAAATGATACAAGTATTATTGCGCATTAACTATATTTTGTGTTTTTGAATGCATGAAAATGCATGAATATGTTACAAGTATTCTTGCACATTAAAATGAGCGTTAACTATATTTTGTGTTTTTGAACCCATGAAAATGATACAAGTATTATTGCGCATTAACTATATTTTGTGTTTTTGAATGCATGAAAATGCATGAATATGTTACAAGTATTCTTGCACATTAAAATGAGCATTAACTATATTTTGTGTTTTTGAACCCATGAAAATGATACAAGTATTATTGCGCATTGACTATATTTTGAATGCATGAAAATGCATGAATATGTTACAAGTATTCTTGCAGATAAAAATGAGCATTAACTATATTTTGTGTTTTTGAACCCATGAAAATGATACAAGTATTATTGCGCATTAATTATATTTTGTGTTTTAAATGCATGAAAATGCATGAATATGTTACAAGTATTCTTGCAGATAAAAATGAGCATTAACTATATTTTGTGTTTTTGAACCCATGAAAATGATACAAGTATTATTGCGCATTAACTATATTTTGTGTTTTTGAACCCATGAAAATGATACAAGTATTATTGCGCATTAACTATATTTTATGTTTTTGAATGCATGAAAATGCATGAATATGTTACAAGTATTCTTGCACATTAAAATGAGCATTAACTATATTTTGTGTTTTTGAACCCATGAAAATGATACAAGTATTATTGCGCATTAATTATATTTTGTGTTTTAAATGCATGAAAATGCATGAATATGTTACAAGTATTCTTGCAGATAAAAATGAGCATTAACTATATTTTGTGTTTTTGAACCCATGAAAATGATACAAGTATTATTGCGCATTAACTATATTTTGTGTTTTTGAACCCATGAAAATGATACAAGTATTATTGCGCATTAACTATATTTTGTGTTTTTGAATGCATGAAAATGCAGGAATATGTTACAAGTATTCTTGCACATTAAAATGAGCATTAACTATATTTTGTGTTTTTGAACCCATGAAAATGATACAAGTATTATTGCGCATTAACTATATTTTATGTTTTTGAATGCATGAAAATGCAGGAATATGTTACAAGTATTCTTGCACATTAAAATGAGCATTAACTATATTTTGTGTTTTTGAACCCATGAAAATGATACAAGTATTATTGCGCATTAACTATATTTTGTGTTTTTGAATTCATGAAAATGCATGAATATGTTACAAGTATTCTTGCAGATAAAAATGAGCATTAACTATATTTTGTGTTTTTGAACCCATGAAAATGATACAAGTATTATTGCGCATTAACTATATTTTATGTTTTTGAATGCATGAAAATGCATGAATATGTTACAAGTATTCTTGCAGATAAAAATGAGCATTAACTATATTTTGTGTTTTTGAACCCATGAAAATGATACAAGTATTATTGCGCATTAACTATATTTTGTGTTTTTGAATGCATGAAAATGATACAAGTATTATTGCGCATTGACTATATTTTGAATGCATGAAAATGCATGAATATGTTACAAGTATTCTTGCACATTAAAATGAGCATTAACTATATTTTGTGTTTTTGAACCCATGAAAATGATACAAGTATTATTGCGCATTGACTATATTTTATGTTTTTGAATGCATGAAAATGATACAAGTATTATTGCGCATTAACTATATTTTGTGTTTTTGAATGCATGAAAATGCAGGAACATGTTACAAGTATTCTTGCAGATAAAAATGAGCATTAACTATATTTTGTGTTTTTGAACCCATGAAAATGATACAAGTATTATTGCGCATTAACTATATTTTGTGTTTTTGAACCCATGAAAATGATATAAGTATTATTGCGCATTAACTATATTTTGTGTTTTTGAATGCATGAAAATGCATGAATATGTTACAAGTATTCTTGCAGATAAAAATGAGCATTAACTATATTCTGTGTTTTTGAACCCATGAAAATGATACAAGTATTATTGCGCATTAATTATATTTTGTGTTTTAAATGCATGAAAATGCATGAATATGTTACAAGTATTCTTGCAGATAAAAATGAGCATTAACTATATTTTGTGTTTTTGAACCCATGAAAATGATACAAGTATTATTGCGCAATAATTATATTTTGTGTTTTAAATGCATGAAAATGCATGAATATGTTACAAGTATTCTTGCACATTAAAATGAGCATTAACTATATTTTGTGTTTTTGAACCCATGAAAATGATACAAGTATTATTGCGCATTGACTATATTTTGTGTTTTTGAATGCATGAAAATGCATGAATATGTTACAAGTATTCTTGCAGATAAAAATGAGCATTAACTATATTCTGTGTTTTTGAACCCATGAAAATGATACAAGTATTATTGCGCATTAACTATATTTTGTGTTTTTGAACCCATGAAAATGATACAAGTATTATTGCGCATTAATTATATTTTGTGTTTTAAATGCATGAAAATGCATGAATATGTTACAAGTATTCTTGCAGATAAAAATGAGCATTAACTATATTCTGTGTTTTTGAACCCATGAAAATGATACAAGTATTATTGCGCATTAACTATATTTTGTGTTTTTGAATGCATGAAAATGCATGAATATGTTACAAGTATTCTTGCAGATAAAAATGAGCATTAACTATATTCTGTGTTTTTGAACCCATGAAAATGATACAAGTATTATTGCGCATTAACTATATTTTGTGTTTTTGAATGCATGAAAATGCATGAATATGTTACAAGTATTCTTGCAGATAAAAATGAGCATTAACTATATTCTGTGTTTTTGAACCCATGAAAATGATACAAGTATTATTGCGCATTAACTATATTTTGTGTTTTTGAACCCATGAAAATGATACAAGTATTATTGCGCATTAATTATATTTTGTGTTTTAAATGCATGAAAATGCATGAATATGTTACAAGTATTCTTGCAGATAAAAATGAGCATTAACTATATTCTGTGTTTTTGAACCCATGAAAATGATACAAGTATTATTGCGCATTAACTATATTTTGTGTTTTTGAATGCATGAAAATGCATGAATATGTTACAAGTATTCTTGCACATTAAAATGAGCATTAACTATATTTTGTGTTTTTGAACCCATGAAAATGATACAAGTATTATTGCGCATTGACTATATTTTGAATGCATGAAAATGCATGAATATGTTACAAGTATTCTTGCAGATAAAAATGAGCATTAACTATATTTTGTGTTTTTGAACCCATGAAAATGATACAAGTATTATTGCGCATTAATTATATTTTGTGTTTTAAATGCATGAAAATGCATGAATATGTTACAAGTATTCTTGCAGATAAAAATGAGCATTAATTATATTTTGTGTTTTTGAACCCATGAAAATGATACAAGTATTATTGCGCATTGACTATATTTTGAATGCATGAAAATGCATGAATATGTTACAAGTATTCTTGCAGATAAAAATGAGCATTAACTATATTTTGTGTTTTTGAACCCATGAAAATGATACAAGTATTATTGCGCATTAATTATATTTTGTGTTTTAAATGCATGAAAATGCATGAATATGTTACAAGTATTCTTGCAGATAAAAATGAGCATTAACTATATTTTGTGTTTTTGAACCCATGAAAATGATACAAGTATTATTGCGCATTAACTATATTTTGTGTTTTTGAACCCATGAAAATGATACAAGTATTATTGCGCATTAACTATATTTTGTGTTTTTGAATGCATGAAAATGCAGGAATATGTTACAAGTATTCTTGCACATTAAAATGAGCATTAACTATATTTTGTGTTTTTGAACCCATGAAAATGATACAAGTATTATTGCGCATTAACTATATTTTATGTTTTTGAATGCATGAAAATGCAGGAATATGTTACAAGTATTCTTGCACATTAAAATGAGCATTAACTATATTTTGTGTTTTTGAACCCATGAAAATGATACAAGTATTATTGCGCATTAACTATATTTTGTGTTTTTGAATTCATGAAAATGCATGAATATGTTACAAGTATTCTTGCAGATAAAAATGAGCATTAACTATATTTTGTGTTTTTGAACCCATGAAAATGATACAAGTATTATTGCGCATTAACTATATTTTATGTTTTTGAATGCATGAAAATGCAGGAACATGTTACAAGTATTCTTGCAGATAAAAATGAGCATTAACTATATTTTGTGTTTTTGAACCCATGAAAATGATACAAGTATTATTGCGCATTAACTATATTTTGTGTTTTTGAACCCATGAAAATGATACAAGTATTATTGCGCATTAACTATATTTTGTGTTTTTGAATGCATGAAAATGCAGGAATATGTTACAAGTATTCTTGCACATTAAAATGAGCATTAACTATATTTTGTGTTTTTGAATTCATGAAAATGCATGAATATGTTACAAGTATTCTTGCACATTAAAATGAGCATTAACTATATTTTGTGTTTTTGAATGCATGAAAATGCAGGAACATGTTACAAGTATTCTTGCAGATAAAAATGAGCATTAACTATATTTTGTGTTTTTGAACCCATGAAAATGATACAAGTATTATTGCGCATTAACTATATTTTGTGTTTTTGAACCCATGAAAATGATACAAGTATTATTGCGCATTAACTATATTTTGTGTTTTTGAATGCATGAAAATGATACAAGTATTATTGCGCATTAACTATATTTTATGTTTTTGAATGCATGAAAATGCAGGAACATGTTACAAGTATTCTTGCACATTAAAATGAGCATTAACTATATTTTGTGTTTTTGAACCCATGAAAATGATACAAGTATTATTGCGCATTAACTATATTTTGTGTTTTTGAACCCATGAAAATGATACAAGTATTATTGCGCATTAACTATATTTTATGTTTTTGAATGCATGAAAATGCAGGAACATGTTACAAGTATTCTTGCAGATAAAAATGAGCATTAACTATATTTTGTGTTTTTGAACCCATGAAAATGATACAAGTATTATTGCGCATTAACTATATTTTGTGTTTTTGAATGCATGAAAATGCAGGAATATGTTACAAGTATTCTTGCACATTAAAATGAGCATTAACTATATTTTGTGTTTTTGAACCCATGAAAATGATACAAGTATTATTGCGCATTAACTATATTTTGTGTTTTTGAATGCATGAAAATGCATGAATATGTTACAAGTATTCTTGCACATTAAAATGAGCATTAACTATATTCTGTGTTTTTGAACCCATGAAAATGATACAAGTATTATTGCGCATTAACTATATTTTGTGTTTTTGAATGCATGAAAATGCATGAATATGTTACAAGTATTCTTGCACATTAAAATGAGCATTAACTATATTTTGTGTTTTTGAACCCATGAAAATGATACAAGTATTATTGCGCATTGACTATATTTTGAATGCATGAAAATGCATGAATATGTTACAAGTATTCTTGCAGATAAAAATGAGCATTAACTATATTTTGTGTTTTTGAACCCATGAAAATGATACAAGTATTATTGCGCATTAATTATATTTTGTGTTTTAAATGCATGAAAATGCATGAATATGTTACAAGTATTCTTGCAGATAAAAATGAGCATTAACTATATTTTGTGTTTTTGAACCCATGAAAATGATACAAGTATTATTGCGCATTAACTATATTTTGTGTTTTTGAACCCATGAAAATGATACAAGTATTATTGCGCATTAACTATATTTTGTGTTTTTGAATGCATGAAAATGCAGGAATATGTTACAAGTATTCTTGCACATTAAAATGAGCATTAACTATATTTTGTGTTTTTGAACCCATGAAAATGATACAAGTATTATTGCGCATTAACTATATTTTATGTTTTTGAATGCATGAAAATGCAGGAATATGTTACAAGTATTCTTGCACATTAAAATGAGCATTAACTATATTTTGTGTTTTTGAACCCATGAAAATGATACAAGTATTATTGCGCATTAACTATATTTTGTGTTTTTGAATTCATGAAAATGCATGAATATGTTACAAGTATTCTTGCAGATAAAAATGAGCATTAACTATATTTTGTGTTTTTGAACCCATGAAAATGATACAAGTATTATTGCGCATTAACTATATTTTATGTTTTTGAATGCATGAAAATGCATGAATATGTTACAAGTATTCTTGCAGATAAAAATGAGCATTAACTATATTTTGTGTTTTTGAACCCATGAAAATGATACAAGTATTATTGCGCATTAACTATATTTTGTGTTTTTGAATGCATGAAAATGATACAAGTATTATTGCGCATTGACTATATTTTGAATGCATGAAAATGCATGAATATGTTACAAGTATTCTTGCACATTAAAATGAGCATTAACTATATTTTGTGTTTTTGAACCCATGAAAATGATACAAGTATTATTGCGCATTGACTATATTTTATGTTTTTGAATGCATGAAAATGATACAAGTATTATTGCGCATTAACTATATTTTGTGTTTTTGAATGCATGAAAATGCAGGAACATGTTACAAGTATTCTTGCAGATAAAAATGAGCATTAACTATATTTTGTGTTTTTGAACCCATGAAAATGATACAAGTATTATTGCGCATTAACTATATTTTGTGTTTTTGAACCCATGAAAATGATATAAGTATTATTGCGCATTAACTATATTTTATGTTTTTGAATGCATGAAAATGCATGAATATGTTACAAGTATTCTTGCAGATAAAAATGAGCATTAACTATATTCTGTGTTTTTGAACCCATGAAAATGATACAAGTATTATTGCGCATTAACTATATTTTGTGTTTTAAATGCATGAAAATGCATGAATATGTTACAAGTATTCTTGCAGATAAAAATGAGCATTAACTATATTTTGTGTTTTTGAACCCATGAAAATGATACAAGTATTATTGCGCATTAATTATATTTTGTGTTTTAAATGCATGAAAATGCATGAATATGTTACAAGTATTCTTGCACATTAAAATGAGCATTAACTATATTTTGTGTTTTTGAACCCATGAAAATGATACAAGTATTATTGCGCATTGACTATATTTTGTGTTTTTGAATGCATGAAAATGCATGAATATGTTACAAGTATTCTTGCAGATAAAAATGAGCATTAACTATATTCTGTGTTTTTGAACCCATGAAAATGATACAAGTATTATTGCGCATTAACTATATTTTGTGTTTTTGAACCCATGAAAATGATACAAGTATTATTGCGCATTAATTATATTTTGTGTTTTAAATGCATGAAAATGCATGAATATGTTACAAGTATTCTTGCAGATAAAAATGAGCATTAACTATATTCTGTGTTTTTGAACCCATGAAAATGATACAAGTATTATTGCGCATTAACTATATTTTGTGTTTTTGAATGCATGAAAATGCATGAATATGTTACAAGTATTCTTGCACATTAAAATGAGCATTAACTATATTTTGTGTTTTTGAACCCATGAAAATGATACAAGTATTATTGCGCATTGACTATATTTTGAATGCATGAAAATGCATGAATATGTTACAAGTATTCTTGCAGATAAAAATGAGCATTAACTATATTTTGTGTTTTTGAACCCATGAAAATGATACAAGTATTATTGCGCATTAATTATATTTTGTGTTTTAAATGCATGAAAATGCATGAATATGTTACAAGTATTCTTGCAGATAAAAATGAGCATTAACTATATTTTGTGTTTTTGAACCCATGAAAATGATACAAGTATTATTGCGCATTGACTATATTTTGAATGCATGAAAATGCATGAATATGTTACAAGTATTCTTGCAGATAAAAATGAGCATTAACTATATTTTGTGTTTTTGAACCCATGAAAATGATACAAGTATTATTGCGCATTAATTATATTTTGTGTTTTAAATGCATGAAAATGCATGAATATGTTACAAGTATTCTTGCAGATAAAAATGAGCATTAACTATATTTTGTGTTTTTGAACCCATGAAAATGATACAAGTATTATTGCGCATTAACTATATTTTGTGTTTTTGAACCCATGAAAATGATACAAGTATTATTGCGCATTAACTATATTTTGTGTTTTTGAATGCATGAAAATGCAGGAATATGTTACAAGTATTCTTGCACATTAAAATGAGCATTAACTATATTTTGTGTTTTTGAACCCATGAAAATGATACAAGTATTATTGCGCATTAACTATATTTTATGTTTTTGAATGCATGAAAATGCAGGAATATGTTACAAGTATTCTTGCACATTAAAATGAGCATTAACTATATTTTGTGTTTTTGAACCCATGAAAATGATACAAGTATTATTGCGCATTAACTATATTTTGTGTTTTTGAATTCATGAAAATGCATGAATATGTTACAAGTATTCTTGCAGATAAAAATGAGCATTAACTATATTTTGTGTTTTTGAACCCATGAAAATGATACAAGTATTATTGCGCATTAACTATATTTTATGTTTTTGAATGCATGAAAATGCAGGAACATGTTACAAGTATTCTTGCAGATAAAAATGAGCATTAACTATATTTTGTGTTTTTGAACCCATGAAAATGATACAAGTATTATTGCGCATTAACTATATTTTGTGTTTTTGAACCCATGAAAATGATACAAGTATTATTGCGCATTAACTATATTTTGTGTTTTTGAATGCATGAAAATGCATGAATATGTTACAAGTATTCTTGCACATTAAAATGAGCATTAACTATATTTTGTGTTTTTGAATGCATGAAAATGCAGGAACATGTTACAAGTATTCTTGCAGATAAAAATGAGCATTAACTATATTTTGTGTTTTTGAACCCATGAAAATGATACAAGTATTATTGCGCATTAACTATATTTTGTGTTTTTGAACCCATGAAAATGATACAAGTATTATTGCGCATTAACTATATTTTGTGTTTTTGAATGCATGAAAATGATACAAGTATTATTGCGCATTAACTATATTTTATGTTTTTGAATGCATGAAAATGCAGGAACATGTTACAAGTATTCTTGCACATTAAAATGAGCATTAACTATATTTTGTGTTTTTGAATTCATGAAAATGCATGAATATGTTACAAGTATTCTTGCACATTAAAATGAGCATTAACTATATTTTGTGTTTTTGAATGCATGAAAATGCAGGAACATGTTACAAGTATTCTTGCAGATAAAAATGAGCATTAACTATATTTTGTGTTTTTGAACCCATGAAAATGATACAAGTATTATTGCGCATTAACTATATTTTGTGTTTTTGAACCCATGAAAATGATACAAGTATTATTGCGCATTAACTATATTTTGTGTTTTTGAATGCATGAAAATGATACAAGTATTATTGCGCATTAACTATATTTTATGTTTTTGAATGCATGAAAATGCAGGAACATGTTACAAGTATTCTTGCACATTAAAATGAGCATTAACTATATTTTGTGTTTTTGAACCCATGAAAATGATACAAGTATTATTGCGCATTAATTATATTTTGTGTTTTAAATGCATGAAAATGCATGAATATGTTACAAGTATTCTTGCACATTAAAATGAGCATTAACTATATTTTGTGTTTTTGAACCCATGAAAATGATACAAGTATTATTGCGCATTAACTATATTTTGTGTTTTTGAATGCATGAAAATGCATGAATATGTTACAAGTATTCTTGCACATTAAAATGAGCGTTAACTATATTTTGTGTTTTTGAACCCATGAAAATGATACAAGTATTATTGCGCATTAACTATATTTTGTGTTTTTGAATGCATGAAAATGCATGAATATGTTACAAGTATTCTTGCAGATAAAAATGAGCATTAACTATATTCTGTGTTTTTGAACCCATGAAAATGATACAAGTATTATTGCGCATTAATTATATTTTGTGTTTTAAATGCATGAAAATGCATGAATATGT